>JAJMDH010000004.1:94582-138428 GCA_030573455.1 Hanseniaspora pseudoguilliermondii | reverse complement strand
TGTTGTTCAATAAAAAATAATACTTGAAAAGGCTTTCAAGTTAAATTATTTCTTTGATAATTGTTGCTAGTGATAATAATATTAATTAAGAAGGTCACTTATAAAAAACCAGATTCATTAAGATTATAATAAGTTAGATATTGCGTATAATTAACTACAATATTACACTTATCAAATTAGTCTGAGAAAGATCGTACATACGTATCTCTCTACTTACTAGGGTTATCAAACTAAACAATCATCAGAGTTTTAATTTATAATTAACTATTAAAACATCTCGAATATCTTACAACATTCTTACAATCATTCTTACAACGTGGTTATAGGATAAACGATTAGATTTAATCAATTCGCTTCCAATATTTCGCTACACTATATCCTGACCCGTTTGTAACAATTTAAAAAAATTGCTCAAATAAATATAAGGTATAATGAAAAAAGCTCTAAAATTAGTAAAATATTTGTTATTTAAGCTGTTTTGTTTAGGTATTCTTTTGAAAATTGCTTTTGTTCCTTAACTATAATGAATCAAATTATTTGAAAAATTAACTGAACTTATTTCAAAATAAAAATCTAAGCTTTATAGCTTTTATTTTGAAATATATTAAACCATAATTTTTCTATAACACTTTTGATAAAGTAATATAGTAAAATAAGGGGTAAAGATGACTATTTCATCAGATCCATACTCTTATGAATAGTGTTAACAAGAAGTTGAACTTAGAAATACGCTGATGTAGTTTAGATGCTAGTTATTTGGGCTATATGGTTCATGACTATATAATAACTAAATACTTTATCTATGTCTGCCAGTCATTTTTTTTTTTTTTTTCAAGAACATCGACTTGTCCATTTTATCAAACTCATCTATTTCTAGTGGAGGGATCATTGCTTATTGCAGTTTAAAATCTTTTTTGTTTGTTTGTTTGTTTGTTTGACACTTGTAAAGTTAACATTGTAATATAATGCGACTCTTGTGATAGAGTTTACATGATGTAGAGATCCCTGTATTTGATTAAATCTTTTTTTTTTTTTCTTCTTTTTTGGCAGATATGGTTTGCAGACAAATTTTTTCTCCCATAAGACTACAAATGCTCTTTGAAATTAACTTCTCTATTGCAACAATAAAATTAATTTGTAGTTTTTCTATGGGTTGAAATATGTATTTTCTAATAAGTCTAGCCATTAAATTACCAGATTGTGAGTGTGAGGCACGTGACCAAAAGCGACCGCAATCTAATTTGGGGGGTAAAAGGTCATCAGCAATACGAAAAACCAAGCAAAAAAATAAACACACAATTTTCATAAGTAGGGGGTAAGATTATTAATGGTAAATGTCTATAACAACTTACATCCAATAACCACATAACACCTGATCAAGCTTATATCAGATTTTGTTCTTTATCTCCTTTGAATTTCTGCTTATTAAAATAAAACAATGGCAGTATCAAAGAATAGAACTAACTTGTTTTTATCATATAGAAAGACGTATCCAAGAAATACCAAAGATGACTTTGAAGATAACTTTGATTTAGATCTCGAAATGGATGCTGACAATGCAGACCCACTGGTTATGAGCAGCAATGATAGATCTCAAAATATAGATTTAATAATTAAAAACATAATCTTGCCCATAGAAAAGAACCTTACACATATTGACACCCTATTGAGGCAATTGGATCAACAATACAAAACAGCCATATTACCAAGTTTCAATGATGATCAGCAGTCAGATTTCAAAAAAGTGGAGAAGACATCTTTTGAAATAATGAAACTGATACAGGTTAATTTCAAGTACATCAAGTACATACAAGAGCATATTCAGAGGGACAGTAACAGCAGGCAGAATGAATTCACTATTATTTTAACCAACATGAATACCCTTTATGCATCAAAGATACAAAACAAATCAAATGAATACAAGGTTTTGCAAAACAAATACTTGAAATTCTTGAATAAGGACGACTTCAAGCCGCTGCCAAGCTTGAAGAACAAGGCTGACAATGTCACCGACACGGATATTTTGTTATTGGAAGAAGAGGACGAGCAGATGAAACAACTCATGATGCAGAAGCAAGCCAACACACAAAAAAAAGACAAGTTCCTGGCGGAGCGTGACCAAGAGATAGTTGAGCTTTCTCAGAATGTTTTGGAGATCAATACCATATTCAAGGACCTCCAGACAATGATCATTGATCAGTCGAGTATTGTGAACAGCATTGAATCAAACATCTATCAATTTCAAAACGATGTTGTTGAAGCCAAGCGGGAAATTGATATATCAGAGCGATACAACAAGAGAGAAAGCAAATGCAAAATCACTTTGTTTTTGGTTCTCCTTTGTTTATTTGTGTTGATGTTGCTATTAACAAAAAAGTAAACACTAAAGTAAAGGTTATAGTAAAGACTTAATATGATTTCATTTCACATCTGTAATATTTAACTTTTTTTTTTTTTTTCTTCTTAATTTGGTTTTTTTTTTTATTTTGCTTTAGTTTTGTTCTGTAATATATATTTGATTATCTAAACCCTGAATATGGTTGTTGCCCAGTCCCGTTTGCATATGGGTTTGCCAAAGAAGCAGGACCCATCATGTTTGCGGCACCCATTGGTTTCTTTTTGTAACTAGGCTTATATACTTGGGGATGAAACTTTGATTGCATTGCAGAATTTCCTTGGAATTGCTGTTGTTGGTAAGAAGAGCCTGCAGGAACATTGAAGTCGGCGTTGTTTTGGAATATCATAGGGGCTCTGTTTCTTTGCTGTGGATTTAGGGCTTGATGCTTGATTCCAACTCTGTTCATTTGACCGCCATATTGTTGATATTGGTTAGGTGGTTGGCCAGCATATCCACCCATTGGGCCACTTCTTTGTTGGTAGTAATTGTTTTGATTATACTGAACAGGGTTCCCTCTCATTTGATAAGGCATGGCTTGTTGCATCATTGCAGGTTGATTCTGGTATGTATTTCCTTGATAATTTGGCATCATGTTAGAGACAGGTTGAGTTAATTTCTTTTGAACGTAGTTTGGATTTCCTGCTCTTTGTGATACACTGGTGAAGTTGGAGCCTTGGTCATCATGTAAGCCGTCGTCACTATCAAGATCAGGTCTTTGAGACTTAGGGATGATGTTCTGTCTTACAAAATCCTTGTCGCTCTCACTGACATCGCTATAGTTAGCAACTTCTTCTTCAGTGGTGGGCAAGTTGGAAGCCTTGTTTTTTAAGGAATTGATGTTATCAAGAGGTGATTTCTTATCAAGGAGTAAAATACTTTCTGGCTTGAAGTCGTTAGTCTTGAATGAGCTTTCTCTTTCCAGCTTAGCAGATAAATCAGGTTGTGCAAATGAGTTTGCAGTGAAATAGTAAGAAGAAGAATCCGAGGCATCTCTGTATGGGTTTCCGGAAAGAGCAGCAGAATCATACTTGGATGGGTGGGTACTGGAGTAGCCTTCAGCTTCATTCTGTTTGTACTCTTGGTACATGTTGAATGAGTCTTTCTTATTGCCGTTGTTTGATAAGTTGGATGTTGAGGTGTTCTTAGACCCAGCATTGTTCATAACATCCACTAACCTGGATGGTTGTGCATACCCCTCTGAATTATTCAAAGAATTTTTGTTATCAAAGTCAGAGGAAGAGTTCATGTTGTTGGTGTTCATTTTCTTCAATTCAGAGAAAAAATATTTAGTTTTAGCATCATCAGAAACATGGCCATCATGATCATCGTAGTAGTCAACAGATTGCTTGTCTTCTTCATAAACAACATCATCAGATAGCAATCTAGAGTTACCGTACAAGTCATGCTGTTTCTCCTCAATGATAGCACCGGTTTCCAAGTTGTAAACTTCGCTCTTCTTGTTTAAGTATTGGAAGAAAGTCAAAGGAAGAACTAATAATGACAACACAGAAGCTGGAATCAAAACCCAAGCAGGCCAGTTGACATGAGGGTAAAATAGCAAAAAGACAACGATACACGACATAGCACAAGCAGCAAATGCTAAAAAGCTGAAAATAATCGAAATGATAAACTGAATGAAAATGAATTTTTCATTTTCATTGATGTCTTTCTTTCTGGTGATAATATTGATAGAACTGCCAATAAAATTCAAAAATACCAAACCAGCAGCAACAGGAACAACTATAAGAAGTTCAGACAAAGTCTTTCTAGCATTCAAATCTAGTTTCCAGTCAGATTCACTATTTTTGTTATCTTGTTGGATTTGGTAGGCTTTGTAATTTGCAGAGGCTGAGCTACATTTTTTCTCAGATGTATCACAGTAACCAAATACACCATATTGAATCCCGTTGTGCTCACTAAGAGATAACAAGTTGCTAGTGGATGATTTATGTTTAGATGTGAATTTAAATAAAGGAACAGTAACAATGGATATAATCAAAAAGGCTATGGAAACAAACTCAAAGATCAAAATGATCGTGGAAATGGATGATGATTTCTTCATGATTTTCCTTAATAAAGTGATTGTCTTGTTTGAGTTTAAATTAAAGAATCAATAAGCAGATGTTGATAATCAATTATGGTTCAATTTTGTTTATTACTTTGAAGTATTTGTAGTTTATGTATAGATATAACAATTCTCCTATTTTTTTTTTTTCTTTGAAGAAAAAAAAGGAATGATGATTATAGTGATATATTTATAGCAATCAAGCAGAAAAGAAGATGTAAACCAGGCTATAGATATATATGATTCTCTGGGGGTCTTTATAATACACTCAATAAGGGTATGTTTTTTGATTGAAATCTATGAAGTAAGGTGTTTTTAGTTTAATAGAAGTAATGTCAAAAAAAATTTTTATATTTTTTGGAAGCATTTTTCTAATTAATCAACAGCTAATTGATCCACAAATAGCACCGCTGACAGCTCAATATTTCGAAAAAAAAAAAAAAAAAGGCCAAAAAAAAAAACGTTTGGTAAGCAAATATCGTTATCAATATTTTTGAGTTCAGCACTCCGTTTACAACATAATCAGTAATCATTAGATTACACACAGCAATATAGTATACAGTCTTTATTTAAACATACACTCTCAGGAGATCTTCACTGTATACACCAATACATTCTTTAGTTCCATACAAATGATTTGGCTTTTTTTTTTTTCAACAAAAAATAACATAAAATAATATAGATGATTACTAAAAAAAAATTATCTTATACAATTATATTTCCTATTTAGGAAGTAAACTTATTTATAGTAACATATGATTATTCAATGGTGGAAAAATGGCTACCAATAAAGACCAGCTCTAGAAGTAGATATTGTTTCTCTTTTCACCTTAACATTAACATATTTTGTAATACATTCTCTTGTAGAATGGCTTAGCTGCAATTTCAGCTCTTTCTTGAGCGATATCCGCAATCAACTGTTCAATATCAGTTTCTCTTCTCCCTGTATCAATATCCAATTCGCTTGCTGGTATCAACAATTTCCAGTTTTTTCTATAGACCTTGTGGCAAATGTAAAGGACCAGGAACAATGGACCTGATAAGTATGACTCAAAGAAATCTTCAGCATTTGGTGCGGTTTTGTATGGCCACAATGATGTCCAGAAAGTTAACCCAATGATCAATGCAATGATTGTACAAGCATAGTATGACCCGTAGATTCCTGTTGGTGACGCAAAGCACAGCTCATTAAGGCTTCTACCTTGTGCCTTCAATGCATGTCTGAATCTGATGTGAGACAATGATATTCCGAACCAACTAATCAATGTTGACAAACCAGACAATGACAATAACCATGTAAAGACCAATCCTTCCTTTGGTGAAGCTGCAATGAATGCAATGGCTCCAAACATAGCCATGACACCCAATGCTACAATTGGTCTTCCTCTTCTGTCAATGTAGTTGAAGTTGCACCATTTTGGCAATTGACCCATTTCAGTCATAGCAACCATGTTTCTTGAGGTTCCGAAAATACCAGCATTACCAACAGATAAAACAGCAACACAAATAACAACATTGATAACAGAAGGCAATCCCTTAATACCATGAGAAACAATGGCAATGACAAATGGGGAGGCAGCAGCATCAGCTGATGAGGTACCAATTAATCTTGGATCCTTGTGAGAAACCAATAAACCAACTAGGGTTAGAGCAACTAAATAGAAGATAGCAATTCTCCAGAAAACTTGCTTGGCAGCTCTTGGCAGTGACTTTCTAGGATTGATGGTTTCAGCAGCAGCCATTCCTGTCATTTCAACACCACCGTAGGCAAAGGCAGCAGAAACAAAGACAGTAATTACAGTCTTGAATCTCTCAGCACCAGTATTACCCACAAATGCACCGTGTGGAGACTTCCACATGGTACCACCAATGTAATGACCATGAGGACCACCACCACAAACTAGAATAATACCTAAGAAGATGAAACCAATAACACAAGTGACTTTAATTGCAGAAAAGATAAACTCAGCTTCACCATAACCCTTGACACCGAACAAATTGATAGACATGATAACAACATAGAACAGAGCAACAAACCCATCTCTGTATTTCTTTGGAGTGTTCCAATAATTAACTGTGATGGAGGCAGAAACCATTTCTAATGGTAAAGTTGCCCAACCACCGACCAAGTTCAACATGTTGGCGGCAAACCCATAGGATTCATCAATGAATCTGGTTGTGTAGGTTGCATACCCACCAGTGACTGGAAACTCAACAGACAACTCACCCAAGCCACAAATAACACATAGAATGAATGTAGCTGAGATGAAGTAACCAATTAGGACACCTGCAGGACCTGAGTGTCTCAAGGAGGAACCAGAACCAACAAACAAACCAGTACCAATGGCTCCTCCAATGGCAATCATTTGCAAGTGTCTGTTTTTCAATCTTCTTTTCAGTGGAGTTCTGGCAGTTTTGATGGCAATTTTCTCAGCAATTGACAAGTTTGGGTCAATGTCTTCAACTTGAACTCTTTTGAAAGAGTCCTTGAAGTTTTGCCATCCGCTTTTCTCAGGAGAAGGTTCCCATTCCATTTGTGATCTGACATTCTCAATTCTGGCAGACATCACATCCCCAGACAAAATTGGATGCACTTGGGATATGACTTGTTGTTTTTTTTCGTCTTCTTCAATACTGGACATTTTGAAAGTTAGTTATTAATGTCTCGTTTTATTTTTATTTTTCTTGGTTTATTGCTCAAAAACTGTTTTTTTTTCTTGTTAACAGTAATACAAAATCACTAGAGTATAGTTACTTTATTCAAAAAAAAGCAAATATATTATTCTTTATTGTTCATTTGTTGCTCTTATTTATACATGATATCAAGAACAAGTTTCGAATATGTATACGTTTAGTAAATGTCAAGATAACAAGATTGTGGATTTAAAGTCAATCTTGATAATCTGTTTTTTTGCTCACTATCTGCAACATAAGCGCTAGTTCAAAATGATTACAAATAAATAAAACACTATCTATGAGATCAAGCAGGATATGTCGGAATTGTGAAGAGTTTGTTTCATAAATTTATTTATCTTTTTTCAATATTAACTAAAGATTTTTTGAAAGCTAAATAATCTTTTCATTTATCACTGTTTAAAATTTAAGTTTTTGTTAGTTACATGTCGATTACATGCAAACACTATCTCAAATAAGTCAAGGATGGATATTGATCTATGATTCTATTTGTTTTCTTAACGCCGCCTTATCGTGAAAAAAAAAATAACAGAGATAATTGTTATCATGTCGCGTCAAGAATATCCAATTCACACGCAATGATGCATTGATAACATCTTATCTACTTATTTCAACAAATGGTGCCCATAGCTTACAATACGTAATAAGTTCAATTTTGACAATAGTGTATTACAGACACATACCACCAGAACCAGCTGTTATCATTATCTAAAACAGCGGCTTATTATAAGCCCGATGGTAAACTGATTATAATTTTTATAGGATTATTCTCTTGTTGATAAGATTTTACATTTTTTTTTTTTTTTTCCGACGAGAGATAGACCAAAATTAAAACGACTAAACAACATCATATTAAGTGAAGCATAAAAAGATTATCAATTGATAAAAAAGATCAAATATGTTATTTGATTACTAAGTACATAAAATATAACACTGATATCAAGTGTTTAACAGCAATAAATGCACTATATCCACATTAGGTTTTCACTTTCTTCGTTTAATCTATTCTTGCCACTTCATTAGTGGTTTATCTTCTAAATTTAATACTCGTACAGGAATTCAATATTTCCGGATATTATTCCCTAACGAATATGTTTTCTATTTATTTATCTTGTTGATCTTTTTCTCATACTTCTTCTCAACAGACTATGGTGTCTTGTGTCAAGTTCATCCTCTTTACCATTGACACGATTAATCCCAGCATTCGATGAAGTTACTGCTCTTTTCTGACCATAACTTATTTGTGAAGACTGATCATTAATGTGCTCATCAAACAAATATCCCAACTTTTCTAACTTTTTAGCTGGTTTTGGAAGTTCTGCATTTTGCTCGCTGACCATCTTCAAGGGTGATCTGCTTAGCTTCTGCTTCTTTAGCTTGTGAGGCGATATGGATCCATGGGATCTGTTCGGACTTTCATAGTCAGAGTGAGCCTCCTTGTTAGTCGTGTTTTTGTTCAACAACTTGGTTGGTGAAATGTCCAATGCTTCTGGCCTTGCAAAATTGTTGTTCAGTAATATTAATGGATCTTGTGGTTTTTGATCATCATTTGTATCATCCTTCTTTGTTTCTATATCCTTGATGTTTAACAAAAACTCGAATGGTCCTATTTTTTGGTCATTCACATGTATAATATCTTCAGCATGCTTCTGTGGACATGTTATGCACCACTTTGTATCGTTAACTTTCACTTTCAAGTCATCCAATTCATGTGAATGCTTTAAGTTTCCTAGTTCGAATGCATTGAACTTGTAAAACAGCTCAAATAAAAACCCTGGTGTAACAGATGGAATCGGTCTTTTACTGTGTTTGATAAAATTCAGTTTTTTGATTAAATACGAGTTGGAGTCAATATCAGCATTCTTATTCGTTTGTCTTTCATACAACAGTCTCTCCTCTTCGGTCTTGAAGCTTTCCAAATATTTGTTCATGGAATCATACAGCGGTCCACTTTTGTTTTTTTGAACACACATTATTTTAGATAAATTCACCACTAATAGATCAGTTCCACTGTTAAGTGTCTTTGAGTAGACAAATTTTGTTTTGTCCTTTAAAGAATTAGTAAGCTGTATGATCTTGTTCATATGGAGAACTTCGACCCCTTCAAAACCTGACATTGTCCAGCTGAAAAAGTCTTTTCCTTCCTTGTATGTCGAGAAATCTATCTGACTGTTGTAAAATGGCAACGACCAACAATCAGGATCTAGGAACTTTTTAAAAAATAAGCATCTTTCAACATGGAACTCAGTCACTATCATCGTATTGGCATACTTCCAACTCAGTTTATTTTGTTCAAATAAATGCAAACACTGCAGATACTTCATTTTCAAAAACAACGGAAGTTCTTTCAAATCCATATCATGGGGAATCACAATGATGCATTTTTTGCTTTTGTCTCCAAAGGCTCTTTCATAATCAGCTTCAATTGAGGAATCATTTTCTTCTTTGAGGTCCTTCTCATAATAAGCTTTGTAAGTTGAGCAATCTAGCTTTTCAAATGTTTTATTAAGTATTGTGTTATGCTTTGGAGAAAATCCATACGACAGGATATGGCAATCACGAAAGTAGTTGGTTTCCGTGACAAATTGTTCTATAGTTCCGTCTCTTTCCAAGTGGTTTCTTGAGATATTCAACGGCTGGATTTCCCTTGTAAAGTTATTCTCCTTGCTAGCTGGTGTATCAACAACTTTCATTATCTTGTCCCAAACTGTATTGTTCACCTTGTTTTTCAAGTTGTTTTTTATAATTAATTTATTATCGATCATTTCAAATTCATCAAACACTTGTCTGGCCAGATCCATGTCGTTTTTTAACTCCTTCAAAGCAGTGTTTCTCCAGCACCTATTGGCAATCATTTTGTCATGCAAGTACTTGTTGTCTGTTGAGCTTTCCTCGTTCAGCATGTACGGCTTGTAACTTAGCATTAAATTTCTTTGTACAACGTCTATTAACCACTGAATGTGCACCACTGGAACTCTATCTTTCTTTGCAGCAGCTATTCTAACACCCGAATTCAGTTCAGTGATGAATATGCATGAATCTCTTGCTTCATCCGATACTTGCGTGACATAATGTTTTTCATTTATGTTCAATCCTAGAGCATTCTTGCCAGATATGTTGTTTTTGATGCTGTTCACATGTTTTACAATTTCATTAGATGAGGGAAACTTCCCAAAGAAAATGTTCACTTTGTTTTTTAATAAATCAAATGGCTTTATACTATATTTTATTCTTAATAAATTCAACATGATGTGTTTCAAAAACTCATCGTTCTTCACACTAATTCCGTTACCTCCGCCAAGTAAAATCGGATGTATTTTGTTAAATTGATTGGTTTTCTGTAGATTGTATATTGTGGCCAGCATTTCGTAATCTAAGATGATTGTATCAAGTTTCTGTGTGAGTGCATAGTGATACTTCTTTGACTTCAGTATGGTGTCGTAATTGGGCAATCCTGATATATCTATAACCAAGACATTTGTTGTTTTTGGGAAGTCAATGTGGTAGTTCCCACCCATTTCTAGAACCATATTGGAAACCTGATTGGATCGTGATTCAGCCATTGTGGATGTTGTCACAACTATACCTTTGAAGATTTTCAGTTTTTCCTCTGATGATTTCGATATATTGTTCATTTTCTTGACCTTTTAAGAATTAGTCCTTGGTGTTTTTGGTACCTTAATTGTATTGATGGTTTGTAAAGAGCTTCAAATTGGAAAATATAAATGCTCTCTCAATTCCAGCAGTAATATGTTAATTATTTTTTAATTTTAAATAATGTTAATTGTATTTTTTTATTTCTTGAATAAATCTTGATTTGAAAAATAAAATCGCGAGTATTGAACAAATTGCTAAGGAAATGTTTTACTGGACATTCGAGCATTGCGCCTGTGTGAAAAAAAAGCACAGAAACGGTCATTTGACATACAGCACGTGATTCGGTGCTGAGGATTAGAGCAATTCTCACACAAACTCTAAAAAATAAATCATCGTCAATTATTCTTAACTAGTTTCAACTTTTAAAGTACAATATGCCTGTATATATTCATTACAAATCATTTCTCCAAATCTTTGAGTAAACTTTCAGCTTTCTCTCTGAAATTGAGTGTATCCAATTGATAGTCTATGTTGTCAAATGTTTGCACTAGTGTGTTCATCTGGCTGGTGAAAACATCCATTTTTTCCTTGTTTTTCTTCAGTTCGTTGATTTTATCCTTAACAATCCCTTTGACTTCTTCTATTTCTTCACTGGATTTCAATTTTGTGTCTGTGGTTTCCTTATTTTTATAAAACTCTTTCAACTTCTGTCTATCTTGCTGGAGTTTTGTTTGGTTCTTTAGAGGAGATGTTGGTTGGCTTGACATTTGAGCAATAATACTGTTTAGTTTGGTTAATAAATCTTTGGTGTATGTGTTTAAATCAAGATAGTTAAAAGGGAAGTAATATCAACATGTATACAAAGGTTTATCTGTGAGAGTTGCACTATATATATTTTTTTTTTTTTGAAAAAAAAAATCAAAAATCAAAGCATGTTTTGTTTACTCTATGTCACGTGACTTAAAAAAATATGTTTACATATTTTACAGCATTATTACTAATTAAAAAAACCTTACTTAATAAAAGCTGTTTAAATATTTAAAATACAATATTTAAAAGTTTATAAAACGTAAACATTGCTGTGATTTTTATATTATTATTTAATAAAAATTCAAAAAAACCTTAATCTTGCTAATACATAAAATATATTTATATAATTAAACTAATCAGTAGTAGTTACCCATCTTCCATAATCTGACTTTACCTTGATGGTTACCAGTTGCTAGTACTTCACTGTTGTTGCTGAACTTCATGTATGTGACCTTACCTAGAGGTGTGTTAGCATTAGGCCAATTTGAATAGACCTTGCCATGCAGGACATTGACTACCTTCAAGCAATCCTTATTAGTTCTAGAAACAATAGCCAGTATCTGCCCATCATGTGAGAATTCAAGCTGAGAGATAGATGTTAGAACATTATCAATAACTCTGAAACTGTCGTGGGTTTCAGGGGTTACATTCCCTAAGTTAACTATCTTCTTACTATCCTGTCTGATTTTGTTCATGTCATATAAAGACACATGACCAGATTCCAAACCTATGGCCAACCACTTTGATGATCTTAGGTTATTGAACATCTTACCATTCTTAATATTGAACACAATGTCCTTGACTGGGTGGAGGTATGAGTCTGACATGTAACCACCACCAATGGCAATTGTGGTGACATTGAAAACAGATGGATCTTTCCAGTATCTTTCAACCTTGTTGTTGCAATTCTTGGAGATGTTGAACTCATAAACCTCACCTTGCTTGTTGATGGCTATAATTATTGTATCAATACCATTGGATGTGGATGGCTTATAATCAATTGCAATATCTATTAGATGTCCGCTGATCTTCAAGAAGGTGTACAGTTGACCAGTGGTGGCATTGACAATATTAACATAGCCATTGCTACCAATCAATGCAACTATACCGTGTGATTTCAAACCATCTGTACCTTCTTTCTCAAAAATATGTCCCAACTTGAACTTTTCATATGACTTTTGTGAAAACTCTTGTCCTTGTAATCTACTTATTTTGGAAATTCCTATGTTGTTGCTGTTGTTTATTTCGTTCAAGTCCCACTTATGCATGTAACGTCTTCTACCGGATGCAAACACTATGTTGTTATTTTGTGATTGCTTAAATTTGCAATTTTTTATGACGTCCTTAGAAACCTCTGAGTAAAATTGACAGCTTTGAATGGGTGTTCCCTTTAAGAATACAGATTGAATTATGTTGTTTTCATTGTTGTCCAAATGATACATTCTTATGGATTTATCATAACCAGCAGTCATGATCAAGTTGTGGTTTTTAGGATGATATGAAATGGACTGGATACCTGATTTTGACAATTGCTTGAAATTGGCATCTTTGAGTCTTTGTACAGTAAGTTTATCTGTTGGCATGATTTTGGATGACTTGTCAACATTAGCCATGTACTTGTTTGATTCCTTCAGCAATCTTAGCAAGGCATTGTAGTCATTGACTTGACTTTCATCATTTTCTTGATCATTGTCAACTTCAGAATCATCAGATTCTTGCTCACTAGCAGGAATATCAATCCATTCTGGTCTAGGATAAATCTTTTCAAATTGAGTTCTCAATCTCTTACAATATTCAGTACCTATCATGTCTGTTTCTTCGTAAGATCTCTTTAATTTTCTCAATCTCTTATTTTGGTATATGTTGATTTTGATGTTTTCATCATCTGAATCATTCCAAGCGTCTTCTTCCGATTCACTTGAAGAGCTGACTTCTTCATCAACAGCTTGCTCAATTTCTTCATCACTGTTTTCAATATCAAATAATTCAGCATCTTGAACGGCTTCATCATCTGAGTTTTCTATTTCAAAGTCCAAGTTACTTTCTTCTTCATCATTATCTGCCTGGATAGCACCGTTTTCATTTGTGTTGAAGAAATCGTCATTGTCTATCAATTCATCAAACATTTTCATGGCATTCTTAAGACCATTGGTATCATTTTCATTGTCAAACAAATACTCAGCATCATTGTCATAACCCAAGACTAACTTGGTTAGAAGCAATTCCTCTTGGTCCGGCTTGGCTATAGAATCCTTTTGAACATTATGTTCCGCAACTTTGCTCATTGTATAGTGTACTACCTTAATGTATTAAAAAAAGGTCTGTGTTTTTTTTTTTTGGTTATTATTGTCTTGAATCTTGTATAGTTATCTAGATAATCAATAAAGTTATATAACTTCTCATTTTAAAAAAAGGAATGAGATGTAAAAGTTAAATAGTGAAATTGATGAAGGTGGATATATCTCCTAATGAAGTAATTTCATTGATTTTTTTTTTTTGGAGAGAATGTGGATTTATGCCTGAACAAAAAAAAAAAAAGAAAAGAAAAGTAACAAATGGTCGGAGATAACATCTGTACACTGGTCAACCTTCTGGCTTACCAATGGCCACAGAGCGTAAAAAATTTTTTAAATTTTTTTTTTTCCCCCATTTCTTCAAATGTAGTATTCTAAGTTTCTTATAATATAATATCATTTTTAATACACTGAATAAATAATTTATAAGTTATAGATAAACTTAAAAAAAACCCATAAACAAGTGCTTCCAATTACCTGCAACCCAAAATGCTTAAACAAACTCAAAATCTACTGGCTGGATACAAGCTGAACTACTCAGGTGAGATGGTGTGGTCAGTTCATAGAAAAGTACATAAAAATTACAAACTTGCACCTAACTCCACCAAATACTTGAAAAATAGATATCACAAGGGAACTGGTTCTTCCGGTATAGGTATAGTAGACCCAACATCCGGTGATTATGTATTCATCAACAGCAGAGTCAGAACATACCCAAAGCCTAAAGACTATGATGAATCTTTAAAGCCTCTAGTTGATCCAAATGTAAATAGAATATTTGAAAAATGGGATTTGACCAAGTATCCAAAGGGTCATTTGTCTGGTTCTTACATCACAAATCTTGTTTTAGAAAATGTTGAAAATCCAGATAAAGATAATGCCATCAAGTTGACTACTGTTGAAGAAGGAATCAATAAGGGTAGAAATATAATAGAAAAGAAGTAAAATGAAGTGAAGCTTGAGTAATTAATGTATACTGTTGGTTATTTTCTTTTTTCTTGTAAATAAACATATATGCTATATTAAAAAAAAAAAAAAAAGGACACTTTATATATGAGAATTATTTATATATAAGATAAATTACCAAAAGTATATTAACAATGACTATAATGATTTCTTTTTTTAAGATACTGAATAAGATCATCTATGAATAATGGCAAAAAAAAAAAGAAAAATAAAAATCAATTAAATTAGGCCCAACCTAGAGATTTGAAAATCAAACTGTCTTTACCGTTTTCTTGCATTTCAATTATAACATATTCTAATAATGTCATAACAGAACCAAATGCAACAATACCAGAAACGATATCGTTTTGGAATTTAAATCCGAAGAAACCAGCAACAGCAACGACAACACCTAATAACAAGGCAGAGGTTTGGGAAGCTTGTTCAACGGTCTTGGACAATTCTTGTTGAGAGTCTCTCTTTGAATGGATAACAATGTCTTGTTCCTTGAATTGACTGATGATGGTTTTAACTGAACCAGTGAAGTCAGTCCATTTTTGAGAAATGGATAAGTTCAAGAAGATCAAGAAGATTCCTTGAACAAACTTGTATGCAAAACTCAACAATGGTGCAAAGCCTGTAGGTAATTCAACAGGAATTAATGCAGCAGTGTTGACAACAAAGTAATCAATCAAAGTTAAGAATGCAAAGGAAATCCAAATTCCAACAATACCGTTGTAGAACAATCTGATAGGATATGATTGTTGAACATTTCTCATCTTGGTGCTCTTGATGATCAATTCGTATCTAAAGTTGAACCAGAATACAATACCAGCACCAACAATCAAGGAAATCAATTGGGTGGAGAAGTTAGGCAAATCGTTTCTGAAAAAGAATCTTTGGAACATTTCCATCCATGAATAATCAGTACTGGTTAAGGTGTTGAACAGAAAGAACAAAACACCAGTCTTTTCAATTTTACCATTAGCAGCATTTGAAGAGGTAACACCCAATAAGTTTTCGACTAAAACAGAAGCGTATGAGGACAAGGCTAAGGTCATAATTCCTGATTGAAAACCGTAACCTTGGTCAATACACTCAACAACATGGATGATTATGTATTGAGAAAAACTCCATTGGGCCAAGATAAAGGCTTTGCCCAGTAATTGGACGTTGTCGAAGTTTTTATCAAATACAAATACATTCAATGAGGTTATGATTAAGGAAATCAACATGGTGGTTAGCTTTTGAAGATTGGAAAAGCCATAAACATCAGCTCTCTTGGAGAAATCAAAGTTTAAGACATTTGATCCTGCCAATATTTGGATTAAACCACCAGCAACGACTAGTGGGAACAAACCTAACCCAATAAGAGTACCCTTGTTGTCAATGTCAAAGCCTGCAAAGTTCAAAGGATTTGATAAGTTGTCGTACTTGAAATCTCTTGGAAAACCTACAACAGGAATAACTTGAAGTAATAAGTAGATTGTAATAAAGGACAACAAGTAAACAAACTTATCGTCTAAGAATGATGCATTTTCAAGTTCAGATTTGTTGGAACTTCTTTCAACAGCATAGAAGATGTAGGATAAAGGACTGAGTTTTTTACCTAAAGAGGTCTTGGTGACAGGAGTTTTTTTTAGAACAGGAGAAGAAGCCATTGTATTGATTTCTATTTAAAAATATATAGGAAATAAAAAATAATAACAACAGGGGAAAAAATTTATAATATTATAGTATTATTTCTTACTAATTACAAAGTTTGTTGTTTTATTACTTATTTCTTTGAATTATAAGTGAAGAATTCTTTTAAGTTTATTTTTATGTATTATTATCTTTGGTGCTCTATACTAATTTTTCAAACGTTTATAATTTTTTGATTGAAAAATTCAATATTTTAGGTGAATTATGGGAACCTCAGTGGAGAACGTTATTTGAAAAATTAAAAAAAATTTTTTTTTTTTTTTTTCAATAACACGTGAAGGAATTTTTTTTTTTCGGCACAAAAAAATTTGAAAAAAAAAAAATTGAATTATTTATAGTAGTTTGTGTAGCGTTTGTCACACCACGTCTATTACAGAGTATTCTGATTTAGCTTACCCGCACAAGCGCATTAAAAAAAAAAACTTTAAATAATT
The DNA here is from genome assembly GCA_030573455.1 of Hanseniaspora pseudoguilliermondii. Classification (NCBI taxonomy): domain Eukaryota; kingdom Fungi; phylum Ascomycota; class Saccharomycetes; order Saccharomycodales; family Saccharomycodaceae; genus Hanseniaspora; species Hanseniaspora pseudoguilliermondii. The sequence goes on along the minus strand of JAJMDH010000004.1, from coordinate 121,487 downwards.
GCTGTTTTGGGAAGTGCCAGGTTCAAAGTAGATTTTTGCTGTGCAAGTTGTAAAACTGGAATATTGCCATATTAGGGAGTATGCTGTTGAGCATCTCTCTCTCAACGTAGAACATTTTACAAAAAAAAAAAAATTTTTTTGCCATTGAATGGTTTTAAAGGTATTTCCCACATTATGTTAATATAGAGCAAACTCTTTATACATGAAATTCTATTGAAGGTATACTATAAGAATATATACATACATAACCAAGTATTATAAAAACAAAGCTTAAGAAATATACACTTTTTTATAATAAGTCATCAATAAACAAAGAGTAATATATAAAAGAAATGAGTCAAGAAAATAACCCTGAATGGAAAAATCAAATTAATATCCCTAACAAAGATGTCAGAGTTCAAACAGATGATATAACAGGATTTGAAAGACAAGAGTTTGATCAGTTTCCATTGAACAGAGAACTTCTAATGTCGATTTACGAGGCTGGGTTTGAAAAGGCCTCTCCTATCCAACAACAATCTATTCCTGCCATCATTGATCATCACCATTGTATAGCCAGATCCAAAAATGGTACTGGTAAAACAGCTGCCTTTGTCATTCCCTTGTTGGAAAACATCTACAAGCTTCATAAAGAAAACAAGAATCTAAAGTCCAGTGTAAATGCATTGGTACTTGTGCCAACTAGAGAATTAGCCATGCAAACAGTTCAAGTCATCAGAACATTATCAAAACATATGCATTCCATTGGAGTTATGTTGTCATGTGGTGGTAACTCACTAAGAGATGATATATACAGATTGAAGTCCATGGATATCAACATTGTTGTTGGTACTCCTGGAAGATTATTGGACCTAACTCAAAGAGCAGTTCTAGATCTATCCAACTGCTCAATGTTCATGGTTGATGAGGCTGACAAGATGTTGAATAATGACTTTAGACCAGTATTGGAAAACCTATTACACATGATGAACTTGCAAAATACCCAAATCTGTTTATTTTCAGCCACATTCCCCAAGAGTGTCAAATCCTTCATTGATAAATACATGGCTGATGACTTAAAGGAAGTCAATTTAATGGAGGGAAGTGATGAGCTTACCTTGAAAGGTATAACTCAATTTTATTGTTTTGTTGAAGAAAAGCAAAAACTTCATTGTTTAAACACCCTATTCTCAAAATTGAACATCAACCAGTGTATTATATTTTGTAATTCCATTTCCAGAGTTGAACTATTAACCAAAAAGATCTTAGAACTTGGTGTTTCATGCTTTTACTCACACTCCAAAATGCCTATTGAAGAAAGAAATAGAGTATTCCACAACTTCAGAAAGGGAGAAATCAGAACTTTGGTCTGTACTGATCTTTTGACCAGAGGTATTGATATTTCCACAGTCAATGTAGTAATTAACTTTGATTTCCCAAAGTCTGCTGAAACCTATTTGCACAGAATCGGTAGATCTGGTAGATTCGGACACTTGGGTTTAGCAATTAATTTGGTAAACTGGGAAGACAGATTCAACTTGTTCAAGATCGAGCAAGTTTTGAACACTGAAATCAAACCTATTCCTAACAAAATTGAAGATGATTTGTATGTCTACAATGAAGAAATTTTACAGAGTATTCCAAAGCCATTTGAAACAAGAATTGAGGAAACACAAACTTACCTAAACTCTAAAAACCAGTTAGTTGATGATGGATACTCAAAGATTAACAGCTCAGTCACAAACAACATATTTGTTCCTCCCAAGAATCAATGATAAACCTTTATATTGAAGTTATAAGCCAATGAAGAAAGCCATATAAAAATTTCCGACTACTCATAAAACTTATTCGAAGATTTTCAACAGATTTTAGCTTTTAAGATACTTTTTTTTTTTTTAAATATATTTCCGATTGTTATCATCCCCATGATTACTTTTTGGCACAAATAACTAGTCAAGGTTGCCGAAACGAATCAAAAAAAGCTTTATCTTGGTTTCCTATCTTTTATTATTATTTTTTTGATATGAATTCATGATTGTTATCGTTGGCGGGATTTGTACCCATCGCGGCTGATAAAAACAATCACATGGCTTATCAGCAATGAATTTACAATACTGTTTCATGTCAATAAGTTGATAATAAAAAAAAAAAAGTCATACTGACTGAGTTGACATATAGTGAATTATCGATTAGGGGCTTGGCTCTTTAAAAAATCCTAAAAAAATTGCTCAACTCATGAGCAATATTTGATAAATCAATTAACTTTTTTGGTTTATATTACGTATGTTATCAGTTATGCTGCGGCTGTGTTAATCGTGCGTATGATATTATACCGTGATTATCTTCAATTACATAATCCAGTGAATAAAAAAGTATGAAACAACTGTTTTGCTAATTATTAACATTTTATTTGATATTTTGCCATAGATAAGAGTGCTTATATATAAAGAATAACGATGCTACCACATTGTGATAGGCATGCATGCTTTTAGGGCTATTATAAGCCATTTTGTGCAATAGCATGTAGTTTAATTATCATATTAAAGTAGCGTATAAATGTACTTTCTTCGTTGAATATTATGGTAATATATGTACTAATCCCCAAACATTATATTAAAACATAAATTAATCTATCTTGAATTGATTAAACATTATAATTTTATTGACATGTCATTTACAAAGATTCAAAGGTTATTAACACTGACTCTGTTCAGCTAAAAAAGGGATTGCTTATCGCTTTAGTGTACAATTTCCGAATTTAGCTACTATCGTAAGCATATTAAATTTTCTTTATTTTTTGAAAAAAAAGAGGCACTTTGCAAAAAATTTTTTTTATCTAGGTGAAATATTTTCAAATTTCAAATCAAGTCCATTATCTTTTAGATCATAATGGCTTTCTAAATAATTTCCATACAGAAATATCTAATCTAAAAGATTTCATGATGAATATGAACGTTTCTTAAAGTATTAGTTGAAAATTTTTTAAGGTAGGGAAGTTTAACATGTATCATATGTTCAACGTTAATGTAATTAAATCATGGATGACACTAGGAAAAAAGATATATTGTAGTGAATGTCTTCATGTTCATTAAAAGATTACATAACTGGCTATTTAGAATTAGCTAACATCTGCTAGCTGTTATTCAACAGAAAAAGATATATCACTGCGATAACTTTATGATTGAATCATCAAAATAGTTACTAGCTTTTAACCAGTAATGCAATTGAGGTTCTTTGAAATTGACATTATATTAACGAGGTCAGTGTCTTTGACGTCGGAATAATGATAACAGCACGTAGCTGGATTTACAGATAAAAAAAAAAATGTTCCTTTATCTTTTGTGATCACAGGACCTAACATCCGACACAAGCGAGTGATAAAAAAAAAAAAAAAACAAAAGTTTTACTACTGGGAAAGTCCACTTTTTAAGAGTAGCCCTTTTTTCATGCTCATTGATAAGACCCCAAAGCTATCAATTTTCTACCACTACATCAACCATAATAATGTCCGCTGGATAATATGTAGCATTAACGCCTGGAATTGAAATCGGACCAGTAGCGCTTATCAATACGTTTCACAACTGATAACCGTCTACGAAATTATGAACGTAACTACGCACATGTTAATCATCTTAATCATGTTGGCTATCGTAAGTAATTTATTTCCTTAGATAAATCTACTGTAATCCATACAGAAAGATAAAGTGTTTTAAAGGTCTTTGATGTTTTCAAATTGTATATAAGAAAGATGTAATTTCCAGAAAGTTCTATCTTGATTCTTCTTTTTATTTAGTTATGATCTTTATTTTAGAAGAGAAACATTAATTAAACCCAAAAACTAACATTATCTACTTTGGTTGATACATTGTATATCGTCCAAAGTACTTACAAATAAAAAAATCATTAATATAAGTAAAATAATGTCTGATTTAGAAGAAAAAAAAAATAACTCTTACCAAGCTAACATCCATCCCATTCTTTCTTCAGACGTCATGTCTGCAAGAATAGAGAATGTGAGATCTCAAATTGAGTGGACACCATCTGAAGACAAATCCGCTTGGGGCAATTTTGTTGATTCTTTCAAGAGAATTGATGTTGAAGAAATTGACCCAAACCTGTCAGTTGCTGAGAAGATTGCCATTAAGACAGCCAGATCTCCATTAAAGAGAAGATTGAAAAACAGACACTTGCAAATGATTGCCATTGGAGGAGCCATTGGTACTGGTTTGTTTGTTGGTTCTGGTTCCTCCTTGAGACACTCAGGTCCTGCAGGTGTCCTGATTGGTTACTTCATTTCTGCCACATTCATTCTGTGTGTTGTGTGTGGTTTAGGTGAGTTGGCTGTTGAGTTCCCTGTTTCTGGTGGGTTCACCACTTTTGCCACTAGATTCATCGATGATTCTTTTGGTTTTGCTGCTAACTGGAATTACCTATTGGGTTGTGTTTGTACTTTACCTTTAGAAATGGTTTCTGCTTCAATTACTGTTAACTATTGGAACACTCCAAAGAAATATAGAGATGGGTTCATTGCTCTGTTCTACATTGTTATTATGGGTATCAACTTGTTTGGTGTTAAGGGATATGGTGAAGCTGAGTTTGTCTTCTCTATTATCAAAGTCACTTGTGTCATTGGTTTTATCTTCTTAGGAATTATCTTAGTTTGTGGTGGTGGTCCTCATGGTCATTACATTGGTGGTACTATGTGGAAGTCTCCTTATGGTGCCTTTGTGGGTGATAATGGTGCTCAAAGATTTAAAACTGTCATGTCTGTTTTTGTATCTGCTGCCTTTGCATACTCTGGTGTTGAAATGACTGGTTTAGCCGCTGCTGAAACTGCAAACCCAAGAAAATCTATTCCAAAAGCTGCCAAGCAAGTCTTCTGGAGAATTGCCATTTTCTACATAGTTGCCCTAACCCTAGTTGGTTTATTGGTTTCTCACAAGGATCCAAGATTAATTGGTACCTCATCCGCTGATGCCGCTGCATCTCCATTTGTCATTGCTATTGTTTCTCACGGAATTAAGGGATTGCCTTCTGTTGTCAATGTTGTTATTTGTGTTGCTGTCTTATCTGTTGGTAATGCTGATATCTTTGCTGCTTCCAGAATCATGGTTGCTATGACTGAAATGGGCCACATTCCAAAGTTCTGCAATCTAGATTACATTGACAAGAGAGGCAGACCTTTAATTGCATTGGGTGTCATGGCTGTCTTCGGTGCTATTGCTTTCATTGCTGCTTCTCCTAAGGAAGGAACAGTATTCACATGGTTACTAGCTCTGTCAGGGTTATCCACATTATTCACATGGTTTGGTATTTCCTTATCTCACATTAGATTCAGACATGCCCTAAAGGCTCAAAATAGAGGTCTAGATGAATTGTGCTTTGTCTCACCAACTGGCTTAATCGGTTCCTACTATTCATGTATTGTTATAGCCATTGTTGTTGGCTTAACTTTCTGGACATCTTTATGGCCATACAAAACCGCACCAAATGCTGAAGATTTCTTTGAATCATACCTATCTGCTCCAATTTTCTTGGTTATGTACTTCGGTCACAAAATCTACAGAAGAAACTGGAAGATCTTCATTCCTGCCTCTGAAGTTGATGTTGATACCGGTAGAAGAGAAACTGATATTGAGCAATTGAAAGCGGATATTGCTCAAGAAAAGGCTGAAATTGCTGCCAAGCCATTTTTCAAAAGAATGTATTACAAGATTTGTTAAATGTCAACTTCTTTTTCCATTATCGCCTTTTCCTTCATTTCTTCACCTTTCCATTCGGTACGATTTGTTAAATGTTACTGTATATATAGACAATTTTGCTCCACTCCATAGTAATAATTATAATATGAGCAGCTGGTCTGTTCATAAAGAGAGATAAGGTAATTTTATTTGCATTGTTTTTTTTTTTTTGCTTTAACTTTTGTAAATGTTGTCATATAAGGTAGATTATTTAATGTTTACTTTTATTTAAGATTTTTAAAACCAGTTGTCACGTGACTTTTACATGTGCGGATTAGAAAATGTGGTGTTTTTTTTTTTTTATTTTTTTCATCAATTCAACAAAAACTGCAGCTCAAGTAAACAACGAATATATAAAATACGATAGAAAAAAAAACCCCCCACTTAACACACACATGATGTTCCTAAATTAATCTGTAATAGAAAGATAATTAGGATATGTTCTACAAGAATGATAATCCTATAGTCAACGTTTTTTTTGAAATTAATCTCTTTGACATATTATATTAATCAAGTTTCTATTCACTTAATAGAACATAATCTAGATATTTATAATGATTTGGACTCAAGTATGATGGTTAATAGCAAAAAGTAGTAGGGTCAAAGAAAAAAAAAATAAAAAACAGGTGTGATAAAATTTACAAGCAAAAAGCAGAGTACTGCCACATTAACTACAAAAATAATACAATTACGTTGGCATGATATAGCAAGCTTTTTTCTCTGTGGAATTTATATGAATAAGTATCTTTAAATTTTTATACGCGTGGACATCTTTATCAATCAATATTTTATTCAATAATTAAACCATCATTTATTATTTATGTTCTTTCACTTCAAATACTGCTAACAAAACGTCATTTTCTGAGTTCTTCAACGTTTCTTATAATCCTCTTCTGTGATAATTCACCAAATTATCCTTGGGTGCAATTCTTACATTGATGCAACTGCAACAACCCCTATGAACGGTAATTTCTTTTTTTTTTTCCTCTTCATTTTTTGCCCTATAGGGAAACTCCACAGTTTTTTGTTTGCAAACAGCGGTTTTATATGCCAAAAAAAACCACCACAGTTTTGAACAATAGAGTCATTAAAATACCCTTGGAAGTGCACAATTTTTCTATTTTTTCCTTTTTTCCTCTCCAAAAATTAAAATAAGGAAAATTCACAGCCATTGCGATGCGAAACATCACTTTACTTTTTTTTTTTTCTAATAAAAAAAATGTTAAATTGTCATCGTCTTTTTGAAAAAAAAAAATGAATTATCTTTTCGTTGGCATTATAAATGCAAAGGCATCAGATGTTTCATACTCATAATTTCCTGTATTCTTGTGAGTGATCCTTCTATCTTCACAATATGCAATGTCTTTAAGGTTTAATTTAATCAAAAAATAATAAAGATATACCATAAATAAGAATCCAAAGACAAAAAGAAAAAAAACCAAAAAAAAAACAGTAGAAGTAAATCTCTATATAATTTTTTTTTTCATAATAAATAGAAGAAATTAACAAAAATCTTTTTAATGACATCTTCTGTAATAGAAAAAGCTACTGAGCTAGAAGCTGGTATAACTACTGTTTCCAGTTCTGAATCATCAGAAAACAAAATCGAAAGAGTTAAGTCACAATTAGAATGGAAGCCTTCTGAAGAGAGGACATACTTGCAAAACTTTTTTGACTCTTTCCAAAAAGTTGAACTAGAAGAGATTGATCCTAATTTGACCGTTGCTGAAAAAATTGCCATCAAAACTGCCAGAACTCCATTCAAGAGGAAATTGAAAAACAGACACTTGCAAATGATTGCCATTGGTGGTGCCATCGGTACTGGTCTGTTCGTTGGTGCTGGTTCCTCATTAAGTACTGCCGGTCCTGCCGGTGTCCTGATTGGTTACCTAATTTCTGCTACATTCATTATCTGTGTTGTTTTGGGGTTGGGTGAGTTGGCTGTTGAATTCCCTGTTTCTGGTAGTTTCACCACATATGCCAATAGATTCGTTGACGAGTCATTTGGTTTTGCTGCCAACTGGAACTACGTCTTTGGTTGTTCTATTTCCTTGCCTTTGGAACTGGTTTCTGCCTCAATCACTGTTGACTACTGGGGTACTCCTAAGAAATACAGAGATGCCTTTGTTGCCTTATTCCTTTTGGTCCTTATAGTCATTAACCTGTTTGGTGTTAAGGGTTATGGTGAAGCTGAAATTGTATTCTCCGCCGTTAAAGTTATCACTATCATTGGTTTCATCATCTTAGGTATCATCTTAGTTTGTGGCGGTGGTCCAGATGGACAGTATGTTGGTGGTACCATGTGGAAATCACCTTACGGTGCCTTTGTTGGTAAAAATGGTGCTCAAAGATTCAAGACTATTGTATCTGTCTTTATTTCTGCTGCCTTTGCCTATTCTGGTGTTGAAATGACTGGTATGGCTGCTGCTGAAACCAAAAACCCAAGAAAATCTGTTCCATCCGCTGCCAAACAAGTCTTCTGGAGAATCTTACTATTTTACATCATCTCTTTGACTTTAGTTGGTTTATTGGTTTCTCACAAGGACCCAAGATTAATTGGTAACTCTTATGTTGATGCTGCATCCTCTCCATTTGTCATTGCTATGGAAAATCACGGTATCAAGGGGTTGACTTCTTTGTTCAATGTTGTTATCTGTATTTCCGTTTTATCTGTTGGTAACTCATCTATTTATGGTGCTTCTAGAATTATGGTTTCCATGTGTGAAAGTGGTCACATTCCTAAGTGGACTAAGCTGGACTACATTGACAAGAAGGGTAGACCTTTGATGGCCTTATTAGTTTTATTAGGATTTGGTATTTTCTCATTCATTGCTGCTTCCAATAAACAAGACGATGTTTTCACCTGGTTATTATCATTGACTGGTTTATCTGCCATGTTCACCTGGTTTGGTATTTCCTTATCTCACATCAGATTCAGACATGCTTTAAAAGCTCAAGGTAGAGACAAAGATGAATTGTGGTTCAGTGCTCCAACTGGTTTATGGGGTTCTTACTACTCATGTGGTATGATCGCGTTGATTGTTGTCTTGGATTTCTGGACCTCTTTGTGGCCATACGACTCTTCTCCAAATGCCAAGTACTTCTTCGAAGACTATTTGTCAGCACCTGTCTTTATTTTAATGTACTTAGGTCATAAATTATACAGCAAAAATTGGAAGGTTTTCATTCCTGCTAAAGAAGTAGATATTGTGACCGGAAGAAGAGATACAGATTTAGAGGCATTAAGAGCTGAAGTTGCTGAAGAAAGAGCCTTTATGGCTTCCAAGCCGTTCCACTACAGAGCTTATAAATTCTTCTGCTAATTTAAGACTTATCAGCATTATAGTAAAAGTCGGCTATCAGCCGGGCTGCTAGCCATAGACTGGGAAATTTTACGTGTAACACTCATATGAATAGAAATAATGAAGAAAATAAACTTTAGTTAATCCTTAATCATTAGCATTATATAGACATTTGTAAATAAGTATCTGTTATGATTTACTGTTTCCAATCATTATTTATGGAATTATTTTTGTTTCTTATATATAGAATTTTGCCGCCTCTGCCAAATATCTTAAAACACGTGTTTACTTAAAATCTATGGGAAGGCAAAAACCACGGAAAAACAAGCTAATGGGAATTATTTCAACACATAACTTCTTGGTTGATAACTTTGATAAACTCAAACCAAAAGATTTATTTCCATAGAGTTTCTGCTTAATATTGTGTTTTTTTTTTAGTTTATTAAGTTTGCATCAATCATATCCAAAATTTCATAGGCAATGAGATTTACAACATGCCATTTACTTTTGTATTGCAGTGTCGCCACACGTCTCTTCAAAGTAATGATAGTGGCTGAAGAAACTGAAACGAAACTACAAGAACCTGTCAAAAACCCAGAAAACATTTTTGACTTTATAGAAAAGAATGTTTTACACTCGCAAATATCTTTATTCAGTTCATTGGATATTGATTTATTAAAATCGTTGGAGATAGATTATCCCGAATACACGCCTCATAATGAAACAGAAAAATTTAGCATACATGATATAGAAAATTTATACAAGGATTATGACAACATATACACTAGAAGCATTTTAAGCTCTCAACGTGAACATGATAAAAAACAAAATATTGGAAATCCAGGGTATGACTTTAAATGCGATGAAAATGATGATGTCTGTGCTTTCAATAAAGCTCATTATCTCCTCAATAAGTTAAACTCAACACAAGAGGACAAGATTTTGGCATTGAATATTTTGGAAAAGATTGAATCTACGGTACCAGAGTCTTTGTTTTTGCTAGGTGTGCTGTACGAAAACTACGACGTTTTTTTTGATCACGAATCAACAGAACAAGACAAGTTTGATAGAAACTTAAAAAGTTTGGTTTATTACAGAAGATGTGCTGAAAAGGGAGACTCCAATTGTCAACTTGTAATGTCTCATAAATATCTATTAGGACAAGAAGTTCCCCAAGACACAACCAGAGCCAATTTTTTACAATACAGTGTTGTAAAAAAAGAAATCAATGAAGCTCAACACAGGTCTAGATTTGACTGGTCTTTGAATGATCATGAAGTGAACCGATGGAATCACAATTACTACAAGTTTTTGCATGACCCTGAGTATAAGACTTTAGAATATGTTAATGATGAGAAAGAAAAAAAAATTATTGCTGAAGATTCTAAAGTTTTACTTAACAGTGCTTATGAAAATAAGATACTAACTGGTCTCGAGTTTGAGTTTAAAGAAGACATGCTTCTTCAAAAAGTTTTGTATAAGAAGCAACTTTTGGGAGATGGCATCACACACCAAACTGCGGATTTAGTGGATTTAACAGCGGAGAATTCATTAAATAAAGATTACATGGGTGTTTACTTCATTGATGAATTAGAAAGTTTAACACACATAGACATAATGGCGTTGTACTACGATCTAGTCAATGTCTATAAGGGAAATATGTTTTTTTCATATAAAGATTATCGATACATCTTTGATATTAGTAAAAAGGTTATAGCATACTACATCAAAAATGAAAAGTACGTAGATAGTTTATTAACGATAGAAGAAGCTTATTGGCTGGATGCAATATTAATTATGTTTACTAACATCTATAAGGAATACGGTGATTACAAACAAAATGATGTAAAAAAGATCGACTTGATTTTGGCATTGTACAAAAAAGTCAATTCTTCTACTTACGAAGGTCATGCCTTTTGGGAAACCTTCAAATTATTGAGGTACCTCAAGCCATATTTAGACTTTAATGAAATTCACGAAAAATATCTAAGAAAACAGATACCTTCTGGGTATGCCAGATTGGCATCTGTTGTTTACATGCTACATGATGACGTTAAGAGAAGTTACAAAGATGGGTCATTTGATGAAAGTGTTAGAAGGGATGTCAATCTGCACAGTTTTTTGCAATCTGGCTTACTTTTTCCACCACTTATGTATGAAAGTGTGAACTTAGACTACACACTGTCAACAAAGCAACAATCAACTGATCAATCAGTAACATCTTCTAAACTTAGACTACTTGTAAACACAATGCAAATGAATTGTAATATTGAAATATTCCAGCAGAACTTTGTTAATATAATGAATTACTTGCTAGGATACGATTGTGAGTTGAATTTGTTTGCAATGACTGAATTAGCATCAATGGGCTTCGTTCCAGCAATTGAAAATTTGGCTAATGAATTGATTCATCCAATAAATCTACTAGGTGATTTGGATTCAAATTTAAATAAAGAGAGGCTGAACATAGGGATATCAAAATACCTGATATCATACAAATTCGGCAATACAAATCTAGGTTTACATTTGTCGAATATATTTGAGACCCATGGAATGTACTCGGAAATGCTTTCACTAAATCACTTAATAGCAAATAGAGATGGGACCTTTTACAGTTTCTATAACATAGCAAGGATTTACGAGTACGGGTATGGCGTAGATCAAGACTATGATGTTGCTGCTGAGTATTACAAAAAGGCCTTTGATTTAGAGCCTATTCAGTTCTTCCACAATTCATATAAATTCATCAATGGTCTTGAATTTAGCATCCGACTGCTGCTTTGGAAGCTGAAATTCAAGCAGACGTTTGCAGAATGCAAGATACAATTCACAGGTTTATTCAATACACAAATATGCTTAAGAAATGGAATAAAAAGAGTATTGCTCTATGTTGATTATGTTAGAAAAGGTGGGTTTAACACTGCGATGCCATTTAAAACCACATACGAGAACAGCTTGACTTTGTTGACAAGTCATTGGATACTGCGAGTGGTGTTCTTTTTCATTTTGTGCCTCACAATCCATTACTTTGCCGTAAAATACAATCAGAGAATTGAGATAAATGGTTTTCGTGGGGGCTAATAATGAGACTGCTGAATAATAAAATGAACTTCAGTGCGTATATATGATTGTTTTAAATAACTGATTAAGATCATGAGTGACTTAATTACGTCGTGTTTCCTCATGAACTTAACATTGATTAACAAAGAAAAAAATTTTTTTTTTCCAGCTGAAAAATTACGGAAAACAAACGATCCTTTAACACTTTGATTTTGGCTGTGTAGTTAACAGCGCTTCAAAAGAAAACAAAAAACACCCCTTCAAAGTATACAAAATTTTGAAAAACAAAAAAACAAAACCAAAAAAAACATACAATTACTGGTTGATACAATGTCTACTGCTATTCAAAATGGTCAAGAGTTCTATGCTGACCAATCAAACACAAAGACGGGAGAAACACAGGTCACCATCACCAATGCACATGCCGATTCCATCCATGATGCTGTTTTAGACTACTATGGCAAGAGACTGGCAACATGCTCAAGCGACAAGACCATCAAGGTCTTTGAGGTCTCTGAAGCAAGTGAGGACAACTCCACCTCCAACCCTGGATACCAGCTTTTGGACACCTTATCTGAACATTCAGGTCCTGTTTGGCAAGTTGATTGGGCCCATCCTAAATTTGGAACTTGCCTAGCTTCATGTGGTTATGATGGTAAAGTCTGCATTTGGAAGGAAAATTCATATAAGAAATTTGAATTGATATCTGTTTTGAAATGTCATACTGCATCTGTGAACTCTGTCCAATGGGCCCCTCATGAATATGGTCCTTTGTTACTGTGTGGATCATCTGATGGATCCTGTTCTATTTTTGAATTTAAAGACAACGGTGTTGTTAACGAGCCTATTATAATTGATGCACACCAAATTGGTGTCAATGCTGCTTGTTGGGCTCCAATAACATTTAATGGCGGAAACAACAACGAAAAGAGATTTGTCACAGGTGGTTGTGACAACTTGGTCAAGATCTGGAAGTCCGATGAAACTGATCCTAAGAAGTACCAGTTGGAACATACACTAAGAGCACACTCCGATTGGGTCAGAGATGTTGCTTGGTCTCCAAGTGTCTTGAACAAGTCCTACATAGCATCTGTCGGTCAAGACAGCCAATGTGTTATCTGGACAAAGGATCAAGAATCCAAGGACAATGAATGGAAACAAACTGTTTTGAAAGAAAATAAATTTGATGATGTTTTATGGAGAGCCTCTTGGTCACTTTCAGGCGATGTGCTAGCCTTGAGCGGAGGAGATAACAGAATAACTTTATGGAGAGAAAACTTGCAAGGCCAATGGGAAAGTGCTGGTGAAATTAATGAATAAGGTTAAAATAAATGATATGTATAAATCAATAAATAAAACAAACGTCTTTTTCTTTTTCTTCTTTTATAGTTAAAAACTATATGCTTCAACTTTTATTCAAAAATATAGATGACTATTGAATGATTATTGCCAAAAAAAAATAAAAAAAATCTTTAGATTTATATGTTTAAAGACGTATGTTATATATGTTTTATAAGTAGGCTGCTATTTCTTCAACGATAACTTCAAGGTCCTTTGCTGCGGCCAAACCAACTTGCAATACCTCTTCGTGATTAGCCTTGCCTTCATCCAAGTCAATTTCCTTTTCTCCATTGGCTATGTCGCTGGCCTTTTGAGGTAGATCCAACACAACATTATTGGTGATGACAGATAGGGCCAAAACCTTCCAACCACAATGTCTGGCAACGGTAACTTCAGGAACTGTGGACATACCAACAGCATCACTTCCTATTTGTTGCAAGAAACGAGCCTCTGTTCTGCTTTCGAAGGTTGGGCCACTGACAAATGTGTACATTCCTTCATGTAAGGTTCTTGATGCAGTGATTTTGTTTGCTTTTTGCAATTCTGTGTATTTTTGCAAGAATATTTTTCTTGCAGTTAAATCATAGGCATCTGAAACAGCCAAGAATCTGTCACCGTCTTCATCCCAGTTAGGACCAACCAATGGATGCTTTCCTGCTAGACCAGGGAAGTTTATGTGATCATAGATCATCATTAAGTCACCCATCTTGTAGTCCAGGTTCAAACCGCCTGCAGCATTGGTGACAATCAAGGTCTTCAAGCTTCCATTGCAGTACTTCTCTGAGTAGTTGTTCAGCAATCTGATTGGATAGACAGTGTCTCTGATATCATATCCTTCGTATGAATGCAATCTCCCCTTCATGATGATGACTGGAGTGTCCTTCAAATGTCCAACCCACAACTCACCAGAGTGTCCCTGGACAGTTGATTGTTGGAACCCAGGCAAGTCAGAGTATGGAATAATCAAGTGTGACTTCAACTCCAGTTTATCAGTTAGATTACCTAAACCTGACCCACAGATGATAAGAATCTTAGGTTCAAACTTAGTGATTGGGGCAAAGTGACTGGTGATTTTTTGGTTTAGTATTGGAGAGGCTTTTGCAATGTTTTCCTTTTGCAAGGCAATGGTTTCCTTAGCTGTTAGCATGATTTATGTATTATCAATATTGGTCTTTTAACTTGCTTAAAGCAAACACGAGTGTTTTGTTTGTATCAAGTTCTTGAGATAACACCAAAGGTTATCTAACGTTGTGTATTTTTTTTTTCAAATTCCTGTATTCCATACACTTTTCCGCTAACACCAAAAAATAAAAATAAAAACAACCAGCAAACAAGAAAGATAGTGAGAAAAACTAGCAATCAAAATATTGTGATATGGTAATCTAAAATACACATAGATCACATTATTCCTTAAGCTCTGATAATCGTCTTTAGTTTACTATTTTCAAGCAAATATATCATTAATGTTGAAGAATGAGTAAATAAAATGATAATAAGGGTCTATATATATAGTTCAAAAGGTGTTTGAACATAGAAAAAAATATATCCTTAGTCCACTATAAATCAATCAAGCTTTGCTCATTGTTTCCTTGACTGGTGTTCATGGATGGGGCGTTACCAAATCCAAATCCTGTTTTTTGCTCCTTTATTGTGCTGAACAAACCAGTGTATTGATCCTTTAGGAATGGATTTGCTGTGCCGTTGCTTCCTGATGCTGGGGTTTTAGTTGATGCACTTTGTTGCTGGTAGTATCCTGTACCCTGGGAATTTATAAAAGTTCCTGTCTTCGTATGATGTGCTGGGATTCTGGAAGCACCGGTGTTACCAAATGTATCAATTCCAGGACCTGTCATCAACAGGTTATTCAGTTCAGAGTACTTTGCGGAAATGGCTGCATCTCCTGTTCTGGTTCTCTTCATTGGCTGTTCAGGTTCAGGCTGAGGCACGCTTTGTGGAGCTACAGCCTCCGGCTTTGGTGGCTCAGTCTCCTTTTTGAACGGATTACTACTTGTTGCATATTGTTGTAATATATTTTGCTTATTGGCTTCCTCTTGTTCCCTCAATTGCTGTTGATACATTTCATACTGTTGTTGCTGTAGAAGCATTTGCTGCTGCTGTTGCAATTGCTGTAAGTATTGTTGATATTGCATTTGTTGCTGTTGCTGTTGTTGTTGCAGAAATTGCTGGTATTCCTCAGGAGAAATAGGATTACCATTAATGTCATACATCATATTTTGTTGCTGCATTTGCTGTTGTTGCAGTTGCATTTGTCTTAATCTTTGTAACTCTTGCAATCTTTTCAATTCTTCCTCTTCCTTTGACAATTGTAAAGCAACATCCAAATCCTCTTGATCCTGTTGCATATTTCTACGTCTTTCTTCTTCCTCTCTAGCAGTTCTCATAGACTCATCTAAAGCCCTTTGCAAGTCATCATCATAGTGACCTTTCTTTGGTTTGTTTCTATTTCTGTTACCTGCAGCCATGTCTCTTTCTCTTTTCAATCTAACATCATCTAGTAACAATGAAGTTAATTCTTTGGCTTTCAATCTAATCTTGCTTCCATGATCAAAATCTGTTACTGGGTTTCTCCACATGAACTCTCTTAAGGTTTTTATTAAGTAAATATTTTCTTTACACCAAGTAACACACATTTCAGAACCATTGATAACCAAAAACTCCAAGACTATCAAAGCCTTTAGGATGTGTTTCCAGTATTTACCTTTGTCATTCAATCTCTTGTCAAGCATTTCAAACATAGGAACAATCTCTAGGTGATTGTAGGAGTATTCAACTAGCTGTCTCAGTTCCATTATAGGAACGTCCTCTGTATCATTGTTTCTGGTGCAATCTCTTACAAGAATTTGTGCTTGGGTGTATCCATTGACTTTATTTTTAGCGGCTCTTAGCATAGTGATGGGTTATATTTAGCTATCGTAAAATGAATGTATAAAAATCTTTTTATTATTATTCAAAGTATACACCTAAATAATATTGGTTCTTGTGTAATGTGCTGTATATAACAATAAACAGTAGTAAATCCTTGATATTTATATTAAGAATTTCAAAATTTTTAAAGAAAAGCGTTGTTATGCCCTTTGTATAACAAAAAACCCTTCCCCGTAAAACTAACTGAAGCGCAACACTGTGGGATGTATCTCCACATTGGGAAATCGGTACAACCAAAAAACAGTCAGAAAAAACCACGCCACGGGGAGATTCATTCTACGACACACGCTACCAAGTAAACTACCTCTCATGAAACCAAGCACATAGACATTATCAGTGTACATATTTTATGTGCATATGCCATTGTCAGTTAATTGATAGACACAAATCTAGTAGTTGATGTCACCAGATCCTATTATCATATTTAGTGACTAAAGAAGTTCTTAATCATTTTATATAAGAGAGACAGCCAAAGAGAAAAGTATCCATAAATTTCACAATCTATTTGGAGGATGCCATATATTTAGATGAATTATACCAATTACTTTAAATCAAAGCATAACAACATGTAATACAAATAAATGCTGGACAACTTCATCTTGCTCTTGTTTTAAATACTTGATGTATACTTATAAGAGTCATTCGAGTCGAAATCCTTGTAGTGTTTATAGGCTAAACGGTTGGTGCGGGTTTATAGTACGCGTAAGAAAAAAAGCCAATGGCGTGAAGAAAAATTTGAAAAAATCAAGTATAATTCTTCTGTCTAAATAACCAGCAATACTTTAGAACAACTAACTTATCTAAAATACCGTCTTTTCACAATTCAATATTAAGAAGAGAACTAACACAATAAATAAATATTTTATAATTGATAATAATATTGAAAACAAAACTAAAGAGGAATCTACAACAAAACTACTCTTGCTTGATTAACTAAATTGAAACCATCACATCCTCTAAATCAATCATTAATGAACAAACAACGAACTTTAGATTTTTTTTCAAAAAAGAGAAAGTGTACTACAGCTGCCCCATCCATTTCTAACAATGAATCTACGGAAATAAAAGCCAATGTGATGAGTGCTTTGAAGAAGCCCAAACTTGAAATCACTCCTACCAAAGTTCAAACAGCTTTCATACCTATAAAGACCTATGATGTTAAAATACCATTTTTGGACTTAGCCGAACTATGTGAGGTACTAGAAGGAACACCATCAAGACTTTCCAAACTGGACAAGCTAGAGGAGTTTTTTGATGATATCATTAAAAGGGATAGCTCACAATTAGAAGTTGTGACTAATTTTCTGTTAAATCAATTGGGTCCAGAGTACATACAGGATTTGGAACTAGGATTTGGTGAGCATCTTATCATAAAAATCTTACAGGAGTCTTTTGGATACAAGGTGGCCAGTTTAAAAACCAAGCTTAAGGAAGTCGGAGATTTGGGCCAACTAACTTACAAGCTGAGAGGAGAAATGAAGACAGTGTTTGCATTTAAAAGTAAAAGCGATGATCAAAAGATATGCATTGATGACGCCTGGAAGGCTCTCAATGAAATTGCCAGGATCAACACTCACAAGGAGAAGATTGGGAAGATCAGGCCTCTTTTGTCAAGAATGAGTCCAGTTGAATGTAAGTTCTTCATAAGGTTCCTGGAAGGCAAGCTGAGAATCGGATCTTCAAACCAAACAATCTGTGTTTCCATGTCCAGATGCATGCTGAAATATGACCAAGCCAGAGGTCTGTCCAAGGGCATGGATACCATTGAAGCTGACAGAGTTTTGAGAAAGGTGTACTCACAAGTACCAAACTATGCTATCATTATTGACAAGTTCTTGGAAGTTGGCATACAGGACTTGGAGTTTAAGTTAACGTTGCAACCTGGAATTCCATTGAAACCCATGCTTGCCAAACCATGTAAGTCTGCTATTGATGCATTGTCTGAGTTCAATGATGCCAAAACTGGTGAAAAGGATGCATTTATATGTGAGTACAAATACGATGGTGAGAGAATCCAATTCCATCAATTAAATGATGGCACAATAAAGATTTTTTCAAGAAACTCAGAAGACATGACAGCAAAGTATCCTGAACTAGTTGATTTTTCCAAGTTCTACAAAAACAAAGATGATGTTCAGAGTTTAATAATTGATGGTGAAATTGTTGCCTATGATGTTGTTGAAGATAAGATATTGCCATTCCAAATACTAACAACCAGAAAGAGGAAAAACGTGGAAATTGAGGATATCAAGGTCAAGGTATGCATTTACGTCTTTGATATACTGTCATTGAATGGAGAGTCTCTATTGGAGAAGACCTTGGAGGAAAGAAGAAAAATCTATATGGATGTTTTTGAAACCAAGAAGGGTGAACTGCAATTTGCCAATAACTTGATCACTGATGATGAGACTGAAATAAGTGCCTTTTTGGATCAATCCGTCCAGGACAAATGTGAGGGTTTGATGGTCAAGGCCCTGACAGGAGGAAAATCCTTCTAC
Source organism: Hanseniaspora pseudoguilliermondii (assembly GCA_030573455.1). Taxonomy (NCBI): domain Eukaryota; kingdom Fungi; phylum Ascomycota; class Saccharomycetes; order Saccharomycodales; family Saccharomycodaceae; genus Hanseniaspora; species Hanseniaspora pseudoguilliermondii. The sequence goes on along the minus strand of JAJMDH010000004.1, from coordinate 102,620 downwards.
CAACCGGCATCTAGATCTAAGTTCTGGATGAAGTTGAAGAAAGATTACTTGCAAGGTATTGGAGACTCGTTAGATTTGATAATAATGGGTGCATACTTTGGTAAAGGTAAAAGAACAGGGTTTTATGGAGGATTTTTACTAGGATCCTACAATCCGGACAACGATGAAATTGAAACATGCTGCAAGATTGGTACTGGGTTTTCTGATGAGCATCTGGATACACTTTATAAGAGCTTAAAGGAATATGAGAGTGATATAGCACCTTCAAATTACATGTATGACTCACAAACAAAACCGGACATATGGTTCTCTCAACCGAAACTGCTTTTGGAAGTGTTATGCGCAGATCTGTCTCTATCTCCAGTATATAAATCTGCTATTGATATAACGGGTAACAATAGAGGTATATCCTTGAGATTTCCTAGAATGATAAGAATTAGGGATGATAAAGACTATAGCATGGCTACGTCTTCTGAGCAAATCTTAGAAATGTACCAATCCCAAGCCAATCTACAGTAGGAGTTTTCTATATAATACTTTTTAAAGTGAAGGTTCTCTTTTAGATGTCATCACGTGTCGCGTTCAACAGTAAGGTTCAATTTACTGAGCAAAAAAAAAAAAAAAAATTTTTTTCCTCTTTTTCAAATTTGTGCTGAAAAAAGAAAGCAAGAAAAAATTGAAAATTTAAACTCAGTTGGTATACAAGCAGTTACTTTCATTAAGCTAGCTTATAACAAATTCCTTTAAAACCAAACTTACAACTTCACTAAATTAATATTTAAACAGAAGACAAATATTGGCAAAGATGTTGAAATTCATATCATCTGTATCTCAAAACATTCTTTTGGCAAAGCAAACTGTATCTATATCAACAATCAAGAGATCCTTATTCGTTGGTGTTCCAAAAATCAACAATTCCTTAGATATCTACAACAGACACAACATCAGCTCTGAAATCAATGGACCATATACAAACACAATCAACACACTTGTTGAAAATAACCAAAAACTTATAAACTTAGGAATCAATCATGGAAATAACCAGACTCTTCAGCTGGATAGTGTTTGGAGAAAGAAAACAGGTAAGATGACCAAAAATAAACTTAAGAAGAGAAGAAGAGCTAATCAAATTTTGATTGTTCAAAAGAAAGCTATAAAAAAACAAAGACGTGCTAATGAGGAATCCAAGGAAAACTACCTATTAGCAAATGGTATTGAGTTCTACAGACATTAAAAGTGAAATGATTCTTTTTTTCCTTTTCATTTATTAATAGCTTAATAAAAATAATCATATTCTTGTATATAATTTAATCTATCAATAAATTTAAAATAATAAAAAATAATAATAAAAAATATGTTATTTACAGTTATTTATATACCTTACTTATCGTTTAAAAAATATATGAAATCAATGTGTAAGTATTGAGATTCAAGATTTTTATTCTTAGGAAATTGAGATCAAGTCATTTTAAAGCAAAAAACAAAATTATTCATCTACAGGAACAGCTTGGTATCTCTTACCTCTTATACCACCAATAACCATATTTGTTTGGTATGCGTATGTAGGCATGTATGGGTTTATTTGCCATTTTGTGGAGTTGAATACGTTTTCTGTAGGTTCCAAAAGAACATCAAGTTCATTCTCGTACTTCTCCATGATTGTTTGCCAATCGTTGCTGAAGCCATCCAATGAGTGTCCTGAGATGAAAATCGGGCACTTGGTTTCCAATAAGCCCTTCATGGTTTCATACATCCAACTCTTTGTTGATTCAGGGTCTGAGGACATGTTAGGGTGGAATAAATAGAATGAATCTAAGTAAGGATCATATGGGAAGAAGTCCCCTTGTAGATGGTTGACATGGAACAAGTTTGTATGGTAGAAGACCTTCAATTCGGGGGAGACTTGGATACCCTTGTGGTTTTCTTCATAGGAGATGTACTCATTAGTCTTGCTGTCGAATAAAGCTTCAGGACCAATGAAGTGGATTTCTATGTTGACATCTGGCATACAGTAGTTTAGTTGCTTCCAAACAGAGATAGGCATCAATGATTCAAACTTGGAACCAACAATAAAAAGTCTGATGGCTCTGTCCTTTAACTCAGCAATTTCTTCACTGAAGCCCAGATCAGCTCTTTGTCTTGGGAATATGGAGTATCTTAGAGCAGATAACGATTTCAAACCTTCATGAGTTACTGGACCACCTTGGCTGGTCAACTTATATGGTGAGTTGTTTGATAAAAGAGCAGAAATGGTGACAGGATAGGTCAAGTATTTGGAAGCTTGAGCAATATGAAATTGGGTTTCCATAGAGTTGAATTCTCTGGTGTAAAACCAACTTTCCCAATTCAAGTAGGAGATGATTTGACTTGCAGTTTGTTCTTCAGCAAAGTCATATTCAGGGAAATCTCTCTTGGAAATGGAGTCATTTTCATAAGCAACAGCTAGTTTCATAAGTTCTGGCTTATTGGATTCACGGTACTCAACATCCTTAAAGTAAGCTTCCTCTGAGGAGTGGGTTGGTAATCCAGAAACAGGGTCGAAGAATTCAACTGGACCACCAGTTACAGGACAAACAGCACATGACTGGATTTGCTTAACAGCAGCGTTGACATAATCGTTTTTGTGCATCAATTCATTCCAAGGAATGAATCTATTCTCCAGAGTAGGGTAAGATGACTCAAGACCCTTTCCTGTGTCGTTGTAATCATATGCACTTTTCAAGGCTGGCTTATGTCTTTTCAGTTTCAAATCAAGGATGTCTGCTCTGTTCATTTTATTGTAAGATGGTCTACCAAATTTTTTGATAATATCTGCATCAGCTGAATTGTTATGGTTTTCCATATCTTTTAGGTTGGTGGTGGTGTCAAACAAAGAAGCATCCATGGACTTGTCAATAGGAGGAACCTTGTTAGATTTGAATCTATCAAATAGCCCATAGAATTGCTTAGAGTTCACATTCTTAACCAAATGATTCTTATTTATTAAATTAGATCTGATCATACTTGTTATTATTTTTTTATATTATAGTATAGATAAGTCAAAGAAGTGAGAAATACTTTTTAAAAAAACAAATAAAATAATGATTAAGTTACAATATGATGTATATTCTCTGGTATTGTTAAACTAGAATATGTCTTTCGATATTGCTATAGTATCAATGATGTAGTCTAAGGAAGTAAACTGATCTTTGAAAATGTATTCAAGGTTAAGTGTAGTAATTTAGAAGATTGTTAAGAGGGCCAAAGAAAAGAAAAATTTTCTTAGTTTTTTTTTTTTTTTTGAGAACAGTTTGGATTGTAGGTTTTTCTGGTAAGATATTCCTTTTGATGGTGCTCACGTGTATAATCAGTGTCAATAGCTAACGCTACCAGATATACTACCATTAAACCAAGATTCACATTGTGTAGCGTTCTCCGAAGAGCAATTGCAACAATAAATTTTTTTTTTTTTATCTCTTTCTTTTCACTTCGTCTTGTTATTACAAATTAAATATACAATTTGTACTAATATTACTTAAGATATATTATAACCCCCTCCAAAAAGAAAAGGGAACATCAAACAATAGGATATAGCTATATATAATCTCATTATGAGCTCATCTCCTTATACTTTACAAGGTCTTTTGAACCAATATAAGTACAACAAGACTAACAACAAAGACTCAGCTACAGGCATCGATCTTTCAACCATTTTATCATGCACTAACAACAGTTTCAACGAAAAATACAGCGAAGCGTCAGACAACTCCTTCAAAACAAACAGACACCAACTAGACATTCTCCAGTCCCCTTGGCTTGAAACATCCATCAATGATGTTGAACCCAGATTTTTCATCCCAGAATCATTTAAAAACATTAATGTGAAATTCACCAACAAACATAAAAATGGACTTGATGACAACAAATTTAATGATATCTCAGAAGAGAGCACAAAGGTAATTGAATCTTACAACGACGAGACTTTGTTTTACTTGTTTTATAAACATCCCGGTACTGTTATTCAAGAATTATCATATTTACAACTAAGAGCAAGAAATTGGAGATACCATAAAACACTAAAGCTGTGGCTGACCAAGCTGCCAGACATTGAGCCTGTCATGTTCCCTGATAGTACTGGTGAAAGAGGCTTTTATTACTTCTGGGACAACATTAATTGGTGCAAGAAGAAGAAAGAGTTTGAATTACAATATAGTGCTATTATGTAAAACATAAGATATATTTTCTTGGGTATTGTAGCTTAAGATCACAATCGATATGTTTATTGTATTTTTGGATCTGAATAATAATGACGTATTTACTTCTTTAATACTTATATCATAAACCTGTTGCTCATAATTAATTTTTCTTTCTTTCCCCTCTTTCATATTATGTAATAGGGTAGATGTTTAAATACGCAACAAGTAATTTTCTTTTTTTTTTTTTTTGTTTTTGAAAATGTTTTAATCTCTTGGAGTATAAATATTTTTAATGAGGAATCAAATTAGTCTTTCAAAGATGTATTTATAGAATAGTACAGTATAATAACTTTCCAAAAAACAAAAACAAATCCCCCATCAAGTAATCGTGCAATATGTCTGCTGAATCAACAACTGTTAACTATCCTGAAGAATTTAAAGGGTTTGCTGTATCAGATCCTAAGGAATGGAGCTATCCAAAATTGATTTCCTTCACTCCAAAGAAATTCGATGATGAGAAGGATTCATATGTCCACATTGAAGTTGAAACCAATGGTATCTGTGGTTCTGATTTATTTGTTATCAAAAACGAATGGTCAGCCAACGAAATGACCTGGAAGAAGGGGTCTTACTCTCCAAAGGGGCAAATTGTCGGTCATGAAATCGTTGGGAGAGTCAAGTATGCATCTCCTTTGGCCAAGAAAAATGGATACAACATCGGTGACAGAGTTGGTGTTGGTGCCCAATGTAATGCTTGTTTAGATTGTGAACAATGTAACAACCACAAGGAACAATACTGTAGCAAGTCCAACGGTACTTACAACAGTGTTTACCCAGATGGTTACGTTTCACAAGGTGGTTATGCCTCCCACGTTTCTTGTACCACCCACATGTGCTTCAAGTTGAATGACATCAAACTGGAAAGTAAGTACGTCTCCCCATTGTTATGTGCTGGTTTAACTGTCTTTTCCCCAATTCTAAGAGGAATCCAAACGGCTTTGGCTGAAAAAAGAACCCCTAAAGTTGCCATCATTGGTATTGGTGGATTAGGTCACTTGGCTGTCATGCTAGCAAAGGCCAAAGGCTGTGAAGTCACCGCCATTTCTAGAAGCTACTCCAAGAAGGAAGACGCCACCAAAATGGGTGCTGATGACTTCATTGCCACATCCGATGAAAACACAGACTGGTCCAAGTACAACAGAAAGTTTGACTTGATTTTGAACTGTGCTGCTTCTACCACAAGCTTGGACTTCTCAAAGCTATTACCAAGCTTAAACATCCACTCAAACTTTGTTTCTGTTGGTATTCCTGAAAAGAATGAAGTATTGAAGTTGTACCCAGTCCAATTCTTGAGAAACGGGTGTGGTATTGCTGCCTCCTTACTAGGTAGCAAAGATGAAGCTTATGAACTATTGAAGCTTGCTGATGAAAACAACATCAAACCTTGGATTGAAGAAATTCCTATTTGCTCTGAAGGTGTCCACCAAGGTGTTCAAAGATTAAGCGATGGTGATGTTAGATACAGATTTGTTTTAACTGATTATCACAAGTTCTTTGGTACTGGTAAGTAAAGACTAATAAGGTAAACCCAGACTCATATATATATCCAAAGTCTTAAATATTCAACCACTTTATACAGAAATAATAAAAAAAAAAATTTAGCCAAAGAGGTTATTTAATTAAATTAACTTACCTGTTAGTTACAAAGATTAAAAAAAAATAAAGTTACCAATGATTTCGCCCAGGATCGAACTGGGGACGTTCTGCGTGTTAAGCAGATGCCATAACCTACTAGACCACGAAACCGAAATGGAAACAATATTTTAAGTGATTTCGCCCAGGATCGAACTGGGGACGTTCTGCGTGTTAAGCAGATGCCATAACCTACTAGACCACGAAACCTTTAAGTTTACAAAGAAAATGGTGATTTCGCCCAGGATCGAACTGGGGACGTTCTGCGTGTTAAGCAGATGCCATAACCTACTAGACCACGAAACCATTTATTTCTTTGATGAAAATTTTTTTTGCAGAAAAGAAACCGACTACACGAAATAAACCCTCATTTTTCGGTAGAATCTTATTAAAAGTATGCATTATTTATTTATCTGTACTTGCTTTTAGCAGTGCATGCATCGTAGATGACCACTAATTTGTCTCTTAATTAATTTCTATTTAGTTAACAAAATATATTGTGTGTGTTTTTTTTGCTCTAAATCTGAAAATTTGTTACCCATACTGAAAATGAAGGCAGCTTATAATTCTATAGATATTAAGGATGTAATTTAGGTCTACATTACTTTTACTCGTTATCACCCAAAGTTAAATCATATGGGCCTAAATCATTTATATTTTTATTCTTTTTTGTATTAATTTATGTAGACATAAAAGCTTATTAACAGTTGTTTAGGTATAAACTTTATAAATATATATTTTAACAGAATTGCAGATAATAAAAACTTGATTCATGATGAATGATTTTGAGATAAAAAAAAAGGCCTTAAGCTAAAAAAGAGACTTCAAACTCTTATTTTAAATAATAATTTTAAAATAGTAGTACATAAAAATAAATATATTTCGCCTAGTATTATAATATACATTCAAAATATTGAATCTACTTATATAAAAGAATCTGATAAGAACGTCTAATATGTAATTTTCTGCGTATTCTCTACGAAAGATCATTAAATTTTAAAATTTATTTTGATTAACATATATTGCACTCTTTGAAACTGTTAAGCATTTCCTCTCGTTTTTGTTATCCATGTTAATTTCTTTGATAAAACTCTATATTCTTTTTACGCCTTTCATTTTCCCCTTTCCTTTTTTTTTTTCTTTTTTTTCATATAATTTTAATTCAATGTGTAGAAAACAAAAACCACATCACTGAATAAATAAGTAAATCTCCACTATTATACTCCATATCCACATCATGACTGATAACAAAATTACAAAAGATAAGAAAAAAGATTCTAAAATATCAGCAAATGCTGTTGAAAAAGCTTTAACTAAAGAAGTTGAAGAACCTGAACTTGAGAAGACAAGATTTAGACCAAATATAATCATTACTGGTACCCCTGGATGTGGTAAATCAACTTTATCCAAGGCACTTAAGGATATTTCTGAATTGAAAATAAACCTGTTCAACATCTCTGAATATGCCAAAGAAAATAAAATCTTTGAATCATATGATGAATCTAGGGACTCACATGTGATTGATGAAGACGAATTGCTGGATAGATTAGAATCTCAATTAAGAAAAGGTGGGTGCATAATTGACTGGCATTGTAATGACATCTTTCCTGAAAGATTAATTGATCTTGTTGTTGTCCTAAGGTGTGGAACTTCTGCATTATATGATAGATTGAAAGCAAGAAACTATAAAGATAGCAAGATCCAAGAAAACATTGACGCTGAAATCATGTCTGTGGTTTTGGAAGATGCCTTGGACAGCTATGACAAGAGAATAGTTATTGAGCTACAGAATGATGAAGACAAAAACATACAAGAAAATGCTGACAAAGTCAAAACATGGATTGAACAGTGGGTTTTAGATAATAAATCAGGTGTCACCAATGAAGTTGATGAGTTTTATAAAGACAGAGACATGCCCGAAGATTGGGACAGCGATGAAGAATAAATCTGTATATATGATAATCTGTAACCCTGTTGCTATATGCCATCTGTTTGTTAATTGTGTATGTATTTATACTAACCTGTGCTGAGTATATTTCTTTGGAGATACATCACGTGTAGGAATTTTGCCTACTAAAGAAAGTCAACTTTATGTTACTTCAGATTTTAGGAAAAACTTTTTCTCTTCAACAATGATTTTTGATGTGAAAAGCAAAAAAAAAAAAAAAAAA
>JAJMDH010000004.1:83046-94482 GCA_030573455.1 Hanseniaspora pseudoguilliermondii | reverse complement strand
CATAATGAAATACCTAGTACTAGAGACCATCACATCGATTGCAAACACCAACAATGGCGACAACCAACCTTTAAGACAGAACATGAACATATCCAAAATATTTTGGAAGATTCTTGATCCATCGGAGATGCTGGATACAAATCCCCAGAAGTTATTACCCCACATGCTAAGTTCAGAAAAGGAACTTGGGAATTCAAACAACAAACCTATCTTTGCCAATCCAATGGCTTTGATCCCATACAATCGAATAGAAATAAACTCCAACATGCCGTTGAGCCAAGCAGTGAAAACACTGGAAAATGGTGTATTAAGAGAGCTTGGACACTCGAAGGAGACTACTGAAGACAATAGAAACTTAGAAGTGAACATAGTATCGTTGCATTCAACATGGGATATCCGTGTTCTTTTATCTTACAAAGCACAACAATTGAATTTCAAGATGCCCTCTTGGTTGCAAAATCCTGTTATATTTGATCTTTGTAAAGAGTACGAAAGATGGTGCATCCAAGACCCAACAAAAATGAGCTTTTTTAATGCCGCAGCATTAAACATTAACAAAAGAAGAAAGCTACACTCCAATAAGACATATTTGTTCACAATGCTGCAGTTGTTAGGCTTGACAATGGAAATGTATGAGATGGATGAATTCGGATGCATTATTAGAATCTTCTTGGCTCTTTTTTGGCAGAATGGTGCCTATGCTTTGGAAAAGAGTATGTCAGAAAATGTTGATAAGATTTTTACGGAAGATATGGATGAAGTTAAGAATTGTGGATTTACAAAACCATATGACTTGAGCCTGGACCTTAACACTTTTAAGACAACTGCTTCAACAGTGGTCTATATGAACAACTTACCGTCCATAGTAACTCAAAGCGAGTTGACAAGGTGGTTCAACAATCAAGATATAATGCCATTAGGATTTTGGACAATCAAACCGGCCATTAATTCACCATTGAATTATTCTACAGAGAAAATATCCTTTACTTATGTTCCTGATAGTGATACAATTTCTGGGTTTGCTGTCTTTGCTAATCATGAAGAGGCTTTGAAAAGCTTGAAAATGAACGGCCGATCATTGGTTTTGAAGTTAGGTAGTTTGCCATCAAATAATCAAAACTACTACCAATCTCAACAAAAGCCTCGTTTTAAGTTGATTGATAGAGTCATAGAAGTTCAGCCTTCCAACAATACTATCCTGGATCAAGTCAGCTCATACTTGGTACCATTCCCCCAAGCCAGAAGCAAACCTAGACCAGGTGATTGGAACTGTAAATACTGTGGGTTCAGCAACTTCCAAAAACGTTCAACTTGCTTCAGATGCCAAATGAGTAATGCCAAGCAAAATGAAAATGAAGTGAAGACCCATCAAAAACCTGCTTTAAATCCGATTGCTTATCCATACGGCAATAATTCGGATATGGATACAGCAAACGCCAAAATACCATTTTTAGGTGACTAAACTCTAAAATAGTAATGATCACATCTGCATATGGAAAGACTTCACAGAAAAAAACGACTTTGCTAGTATTAGAATATAGAAGAATCACCAAAAAAAAAAAAAAAAAAATTAAAAGGCTCATTAGCATTAATAAAAATGAAGTAACTAGTTGATTATGAAAACAGACTAGTGATGCTGTTATAATAGATATCAACATGGCTTTTTTTTCTCTCTTTAAAAATGTTGGTAGTTAACTTATCAGTACCATTTGTAAGTTAATATATAGAACTCACGGCTATAATATACAATTTATTATTACGTAAGATTCATTCGACACTCATGGGTAACTTTTTTCTTTTTTTCAAGGCTATCCGCCACATTCTGAAAGAATTCGCACTAAGTTACGCTTTTTTAAATATCCACACCCTTATGAATGAATGTTGTCTTATTGAAATAAAGGAAACTAAATGATCTGATTCTTTTAGACAACTTATAAATCCATCAATTCCAAAAAAAAAAAAAAAAGCAACCCAAGAGAATATCTATATAATAATCACAATATACGCATACAAAGAATAATGACACAAGGTAAGATCATCGAATGTAACGCTGCTGTTGCTTACTCCCCGGGAAAGCCACTAACCATTGAAAAAATCACCGTTGAAGCTCCAAAGACAGATGAAATCAGAGTCAAGGTTGTCAAGTCTGCTCTGTGCCACACTGATGCCTTCACTTTGTCTGGTAACGACAACGAGTGGCCAGCCTCAGACTTCAAGCCTGTCATTTTAGGTCATGAAGCTGCTGGTGTTGTTGAATCTGTTGGGCCAAATGTCACTGACTTAGCTGAGGGTGACCATGTCATCTTGCTGTACACTGCCGAGTGTGGTGAATGTAAGTTCTGTCTTGACCACAGAACCAACTTGTGTGTCAAGGTCAGATCCACCCAAGGTAAGGGTTTGATGCCAGATGGTACCACCAGATTCAAAAACTCAAAGGGCGAGCCTATCTACCACTTCATGGGTTGCTCATCCTTCTCTGAATACACTGTTGTGTCAAAGCACAGTGCTGTTAAGATTAACAAGGAGTTTGATCTTGAAAAGGCTGCCTTGTTGGGTTGTGGTGTTGCCACTGGATTTGGTGCTGCTGGTTATAAAGGCATTGGTGCTGCCAAGAAAAACAACCAAATCACAAAGGGCTCATCAGTTGCTGTCTTTGGTGTTGGTGCTGTTGGTTGCTCCGTTCTAGAAGGTGCCAAGGCTGCGGGTGCTAAGAAGATCATAGCAATCGACACCAATGATAAGAAGGAGGAATGGGCCAAGTCCTTTGGTGCTACTGACTTTGTAAACCCTACAAAGCTTGCTGAAGGTGAAACCATTGTTTCCAAGTTGACCTCCATGTCTGATGATGGATATGGTATTGACTTCACCTACGACTGTACAGGTAATGTCAATGTCATGAATGATGCCTTGATGTCATCTGCCAGAGGTACCGGTATAAGTACTGTTATTGGTGTTGCTCCTTCAGGTGCTCAAATATCCGTTAGACCATTTTTCTTGATTGTTGGTAGAACATGGACCGGTATTGCATTTGGTAACATCAAGGGTAAGACTGAAATGAACAGATTGATTGAAGCTTCCGACAAGGGTGACTTAAGCTTAGACAAGTACATCACTCATAGAAGAAAGTTCAGTGAAATCAACACTGCCTTTGAAGATTTACACTCTGGTGATTGTCTAAGAACTGTATTTGAATACTAGATGGTTTTCAACAAAAAATTAAAGACTAGATCAAAATAGTCTATATAAATACCAATATTATACTTTATTTTTTTTTTATCTTCTAAAATTTTATACAAGCAATATATAATAACATAAAAAAAATAAGCGGGTTATAACCTCTTGAGTTAATTTCAATCTTTCATTGATATGAAATCCCCCTTTTTTTTTTTTGAAATTATACAAATGTATCAGTCTACTTGTTGGCTTGTTGCAGTTTTTGAATCATGTTCATTTGTTCTTGTCTAGCTTTTTGAATTTTCTTTTGGATTTCTTTCAATTTTTCCTCTTCTTGTTTCATAGAGCTTTCACAATTTTTTATTTCATTATTGATGTAGCCGAGTCTTTTATCAACATTGCTCATGGCTTCATCGTAGTCAACAGGAAGAAGAACACCACCAGTTAGCTTGAATACTTTTCTATCACTTGGCTTTTTAGCTTTTAATTGCTGAAGCTCTGACTTAACAATGTTATTTTCTTGTAATTGGTTTTCTAGCTTTTCTCTAGCTTGGACAAAGTTTCCTAAAGCGTCTTGTGCTTTTTGTAGTTCTTCCATTTTATATTAGGTATATATAAGCGTGCTGGCTGCAGGTATAATGGCTTTTTATGTTAGATTTGAATAGAAAAATGAAATAAATTGTATGATATGGAAACATTCCAAGTGCTGACCTTGAAACATTTTTTTTTTTTTTTCAAAGAAAAAAAGTGAAACGCTACCACAGGTGTTATTAATTCATAACACATAATTACCAGATATGCACAATCAAATTTTCTGAAGACAAAGCAAATCATAATCCAATAACACTTTACTTAAGTAAACTTTAAGAGCGCATATATTATAATCAAAACCAATACTTATTAAAAACCATTCAAAAAAAAAAAAAAATCATGTCAATTTTTAAAGAAACTGCAGATGAGAATTTAATTCAAGGAAGACATATTTTAGATTCCGAAGTACCTGCTGAAGGCTCATTGCTCAGAAATCCTTTAGATCAAAGCATTGAGTTTCCTAAGGTTACATACATAAAGGACATATCCTCTGATGAGACTTTCAAAAAGATTGTAGTGATACCTGTAAGACTGTCCAAGTTATTCTTGAAAATCATACCTGCCTATAAAGCCAATGAGAAAATAGAAGGTATTGATGACATTGTGAGAGTTGATTACCAGGGCAAAACATACAAAGTTCAAGCATATTCGAGAAGAAATAGCAAATTGCCTATTAAAAACAAAACCAAGGTGATTGTTATTGATGAGACAATGCCTGCTATTGTAGTCAACTATTTTACCCACGAGCTTTCGAAGATAATTGCAGATGATAAAAACGGAGTCATCAAGACTATGGTGATAGGCACCAGCAACGATGTTTCCAAGGGACTATATTGGAAATCCAGTGGTCCAAAAAACTTCAAAGACGGAGAATTTGTATCCACATACCTAGCAAATTTTTTGACATATAGAAGTCTATCCAAGGTTGAGTTTTTAGTAGTTGCCAGTGAGGGACCTTTGCTTTTACCCAAAGTGTCCACTGATGAAATATCAGAGATGTGTGATATAATAGCAAACTCTTTCAAGCTAGATGATGAAAAATCTAGACAATGGAAGGACGACACTTTAAAGATGTGGGATATTATGGGAGGTGAATTAGTAAGAAGCTTATATATTTGATCAGTTACAGCAACATTCTATAGAAAGAAAACAACACTTTTCTTATTTATTTGTAAAAAAAAATATACACATCTTAATTTCCATTATATTTTAGTAAATATACATAATAGCTTTATTTAAAATTTCCTTTTTTTATTTTATTTTATTTTTTATTTTTATTTATGATCCTAGTGAAAAAAAAGAAAAGAAAATAAGAATGTCAAGCATTGATTTGATGACTATCTGATTTTTCTTTTTCTTTTTGAGAAGAAGTTGATTGGCAGAGAGTTTATGAAACCTCTCTGGATAATCTTGAGTTATAACTTTTCTTAGCAGAACATTGAAAAATGAAAAAAAAAAAAAAACATGAAAAAGAATAAAGAAAGCAAAGTAAAATGAAATAACTCTATAGAAGCTAATAACAGCTATTAACCTATAATAACCATAGACTTAATTCAGTTATTTCTTATCTTTCTTTTCCTTCTTTTCCTTTTTGTCTTTCTTTTCCTTCTTTTCTTTTTTATCCTTCTTTTCCTTCTTCTCCTTCTTTTCTTTTTTATCTTTCTTTTCCTTCTTTTCCTTCTTGGCCTTTGGCTTTTCTTCTTCATCATCGTCCAATTTTCTCTTTGGAGCATCAACCTTTTGTTCAATAACTTCTTCAGAGTCACCAGCTAAGGACATGGCTTCCTTGATGGCATCTTCGTTCTTCAAGGTGGCCTTACCAGTGCTGTAGAATTCCAATCTTTGTTCAACTTGTCTTCTAAGAACAGTACCGAAGACGTTGTTTGGTTGGTCACTATAATTATCGATTCTGGAAGCAATGGAACATTTATTGGCTAAGTATCTGGCAATTCTACCTTTATTCTTACTGGCAGCCTTACCAATGAAACCAGAGTGGTAGATTAAACCGTATTTAGGAGTGTTACCCTTGGTCTTCAAGGCTCTGAACAAGGCCTTTTCAGCACCCAAGATTTGGACTGTTGAGGCAGCTTGCTTGGACAAGTTGGTTAAGGAACCAGCATGGGAAATCAATCTGGCACCAATGTGTTCACCAATCAACTCACTCAAATTTGGAGCAACAGTGTGCATCTTTTCAATCAAGTATGAAGTCAATTGTTGCTTATATTCGTATAGAGATTTGACTCTTTCAGCCCAGACCATGATGTTTTCCATATCAATTTCAGAAAGATCTTGACCCATGGAAATTCTGGCAGCATCAATGATTTGTTCAGCAATGGTGGAGTCAGTGGTGTTCAAAACAGCTACTAATTCGTTCAAAGAATCAGCATTGATGGTAGCCTTGTCTCTTATGAATAAAATGGCCTTAGCGAAGGAGTAGTTATCAACTAAAATCTTGGCTAATTCTGGGAAATGCCATCCGTACCATTCCTTAGCTCTCATGGCAAAAGTGTTGATATCCTTGTCTAAAGAATCCAATAAGGCAATGGCTTGGATAATGTGGTTATCATTCTTGGAAACATTGAATTTAACTTTGGTTCTGGAGTAAGCGTGACCTAAACCCAATTGAGCCTTTTCGATGAAAGTGGCATCGTCACTGTTGAAGGACTTCAACAACTTGTTGCTGTGTAATCTAACACCTCTTAATAAGTCTTGAACAAAGTCATTGGAGATACAGGTTAAGTTTGGGAAAACTTCCTTGATGGATGGACCTAGCTTGTTGTCGGAAATACCAATGACAACACCGTTCTTGGACTTTTTGGAACTTGGAACGTTCAATTCCAAGAAGTTCTTTAAGAAATCGTTCATGATACCTTCAGAAATATCGTTGATGTTCAATAAGGCTTCAACAGCATTCTTGAATGGAGTGAAGGATTGTAACTCAACAACCTTGGTGAAAGAAGAGAAATCATTAATTTGCTTTTGAACTTCGTTGGATGAAGAGTTGACAATGTCTTGCAAGTTTTTGATCTTGAAGATAGCGTAACCAGTTGGTTCTTCGTATAAAATATACTCTAAATCAGAAGAAGACATTTTTTAATATTTAATTGGAACAAAAAAAAAAAAGAGAAAGAGACAAGTTTATTATTTCTTTTATCCAGTTGTGATATAGGGTATTATAAATGTTAATTCTATATTGGGTATTATTATATTCTTATTTGTTATGAACTCTAATATCTTTATGTATATTTTACTTAAAGAGTTGAAACAATTGCACTAGCATTATTAAAAATAACTAATTTTTTATTTTACTATTTTTTGCTTATACCAAACTAGAATCTATTCCAAAAGAGTATTTTACCAAAGCGGAAAACCTGTAGTTGGTGGAAAAAAAAAAAAGAAAAAATGAAAAAGAAAATTTTTTTTGTTTCCCCAAAAGAAATGTTAATAGTGTGTGAGTTGGTATTTGATGTTTGTTATTTCCTAATTGGGAAACTCATTTATACAGTTTTCCTTTTTTTCCCCCCTGTTGTACATTTATTTGGGAAAAAGCAAAAAAAGAAACGTTTCTGTCGGAGATAACTCCATTCAAATCTACTTGTTTTTTTTTTTTGATCCAAGCCTAAGGATCGTAAATCTCCTTGTTTCCTCCGATGGTGCTGTACATATATTTTTTCCACTGAGGATGATTTAGGTTATTTATTATCTTCTCCGATAATCAAAAAAAAAGAAAAACATTGAATTTACATAATGTCACACTATAAATATTAACAATAAAGATAGTTAAACTTCTAATGACTATATAATAACATCTACTCTTCGCCTTCTTCTTTGTCTGAATCTTCTTCATCAATCTCTTCAGCATTTGTACTCACAAACAACTCATTGTTGACAGCATCACTGTGTGTATATTTGTAAATGAAGTTTGGATATGTTTCTTGAACGTCTTTTCTCTTGATTAATGCATTGAATTCCTCAGCCATTTGTCTCTTAAATACCTTGTTGTTAAACAAATCCCATACGATCAAACCACCAGAAACACCACCTATGTTTACATAACCGGAAACTTCAAAGTCTTTAGCAAAGTTACATGTTAGAATATTTCCTACACCGAAGTCCCTGGAGGTGACCAGTTTAGGATTCTTGAATGTGTTGGCATCAAACTTCCATATCTTTACAGCCTTTTCAGCTATGGCGGATGTGATGAATAAGTTTGAAATGGCTGCGTTGGATGTGATTGATGAAATACCACCGTTGTGAGCATCCAATGCCCACAATGGCTTGGAACCACTTTCACTTTCCAAATCGAAGCAATAAACAGTACCACTGTCTGTACCAATGAGTACCAGCTTTTCCTCAGCTCCAACTAGTTCTATACTTTCAATTTCCTCATTGTTTGGAACCTTCCAGGACTTGTCAGCCTTAGGTTTCTCAGCACTCACATCACATACAACAATTCTTGAGTCGTAACCTGCGGAAAGTATGTGTATACCACTCTTCAACCACTTTACATTGGAGATTTTACTCTTTCCATGTAGCTTCAACTTCAGCTTTTCACCGCTGGAAACGGATTTGTCCTCAGTGGCTGTGGTTTCAGCTTCATTCAAGTCCCAAACTCTGATGGTTCCATCGGAACCACCTGAAACCAATACATTTCTGAAGGCTGGATTGTGACTTAAACTCAAAACAGCACCTTTGTGGCCCTTCAGTATGAAAGTAGGAATGTTCTTGGAAGGAACATCAATGTCCCATACTTCAATTGTAGGCTCAAAGGTGGCAACTGCAGCAAAGTTACCTATTCTATCATCATCCAGGTCTTTTTTGTAGTTGATGGAAGTAGGAGTGTAGTTGATCCACTCAACAGCTAGGGGGAAAGCTGGAAGCATGATGTCATGATGGACGTACAGGGAACCCTCTCTATCATAATCCTTTGTGGTTTCACCCTCATCAAACAGGTATACTTCTAAGAAGGACAAGTCACCCTCAACATCGGTTCTTGAGGCTAAAATCAAGTTGTCTGTGGGCAAGATAACCATATCATCCTTTTCATCGTCATCATCACCAGACAGGTTTTCAATTTCTTCGTCGTATTCGTCTCCTTCCCTGTCAGCAGTGTCTGCTAATTCCACGTAAGTTTCTCCGTTTTCATCAACAAAGGTGTTGGTGCCCTTCAAAAAGGACTTGTCGAATTCTCTAGATCCAAACAATTGGGTAGCTGAGGTTTGTGGTTCATCGTCGTAGTCGTCCATGTTGAACTTCTTAAGGTCCTCGTCATCAGCATACTTGTAATCATCATTGGCTGGCTTCTCTTCCATGTCCTCATCTTGTGAAATTCCAGATAACTTCATCATTTCACTGATTTTGTTCATTTCATTGTCGTTGATTTCATAGTTCATGTCAGGTTCTTTTTGTGGGAACCCCTTTGATACCCAGGATGTTGAAGAGATCATTTTTGTTTAAGGAACGTCTATTGTGTCTTTGGGGGAAATTCATTTATTTTATCTACTGTAAAATACGATTGTATTTGAAATTTTTAAAAAGTTAATATATTTTAAATAGTTTTATTTGATTACTATAATAGGATGTCCTGAGTGAAGCCAAAAAAAGAAAAAGAAAAAAAAAGAAAAGTTTTTATCGAGTTCAACTTTTTTTTTTTTTTTCTTCAGTTGAAGCAGCACACGTGACCAACACCAAAACTTTGATACCGTTGCCACCGTCATTTTCATTTGATACAATTTTTTTTCTTCTATCGACATCAAACAAAATTGTAATTTCTAGTTTAAAGATTTAATACAACTGAATAACAAATTTTCTTAAGATAATAAACCAAAAACAATGGTCGATCAAAAGCCTAACGCTGAAGAAGAAAAGTTTGATCAATTCAAGAAGCTACAAGAGCTACTAGCTCAACTGACAACTGAACAATATGATGCTCTTAAAAGAAAACACGAAGAGTACATGAACAAGAAGGATCCAGATGAACCTGCAAAGTCCATGGAGGAGTTTCTGTTCTGGAAGACCCAGCCTGTGCCCCGCTTTGACGGAAAGGTGCCAAATGCCGAAAAGCCAACATTTGGTGCCATTGAGCATAAGAAGCTGTCTGAGGTCTCAACCACCCCTGTGAACTTGTCTGAAAACATCGATGGCTTTGAGTGGTGCGACATGGACATCAGCAACGAGTCCGAACTGGATGAGATCCACACGCTGTTGAATGAAAACTACATCGAGGATCTTTCATCCACAATGAGATTTGCCTACTCAAAGGAGTTTCTGAGATGGGCCATGTCTCTTCCTGGAACAGACCCATCATGGTTGGTTGGGATCCGTGTGAAGGCATCAAACAAGCTGGTTGCCTTCATCTCAGCTGTTCCTATCCAGTTGGGTATCCGCAACCCTGGCATGGATGAGGATAAAGTCGATGAAGTCAAGTCCGTTGAGATCAATTTCCTATGTGTCCACAAGAAGCTGAGATCCAAGAGACTGGCCCCGGTTCTCATCAAGGAAATCACCAGAAGAGTCAACCTGACTGACACATGGCAAGCACTGTACACTGCAGGTATTGTTCTTCCAAGACCAATTTCCACTTGTAGATACACACACAGACCGTTGAACTGGAGCAAGCTTTACGACGTTGGGTTTGTTGATCTTCCAGAGGGCGTTAAGGAATCTCAAATGCAGGAGAAATACCATGTGAAGAAAGTCACTGAAAAGAAAGATATCTCATTGGTCCCATTTGAAGCCAAATATTACGATGAAGTCAGTGTCCTGTTCAAGGCCCAGCAAAAAAGATACAAGTTGCAGCATCTAATCAACAGCAAGGAGGAGTTCCTTCACCAATTCTTGCCAAGAAAGGATGTTTTGAAGTCATTTGTGTACTTGAATGACGAAGGAAAGGTCACTGACTTTATTTCATACTACATTCTTCCATTCAACATTCTGGGTGAGTCTGAGGTTGATGTTGTTGAAACATTGAAAGTTGCCTATTTGTATCACTACTGCTCAGACTGTGCTGACACTTTGGACAATGATCGCTCCTTAACTGTTAGATTAAACGAGATCATCCAGGACATGCTTGGTGATGCGTTGTTCAATGAAAAGTGTGACTTGTTCAATTGCCTGACATCCCAAGACAACAACTTGTTCATCGAAAAGCAAAACTTTGGAATGGGTTCTGGATTCTTGCACTTTTACTTGTTCAACTACTACTCAGAGAAGATGAGTGGTGGTATTGAGAAGGTGTCAAAGGATAACTGGAAACTTGAAGATAAAAGTGATATAGGTGTTGTGATGATATAAGATATATAAATATTATTTTCAGTTTAAGGAGTTTATTCAAGTTATAATATGTTGATGAATTATACGGATTTAAATCCAAGCATAAAAGAAGGAATATATATATTTTTTTTTTCATCTTTTTTTTTTTTGCATTTTATCCGTAGAGTGATTTTATAATTTTCTTTTTTTTTTTTCTATGTTGAAATTTGTAATTCATAAATACCCTTTGGTATTTTCGTTCAAAGGCTTTTGAATACATTGTTTAATTATCAACCCAAGCACTTGTATTAAACAGTAGGTACATTGATCATCTTTCTGTTCTTGTATTCTCTTTCTTCTTTTGTTACACTACTTTTCAAGAATAATATTTTAGTTGTACTTTTTTTTTTTTTTTTTTTT
>JAJMDH010000004.1:0-74700 GCA_030573455.1 Hanseniaspora pseudoguilliermondii | reverse complement strand
GATGATGACTTTGCTGAAGACGTTGATATCTTAGCTTCTAAAGCTGAGAAGCCAGAACCAAAGAAAGTCCCTGCCAGTACTGATAAAGCCAAGGCTGGAAAGAAAAAAACCGGAAAGAAGGATGAAGAAGTATTACTAGAAATAGATACCTTAGATCCAAAGACCAGAGCTGATATGATGAAGAAGGCTGAATTAGCTGCGGACTTAAACAATGCTGCCGACTTATTTGAAGGTTTGGGTGTTTCTCATGACCATCCTAGAGCCAAGTTCACTGAAAAAGACTTTGAAAGCACTTTGATGAAGAAGGCATCTTTCACCAAAGATACACCTATTGAAACCCATCCATTGTTCACACAATGTGAAACCAAAAAGGATTGGGAAAACTTAAGAAAGGCCGTATCACAAGCCGTTACATCTATGAACGAAGTATCTGCATTGAACTACAGCTCCTTATTGGCCATTGACTTGATCAGAGATGTTGCCAAGCCATTATCCATTGAACAAATCAGACAAACCATAGCCACCTTAACTGTTTTCATGAAGGATAAGGAAAGAAAAGAAAGACAAGCCAGATTGGCCAGAGTCAAGGGAGGTACTGCTTCCGGTGGTGCTGGGAAAAAGAAAGCCAAGGGTGGAAATGCCAACATGGGCGCCATGAAGAAGAGCTCTGAATTTGACATGTCTGCTATGGACGATGCCTTTGATGATTTCGGTGAAGATGACTTTATGTAAATGAAAGGAATTTGTTGAAACTTCTTAAATAAAGTTTTATTTTTTATATTTTCTTTCTTTGATATTTAACCATTACTTTTCTAATTCCAAATAAAGAAAATAATAGTTTAGAGTCAGTCTTATATAAAAAATATAATAGTTAGCATTACCAAAAAGATTATATCTCTATGCAGTTGATTATTGATCATTGTTTGAATGGATTGGTGGTTTTTTATTCCTATTAAGTGGATAGCTTTTGATTATTAGAATTCAAAAATGATCCCAATGATATTGACTTACTAATATGAACAGTGCTGAAAAAATATACTCAAATGACGTTTGAATATACTTTTCTATACGAAGGGATAATCACTTTGAGGAGCATACTTTTTTTTTCTTCTTTTCATTCTGGAGAAGAATTACCCTTTTGAAAAAAAAAGGGAGTTAATCAAAGTGTCCAAATCTGGTATTCTTCATCATATTTTTTTTTAGGGGAGAAGCAGTACTGGTTTAAAAACGTAATACATGATCACTGCCTAAAACCACATTATATGATGACATAATAAAATGATATATTGCAGAAGTTGGTGTTTAGGAAATATGGAATTGTACTATATATAACGGAGAGGAATTACAAGTTTGCTGACTTTTTTTTTGGAGATCTATATGATACAGAGTGGAAACTAATATTCATTATAGACAACCAACTTCAATACCCAAAACATAATATAATAACCATAAAATCATAATGTACAGATCCCAACAACTAGTTATCAAGTCTTCCTTCAAGCAAAACTCCTTCAACTTAATTAAATCCCCAGCTTTTCCTACTTCTTCCTTGACTAGAGGTTACGGTATCAAGAGCAAAATCAATGAAACGCTACACGATTTGAACGAATCAACCAAGGGAGCCACCAAAATCATTGAGAAGACTGAGGATCTAACTAGTGCAGCTAAATCAAAGATTGAGGATGTCAAGGACGCAGTATCCAACTCCTCTGAGGATTTGAAAGAGAAGACATACGAAGCAAAGGGCCAAGTAAAGAACGAAGCCAAGAATGTCAAGAAGAATGTAGAAAAGAAAGTTGATGCTGCTGCTGATAAGGCCCAAGATAAAGCTGAAGAACTCAAGAAAAACGTCAATTAAAGCTGATTGATTAATTATATACATTCAGAATTAAATGTGATTTAATAATAAAATCATCAATAGTATGCACATTAATATATATACTTCACAGCGTTTACGATAAGCAAAAATCCAAAAAATGAAAAAAATAAATCAAAAAAAAAGTATGAAAGGATCTTTATTTATCAAATATTTCTACATAGTTTGAAGGAATGTATCCAACTTCTCCCTGTTTATTTCTTGCTTTCCACCAAAGACTGTCTGTGTTTGTTGTGTCTGAAAGAATAGCCAATATCTGATTTTTTTTAATTTCCAGTTCACCTTTTCGTTTATCCTCAGGTGTGTAGTTGTACAACACTTTCACAAATTTTGCATCATCAGGATTAAAGCTAGAGGATTGACTCAACAAGGGGTTGTTATCCCTAAAAATGCCTGAGATTGCTATTTTCTTGCAAAGGTACGGGACACCGAGAAGCAAACATATAACCATGAAAATTCTCTTGATGCTTCTTCGTTCCTTATCGTTTAAGCTTCTATTGTCTCTGGAGATCAACAACACTCTTTTCATAAAGTTGATTGCAAGGCGGATGGTGTTTTTGAAGTCTTCCTTAATATTCTTGGCCTGGTGGTTGATCTCTTTGAATGTATGCATTATCCCCTTGGCTGCCATGTATGATGACTCAATCAGCTGGGTCGTGCTACCAATGGTGACCAACACAGTTTCCAAGAGACTTATTGACTGTTGCAGTCCATTTGGCAAGTGACCCGTGCCTCCATTCATGAACATGCCAGGACCCGCCATGTATGGATTGCCCATGCCTGCGCCATACATGGAATATGGAGACATTCCAAATGTCGATCCATATGGATTAATGTTAGATGATGAGTATGTGGTTCTCGGTAGTTCCGGAGCCGAAAAGGTGTCTTCGTTCATGAAGTGGTATTGTATATGTCTTGGGTAGGGTAGTTTTTAGGTATACACTGTGATTTACTAATATTTTTGAATGACTATTATCAGTATTTAACTGAACTCTTTGTTTTTAAAGAAGAAAAATCAAAAAAAACTAAACCTATGAATAGAAGACGGGGCTTCTCTTTTTTTGCAAACCTCGTTGCGTCAACGGTAACAAAAAATCAATAAGACATAATAAAAAAATTCACTATGGGATTGAAAAAATATTATTCAGGTATATACAAATTGTTACTTTTAGAAAAGAGATATCGGCACAGTCAGCAATCAGTTGTCATTACCACTGTCCACTCTTATAGGTAGATTTAGATTGACACCTTTCTTTTTGATATAAGAGCCATTTCCTCCATTGGTGGAAGAACTGGCTGATGAGATCGTGGACATTCTTTTTTGACTTATGTGTTTGCTTGTAGACTCCTCAATTCTGGAGGTGTTTCTGGATTTTGTCATTTCTTCCAATTGATGAGGGTCGATTTTCGAAAGTCTGTTTTTCTTCACATACAAGGATCCTGCTGTTGAAAGTGTTGTTGCACTCTTTGGTGTGAATGATCTATCCTCTGACCCAGCTTCCGATAGTTGCTCATCATCTTTGTTCACCTTTTCATCCAAGTTGTCGTTCTGGTCAGTTAATTTGGCTATCATGGCTTTGTATTCGTTAATCTTGCTTTCCAAATTATCAACCTTTCTGTTCATTTGTGTTTCAAGAGATTCCTTGGTTCTTATAGTATCATGTAGAGTTTCATATATCATTTTATCTTGGATTTGTCTTTGGTCGTTCATGGCATAGCGTAGTTTGTCATTGGTTAGTTTTAGTTCTTGGATTTGTAGTTCCATTTGCTTCATTTTTAGCTCAACTTGTTGTTGCTTCAGTAGATTCAGCTGCATTTCTGCATTGATGTATTCGGGATCTTCCTCTTCATCATTTTCAACTAGTGCCCTTGATGATTTGGCCTTTCTCAATGACTTTCTGTTATTTCCAAGTCTGTTGCTGTAGCCGCCCTCTGTAAACTTCGTAGATGAGGCATTTTCGTTGGAAGTTAATCTTTTGTGAGCATCTCTTACAGGAAGGGGAACTTCCTCCCATGAAAGATTTGAGAAATTCGATATGTGAGACATTCTGTTATCAACCACATCTGCATATGTGTATCCAATGATACCCATCCCATTGGCATCTTCTTCTTGGTAGTTGAATTCTGAGTTGCTAGCACATGATGGTTGCAAATCATTAACAGATTGAACCAATCTTAATGATCTTTGTCTTTGATGTTTCTTTTGCTGATATTCCAGCTGTAGCAAATCATATTGTAAGTCTTGAGAGTTGATGGATCTCTCTTTAGCATGACCATTGATTACAGGCTTCTTCTTTTCAACTTCCTCATAGCTTATAACACCCTCATCCTTCTTCAATTGGCAATCAGAGGAGATTTCAGACATTATACCAGAGTTTTCACATAGTTGTTCAAATTCGGAGGGAATTGGATTTTGAAGATTTGGAGTTCCAACACTCTCACACTGATCATCATCAGCTAAAGAGCCACCAACATAGTCAATATCAAACTTCTGAGATAACACTCTAGTGGCAGCTAGATCAACTTTGGTAGATGTTGTAGAGCTTATATAGGATTTATCCGTATTCGAGTAATCCATTGACTGATTTGGTATTGATGGTTCTTTATTAGCTATGAGTGTCTGCTTTGACTTTGTTGGATTGCTTGGGGTTTGCTTGTTATTTCCATTGACATGTAATTTATTAAAGTTTAATGCATTTGTTAGCAATTCAGATAGTTTGGGCTGCTTAGTAGAATTTGATCCCTTGCTAGCATACATTTTACTTGTATCATTACTTTTGTTGTTGATATTTTTAAAGTTCAGGAATCCTAATGCAGAAACATTTGCACTAACAGATGCCTGTGATGGGTTATCGAAGCTGTCACTGAGTCTTCTGTGGTTTAAAATGTTGTTGTCTCTTGAAGCAGATAAACTGTTGGATCTTTTTTGTTGAGAAGCACCTAAGAAGAAGGTGTTTAATAAACCATTAGTATTTTTGGCATTGTTTTTAGGCACAAATAGCTCATTTGAAAAATCACTTTCTGAGATGGATCTAGATCTGCCTCTTCCTCTGGACATGTTTTCGTGTTCTGATTCAGTTAAAAAGTTGTCAAGCTTACTCAAGGAAGTGGTGATGTTATTGTCTGTTGTTGATGTTTTTCGAGGAATAAACATGTTTTGACCAAGCCAATTCGATTTGTTATCATCTGGTTTGTTCATTGTGTTGTATTGATTAAGTTGATTGATGGTAGATTCTTTTGGTTATATTAGTTTGTTATATTGATTTTGTAGTATTTGTTGGTTTATTGATGATCATTGAAAAAAAATTAAATAAATTATATTGAGAACGTTTATTTGTGTTTTTTGTTTTTTTTTTTTTCTTTTTTTTCTACTAGTTAGAATAAGGTTGTTTACCACTGTGTTTCCTTTTCTGGATGTTTGGTGTCATTCTTTATTTTAAATAAAAAACTTACACATACGTGGTAGCGCTGTGTAAGACCCAAGAGTCTGTGGCTCAAAAATCAAAAAATACTAACGGGCCATGCCAAAATATCCTTTTTTTTTTACCAGTAGCCCAAAGAACGTAATAGCCGCAATCGGGTGACTCACAACCAGTGCTATCAATACCGAACCATTTTCATTAAAATAGAGGGAAAAAAATTTGAAAAGAAAAAAAATAACATGAAATTTATACTATATAGCTTCTAAACTAACAATTTATAATAGATTAATGATATATTCAAAAGTATTAGTAAATATACCAGAAAAAGAAGGAAAAGAAAAATATCTCAACCATACACACAGAATTGATATTCATCATACATGCTGGCTATAAAACACACTAAAGTAAGCCAACTTTCAAACCTGTTGAGGTTGTATTCATCTCAAGCTGTTAAACAAACCTCTGTTCCCCAAGTAAAATCCAGTCTTTTCAAAGACCTGGACAAAGATGAAATAGATCCTAAAACCCAAACTCCAGACTACGTCAGATTGACTCTAAGATCACATGTCTATGATGCAATTGATGAAACCCCTATAACTAGAGCCAACAACCTATCCCAAAGATACAACACCAATGTCTTTTTAAAAAGAGAGGATCTTCAACCTGTTTTTTCATTCAAAATCAGAGGTGCTTACAACATGATTTCCAAACTGAATGAAAAACACAAAGGTGACATTTCAGGTGTCATTGCTTGCTCAGCTGGTAACCACGCCCAAGGTGTGGCTTTATCCTCAAAGCTATTGAACATTCCAGCCACCATTGTCATGCCTGTCAACACCCCTTCCATAAAGCACAGCAATGTTTCAAGATTGGGTGGAAGAGTTGTTTTATTCGGTCAAGATTTTGATGAATGTAAGAAAGAATGCTCCAAGTTGGCTGAGGAACTTAAATTGATCAACATTCCGCCATTTGACCATCCTTACATCATTGCTGGTCAAGGTACCATTGCCATGGAAATTCTAAGACAAGTCAAAAGATCAAACAACATCGAGGCTGTATTTGTTCCTGCCGGTGGTGGTGGTCTTGTTGCCGGTGTTGGTGCCTACTTGAAGAGAATTGCTCCTCACATCAAGATCATTGCGGTGGAAACCTACGACTCTCCTACTCTTTACAACTCCTGGAAGGCTAAAAAAGTTGTTCAACTAGACTCGGTTGGTACCTTTGCTGATGGTACTGCTGTTAGACAAATCGGTACTGAAACCTTCAGAATTTGTCAAGAAGTCGTTGATGATGTTATAAGAGTTGACACTGATGAACTATGTGCTGCTATTAAGGATATCTTTGATGCCACCAGAACAATTGTTGAACCTTCAGGTGCCTTATCTGTTGCTGGTATGAAAAAGTACTTGTCTCAAAACGCCGATGAAGATCACTCTTCCAAGACTTATGTTCCAATTTTGTCAGGTGCAAACATGAACTTCGACAGATTAAGATTTGTTTCCGAAAGAGCTGTCTTAGGTGAAGGAAAGGAAGTCTTCATGCTGGTTACCATTCCAGATGTTCCAGGTTCTTTCAAGAAATTACAAAATATCATCCATCCAAGAACCGTCACCGAATTCTCATACAGATACAACGAACACCAACAACACCACTTGAAGGGCTCCACAGCTTTACCAAAGGCATGCATCTACACCAGTTTCAGCTGTGCCAAGAGAGATGAAGATCTAAAGAAGGTTATTCAAGATCTAAACAAATTAGGCTTCCAAGCCATTGACATATCCGACAACGAAATGGCCAAGTCCCATGGTAGATACCTAGTTGGTGGTGCTGCCAAGATTCCTAACGAAAGAATAATAAGCTTCAACTTCCCTGAGAGACCGGGGGCCTTGACAAAGTTCTTGAATGGTATGAATCACAACTGGAACTTGACCCTGTTCCATTACAGAAACCATGGTTCTGACACCGGAAAGGTGCTGGTTGGTGTATCCGTTCCACCTAAGGAAAACATGGCTTTCCAAAAGTTCTTGGATGATCTTGGATACGCTTATGAAGATGTCACTGAAAATATAGTCTTCCAAAAGTTTTTGAGATATTGATTATAAGAGAACTTAGATATATTTATAGAATAAACCTTTTTGTTTCACTTTTTTTTCCGTACTGAAACAAATCCCGCGCATATTCAAATTTGATACCTATTTTTTTTTTTTTTTTTTTGTTTCTTTTCAAAAATGGTAATGAAAAGCAGAAAAAGTTATACTCTTTAAAGATTTTCAAACTGACAGATATCCATAGAACTATTGTGAATAATCAATTCCTCATCTATAAACTTTGTAACATGATACTAAAGAAAAGATACTGCAAGCTGCTTATCGATCAAAGATGTAATTATCATATGTTCACGAAGAATGCCTCAGCTCAGAAGTCAAAGACTGCGGAAGTTGATGAAGTTCAACTGCTCCAGAATGTTGGATACATAGCACCCCAAAACACTGGATACTACCATTACTTACCTTTGGGGCTAAGAGTACTAAACAACATTTCAAAAGTTATTGACAAAGAGTTTAGTATCCAGGATGATTTCAACTATTGCATTGAGAAACTTGAGCTGACTCAAAGTTCACCAGTTAATCTCTGGAAAAAAACACATAGATATCCTGCCAACAAAGACGAGGTGTTTACATACATGGAAAATGATAAAAATTTGAGACTTTTGAATCCAACATGTGAGGAATCAATCACACAACTGTTCAAGTCCAACTACGTGAAGGGAAATTCTCAGTTGCCAAAGGTATTTTATCAAACTACAAAGAAGGTCAGAAATGAAAAAAGACCAAGATTTGGACTCGTTAGAACTAGGGAATTTATAATGAATGATTGTTACTCCTTTCACAACACTCCAGAGGATACATCCAAATTTTTCAAAATCATGGAAGGTAAATATAAAAGCATATTCAACAAGCTGAAAATACCAGTCATTGCAGCCAAGGCTGATTCAGGGGATATTGGTGGTAGTGAGTCCATCGAATTTCAGTATCAAGATTCCAGAGGTGAGGACACGTTGTTAACATGCACATCATGTCATTCAGGCTTCAACATTGAACAGTTCAATGGTGAGTTGAATGAAAAGCTACATGAAACTGTGACCAAGAACCTAACTTTCAAGCTATGCTGGACTGCAGATAAGTCCTCATTGATTGCTATCTATTATCCTAAGGGTGAAGAGCTGTCAATCAATAAAATTGAAGAAGAGTTGGGTGATAATGTTGATGCAGAAAGCTTCTTTGCAGAGAGAGAAATCGGTAATGAAAAAATTGTTGATGAAATCAATTCTAAAGACGATTTACAGAACTACTTGTTTGAGTTACCTATTGTCAGAATGATTGACTTACGTATTAATAAAAGAGGCGATCTGCCTGATTGGCCGTTCAAGGTTTTCTCCAAATATCAATTCATGAACATCGATAAAGTGGACTTATGTAAGCCTGTTAGTGGAGTCTATGATTGTCCTGAGTGTAATAGCAAAGCATCCATAGAGGTTACTAGATCCATAGAGGTTGGTCATATCTTTAACCTAGGTGATAGATACACCAACAAGGATAATTTGAAGGTAATGAATGTAGACAATGTATCCCAGCCCATTTACATGGGATGTTACGGTATTGGGGTTAGCAGATTGTTACAGATATTAGCCATGGAGAATCAAGACTCTTTAGGCATGAATTTGCCAAAAGTAGTTGCCCCTTACAAGGTTAACTTCATTATTGATAATTATAAAAAAGACACTAATGAAATTCTTGAGAAGGATCCGAGGTTAGAGGTGTTTTTGCAAGAAATTAATAACAAACAAATTGAAAAGGATTACCATTTGGATCTTGCTTCAGGCATAAAGCAATTCGACAAGGCCAAAGTCAGTGCTGCTGTAGGAATACCCATCAATGTATATTTCAATGGAAAACACACAAAGCTTCCTTACGTTGAGGTTGAAATAAGAGGCGATATTCTCGATAAAGATTGGATCAGTAAACTGCAAAATGTTGTCAAAGACAAAGACAATTTCAAGGTTTTAAAAGAACATAAATCCGATACCAGATTACCTTTAATTAAAATAAACTATGAAGACACATTCGTTGTGTGCGATGAAGTTCTCAAAATGGTGAGATAATCTTATGACATTCAGTATAAAATCAGAACAGAAATTGAAAATGCTCATTTTACAGTATGATGCATCTAAAACAAATAAATGGCTAATCTTGTAAATAAGCATCAAAAAGGAAGATGAACTCTTGTTGTATTATCTGAGCATATAATGAAATTCATATAGTCACCAACGATGTGTATATATACATGCTTCTAATTGCAGATGGTTCTCTATTTATATTAATTTTTAATCAGAAAAAAGGCAACATTTAGAGTAAACCTAAAATCACAATTCAAAGATTTGTTAACAACAGTTCTATAGATTATGTTTTTATTGTATTATAATTTATATATAGTTTCTTTTTG
This sequence comes from Hanseniaspora pseudoguilliermondii, assembly GCA_030573455.1. Classification (NCBI taxonomy): domain Eukaryota; kingdom Fungi; phylum Ascomycota; class Saccharomycetes; order Saccharomycodales; family Saccharomycodaceae; genus Hanseniaspora; species Hanseniaspora pseudoguilliermondii. The sequence goes on along the minus strand of JAJMDH010000004.1, from coordinate 64,899 downwards.
ATAAAAACAAGAGTCCTTGGTGTAAAATTATATAAATTAGAAGTAGAACAGAACAAATTTGTTTAGTAAATGTAAACTGATGACAGTCAAAATAAAGGCTAAAGCTAGAACAATAATAGCAACAGGTTGAACCTTGAAACCATCACCTTCATTTTTGATGTTAACACTATTCTTCAAGCTACCAGTGGAAAATAGTTTCAAAATATTGTTGGTAGAGCCGTCAAGTTGGGCACTTGTTAAAGATTTATTTTGTTGCTTTTTGGAGTTTTCAGCAGAGTTTTTCAAAGCCTTTTGTTTAGCAGCTCTTTTGTGTAGGGTTCTAGCACCACCTGGAGGAACGACGGAGGACATGATGTTTATAGTATCTATATGAAGTTTATTGATATACGGGTTTATTTTACTTTTTATATATGGATTAATAAAATCAAAATAATATATTAAGATAACCTTTCCACACGTATATTTCAAATTAATACAATGTGCACCATGATAAATAAAACAAAATTTTTTACGGTGGAGTTTGAAATTTTTAAAAAAAAAAAAAAAAAAAAAAAAAACAAAAAAATCAACTTGGACATACGCCTATAAAAGGTAATTTGATAACTAGTGGGGTAAATGTACTACAACACTGTTTAACATGAGAAATGACTTGTCTTCAAATCACAATAAAGGCATTAGCTTGCTAGTTTATTTCTATTTAGATCAAAGTTATAAGCTTAATGCCAATTTTGATATCTTTTTTTTTTTAAAAAAAAGCATAGACTATTTCTATATGACTATACCTCTGAATATGAACAGAAAACGATTTACAAAAGTGCCTTTAAACACAAAAAAAAAAACCCAGATGCCAAAAAAAAAAAAGATAAATTCTAATCTCAAAGTGTCAACTCTATAATCAATTTACAGTAAATATACCTCTGATAATACAAACATAGAGATCTTACATCCTGAATACTTTGCCGAAGATATTTGCTTGTATAGTTTACTATTTTTCATATTACTGTATACTCATTGTATTAAGAACCATTGAAGTAAAGAGAAACATGAATTTCATAACATTATCTCTACAGAACGATCACATTCTAGTGCCCAAAAATGCTCCGTTATTTGTAAAGTATGATCCTTTAAATCATGAAAAGCAATATCCCTATTTCAAGTTACTTGATGAAATAGAGTATCAGATTGTTAAAAACATTGAAATGTGCAATCAATATAACATACAACACTACAGCGAATATCTCTATACTAGACTAATTGAAAACAAACTTCTCAAAAGCTCTACACTATTATCAGACTTACAGTGGTCCTTCTATGATAGAGTCTTCTGTCTATATGTAATAAGTTTATTCCATTTGAAAAGATACTCTCAAATAATTACACAAGTGTTACCAGATTATATAACGCATGTGATTAAATCTAGCTTAAACTCAATTGATATCACTTCAAGTATGTATGCGTCAATCATTTTACACTACAGCATACTTTCTATGAAAAATATTAACACAATAAAACACGAATCATATGAAACCGATAAACTTTACAAACTGTCTCATATAATAACATATCAGTGTGAAAATTTGGGAAAAGAATTATTATCATCGAATTGTCTTGATTTGGGTGATTTAGAATTGAGTACATTGGGTGTAAAGGATAAAGAAGTGATCAATAATAAACTAAGAGATGACACCCAGTTATTTGGAGCGCCTGATATTTCATCTTACTTACACTCATTATCTGACTTAACAAATCAATTAGAAAATAAGATTTTTTCCTACCCAATGGATACTAACACTAGTAAGTCTGATAAAAAATCATTGTTGAATCTATCTTTAATATTTAATCCATACAACCTTGAAGTCTTAGAAGTTAAAATTCAAATAGAAAATGACTATGTTTATGATCACAATGGAAAAGATCAAAGCAAATTTTTAGATGATGCTTATACAATTATGAACTCTTGTTTATTGAATAATGAGAATACACACACATCTCAATGGGATCTTGATCATCTAGTTTATAATGTGTCTCAAATGTATCTAGAGTTTTATAAGAATAACTATTATGCATGCAAGGAATTGATGGATTCGCCAGATTTTTTGCATTTCTTCTATAGTGAGTCCAACCCTCTAACAGATAATACGCTTGTGAAGACAAAAAAACACAACAATCTCAACTTAGCCTACTACTACTTGAAGTCACTTGTTGAAGTATATGAATTTAAAGCTGCTTTTGAATTTGTTAATAATGTTTTTGACTTTTTTAGCAATCACATACCGATTCTTGACTTTGAATATGAAGGATTAATGATAGACTACGCCACCGAGACATACAACTTGATCAGCGTATTAACCTGGCAGTGCTACAAAACCACAGGAGACTTGAAGTATTTGTTGTATTTGAAGGATTTACTTGTATTTTTCTCTGATAGAAAGGAAACTGGAAAAGTATACAGTATGATTGCATTGGGTTTGTTGTATTCTTGTTTGGATCAAACGGATAAATCCATAGAATTGCTTGAAAAGGCGGTGTTTAAACATCCGAGATACCCATATACATACTACTTACTAGGGAATGAATACATGGTAAAAGAAGAGTTTGAGGATGCAATACAGATGTTCGAGATAGCAAAGAAAAAAGGATATGGCACATATAAGGTACACTATTCATTGGGTGTTGTCAACTTAATGTTAGGTGAGTATCACAAATCAATATTGCATTTAACAAAGGGACTTCAATGTAATAAGGTGAATATAATGTTATTGAACACATATGGAATCGTTTTAGAAAAAGTCTGTAATGATGAGGACGCGCAAAAGTATTTTGAGCTTGTATTGGAGTTATACGATGATCCAGAAAAGGGAAACAAAGCAAGTACAAGCAATGTGTTTAGAGAAAATTATGTGAACATTGCTCTTTACAAAGTTGCTCACTATAAGTTTGCTTCTCAACGTGACATTAAAGGGGCTTTACGTGTTTTAAGTAGATTTGATAGTCCTGGTATATCTTCAGGTGCTGGTAAGTACGATTCCACTATAGTTAACATATATGTGTTATTGCGAGACATATACAAAGCTCTTGGGGATCACAGATCTTCAATGGCGTTTAGGAACAAAATAGTTTCTTTAGATCCATTAGACCAAGGTTTGAATTTGTAAGTTCATATGTAAAGATAGAAAAAAAAAAAAAGAAATCAACAGACGCTGTTATTTAGTCATAAATTAGTATAATTACTTAATAGTATTAATTATATAGTTAGGAAGAACGACGGCCTTTACTGCATTTCCTTTGACAAACACTTCTCTGTTGGTGATTTCGTCCACGAGGATGATGTTCATTGCTCTATCCAGGTTGATGAATCTACCTCTTATAACTTTATCGCTGGCAGCGCAGCCCTGTTTCAGTTCTACCTCAATGGTATGATCTTTACAGAATGCTAATAGTTTCAATGGAATCATTATATGTGTTTGTCTATTTATTGGTTTTTTCAAAAAAGAAAGATGATGGTTTTCTCAACTTTATGTGTAGAATCTTGTCTATGAAGGTCTTTCTACAATTACACAGTTTTATGTTTCGTTCAAGAAAAAAAATTTTAAATACAGAACTGGGTGTATAGTGAACAGTGTCTTTGGTTTTCTAACAATGTTATCCTCATCCACAATCAATAGATTAACTGCTGTATCATGAAATGTCAAGAAAAGTGACCTTTCAAAGGAAAAAAGCAAAAAAAAAAAATTGGGAAAAACGACTACCAAAAATTTTCGCTTATCCCCGACCTTAAGTCGGCTATGAGTTAATCTCGAAACCCAATTTTATCATATAGTATATAGAAATTTACATTAGGAGTGGTCCAGCCACGAGGCAAAAGCATCGTCATATATTCCTTCTGTGCTTGGTTTGTTATTGTGATCAAATTTGGCCGATGCAGAGGCAGACTTCTGTTCCCCTATTGGACCTGGGCTTGTATGATTCATAACATTTTTGAACAGTTCATCGTATCCACCAGAAAACGTCATATTGATGTCAGGCATTGAGTGCTTCATCTTGTCTAGTTGTTCGCTGAAGATGCTTTCAAAGTCTGGTTCCTGATTCTTGCTTTCTGTATTCACATAGGTGTGCTGATTTTTATTCTCCCCATTTCCCAAGGAGTCTAACAACTCCAAAAAATCATCATTCAGCTTTTGTAAATTTCCGTTGAAATTATCGTTCAGGTCAGGTAATCTTGAGGTCCTTTGAGCAGGGGTGGGATTAGATGTTTGTGTGTTCGATTGATTCTCTCTTATTCTTTCCTTAAGCTTGTTTGCTAAGGCATTGTAGTTGTCAATTTTTTTATTGACACCATCAACGACTTCTCTTAGTAAGCCTATGTATATCACACTACCGCACAGAATATCTCTTTTTCTATATTTGATTTTTCTAACATCAACTGTTTCAGGTGTATAAACTGTGGAAGACGATGATGCTCCCTCATTCAAAGCGTTTGCTGCCACTCTTTTCATGACGGATATTGGAATAATCTCACTGAGCTCTTTGATTTTTCTTTTGATTAATTCTCTACGGTTCTTTTCCACATTGTTATGTATTTGCTTTTTTCTTTCCTTGGCCATCTGGTCGTCTATGGAGTCTGTAGTGAATGATCTGTAAGACTTGACGCTTCCAGCAACCCCAGCATTTATACTTTTACTGTATTTTCTTCTACCCCCGGCAGTATTGTTACTAGTATAAGTGTTGTTGGTAGTATACGACATTAAGGAGCCTGAATCGTCAAAATCAACGTTGTTTTGTTTGTAGTCGTCATTGTTGGAAAAGACCATTGGAAATGGTATATCAAGATACTCACTGTTTCCAACTGTGTTTGTCAGCAGTTTATTCAAATCGTTGAAGTTTTCATTAGTGTTGTAAGATTGACTTGACACTCCAGTTGAGTCATTGTTCAAATGTGAAAGATAATCACCATGGCTCTTGGGAGATTTTCCATGAGTGCTGTCCTCATTATTGTCTGCTGTGGCACTAAAATCAAATATATTGAGAAAATCCTCTTCTTTGACTTTGCTTGCTGTACCTTTCTGGCCATAACTGTTTGATGACATATTCATGATGTTATGACTCATATCTAGGTTGTAAATTGTTTTATTTTTTAAATTAGCAATACTGAAAGGGTCACTTGTTTGGTATATATATGATTTCCTATGGTAGGTTAAAGTATATTAGTCTTTTTAATGCTATTGAAAATGATTCCTTTAGAATATATGTTGTACTATGACTACAAATGTTCCATATAAAAGCATAATGAAACAACTTTGGAAATGTACTTTTGGGAAAAAAAAAAAAAGAAGGATGAGAGTTCATGAAGTTCATGTCCGAACTATACCCCGTACTTTATTTTTTTTTTTGAGCTGCTGTATGATTTGTTGGGGGATACAATATTCGCCCCTTTGGGTTAATATGTTAGACAATTGTGTTTAGATAAATCATTTGGAATAATAGTGAGAAAGCTCTCTCTCTGGTTTGACAGAGGACTTTCACTATCAATATATATAATAGAAATTTGCCACCCGAGTAAAGTTCGTCAACTTTGACTCGAAGGAGAATTTTTCCATAGAATCTTTCATTCCCACAGCTTCATCGGAGATAAGCAGAGAATGACCTCGGTAATCCGAACATGATTCTTGAACACGTGACTGTTCAAATCCAAATAACAAGATTGGCATTAAATACTTAATCTTCAACTTTTAAATTAACAAAAACTATATAGCTGTTCAGCATATTCATTCTTCAGAATGATACGACAGACACCTTCTTTTTATATAACATATCACTTTCTTATAATTAAGCCTTGAATGGGTCTAGAGAAGAATCTTTGCGTCCACTTTTGTCTACAGATTCACCTCTCTTTCCTTTTTCAGACCCTTGTAGATATTCATCACCTGTTACTTTCAAAGCCTCTGGACTACCTATATGTGAAGGACCAAATGAAATATCCTTTCTCGCCTTTTCTAACATGCTTTGAGCCTCTTCTAAGCTAATTGTTGGAATGTCACATGAGGAGATGATAGGCACTGATGTATCGATATCGATTGTGGCCTTCAGCATGGCATTCATCCACATTTTAATTTCCTCAACTGTTTCCACGGAAAAGTAGTATGTTTTTTGTTGAGTGAAGTTTGCATTTTTCTTAGAACCTGGCTTTGGTGGCACAATCTTAAAGAAGTAATTACTCTTACTTGACATGGTAGATGACAGGAATGTTATTAATCTTTCGTTTTTGTTGCTCTCCGCTGATACATTAACTGGCAAGACACTGTATCCAGTGATGTCAATTATTCCCTTTTCCTTAACATCATTATCAGGATCTGCATAATATGACAGTCTGGTGCCGGTAAGAACAAAATATCTTCTCTTCCATGTGTTCAACCCACGCACACCACTTTTGGAATTTCTTTTACCCATCCAGCCATGAACGTTTGCTGTTTTGATGGATTCTTTACATGTTCTAGAGTAATTCATCACCTTTTTGGCTCTGCCCGCTTTGAACTCTTTCAGTTTCTCCGCTGCTGTCAACTCTTCTGCTGGTTTAGCTGTAAGAGAGAAGTTCGTTTTCAAGGTATGCAAAGGCTTAGAGACTGGCTCCTCACTAATGGCATTCAATGAGCTTTCATTGTTGTCTTTGGTGAAGTCTACGAAACTATCGTCTTTGGAACTCTCATCAACTTCAGTGAAGTTTGTCAAGGAAATGTCATCCGCTCCTGCTGACAATCCTTCAGTTACTTTCTTCATTTCATTGGTGCTTCCTTGGTATATTGAATTAACCCCTATAGTGTTGTTTCTGCTGTGTGCATAAACACTTGAGGTGTCTCTGGTGTGGCCAAATCTCGGTCCCGGTGCTTCGTAAACGGAGCTTCTGTTATCATAAACAGATGTTGCTGCACTGTCTGCTGTGCTTGGCTGAGAAATTGCACTCTTGGTTGGAGGCAAGAATTTATGACTGGATGGCATTGTTGGAGTGTTAACAGCTGAATTTACATTCATACTTTCCAATTTAGTGAACAAGTCCAAGAAGGAGCCACCAGACTCATTTTTCTTATGACTTGACTTAATCATGAAGTCTTTTGAGTCATATAGGTCCTTCAAGGTGTCCGTATTCATGTTGTCTTGAGAAATATCAGCAGGAGGCTGGTAAATAGGCTCAACGATCTTATTTGAAGTATCTAAAAACTGTGGCTTAATAGCTACATCACCTTTCACAGTTGCCTTTGGTGTTAAACTCAAATCAAAGTTACGTTCACTCTTTTGGGGAGTTTGATAGCTTTTGTCGTGGTTAAGTGTTTTAGGTTGATGCAATGGTCCAGATTCATCAGTAGCTGCTGTTGGGGTGATATTCCTACTTCTTGATGGAGTGCTTCTAAAGCTGAGATTTCTCTGTAAAAAGCTAGTCGACTTTTTCAACATATTGGATGTGCCGTTGTTAGAGCTACCATTTCTGTATATTTTATCCCCACTGCTGTTGTTATTTGCGTTTTCATATATGTTGCCAATTTTACCATGTTGAGTATCAGGAGAACCTGCTAATTGTTGACTTATTGGAGAAGTCATAGATGGTGGGGCAGGTGGTTTTCTGGGAGACTCAAAGTTCAAATTCAAGCCAAGCCCATTCTTCACTGGTGTGGAATCTGTAGGGTTTCTTTTGCTCATTGAAAGAGTAGGAACCATATTTCCTGAAGTTGATCGGTAGTTTTGTGTTCCATTTCTTGTTATATGAGGATAATCTGTATAACTGTTGTACTTGTTTGAAGGAGTTCTTTCAACGTTGTTGTAAGCAAGTTTGCTAATGTTGTGTAAGGTGTCCATGTTGGTGTTATTTAATATTACAGAATCGTTAGTTGATTGTGAGGAGGATCTGTTTCTTACTGTTGCTGCTGGCAGTAACAGCGATGATCTTTTTGATGAGCGCATGGATGGACTAGAACTAACATGATCATATTCATTGTTCTTGTTAGAAGATGAACTTGACTTTTCAAACGGCTTTCCTGAATGACTTTGTTCATCAGAAGATTGTTCAGCTAGGGACTTAAGATTATCAATTTCTTTACTGATACTAAATCTTGAACCAAATGATAAAATCTCCAGTTCATTTTTTAGATCCTGTTGAGTCAAGGAAAACAAAATTTTGGAATTGATCTTATGATCGTAAAATTTCAAGCAAGAGTCCAAATCAATGTCTTTGTTGTAGAAATAAACAGCAACATCCTCAGGTTCCCAAGCGCTTATGTTTTTGGCTTCTAGAACAGCATCCATGTTACAAAGTTTCATTAGTTGTTGGATTAACATCTCATCTTGTTCGTCTTGATCAACAGACAATGAAGACGGGTTTCTGCTATTCAATCTGGACAAGCTTCTGTTTACAGAATTGTTGCTGGTTGTTCTGACTTGAGAAGGTTTATTGCTGATAATAAAAGAAGAATGTGATCTACTTAAGTTTGAAGAGGAACTAAACATTCTCTTCTCATTACTTCTATAAAATGATTGGTTGCTGTTGTTGGATTCTTTTCTAAACCCATTCTCAATAGGTTTATTGGAATCTCTTCTCGGATTGTCATTAAGAGATTCGGTAAAACATTTGGGGAAAAGACCAATAAGATTGGTTCTTAAGTTTTTACCGTAATACCAGCCATCATTATACTCCTCGTCATCTAATATGATTTGTATCTGATCGCCTACATGTAAATCAATTTCATCTTCCAAATTTTTTTTATATGGATTCACAACCTGAACAACAGATCCAATGATATGATTGATGTTACTATTATTCATTTATACTTTGGGTTAATGTATAGAAGGGAAAGTGTAAAAAAAAGTTAAGGCAATAAACAAACTTGTTATAGAAATTGTGGTTTTTACCAATTTGTATTATGTTTTATTAATATATTAATTTAGTTTGGTTTTTTTTTTTTTTTTTCTTTTTAGAAAATTGTATAAAGAACTTTTATGGAGTTATCAACAAATATAGAAATAAAACAATATGAGTAAAAATGGAAACGAAATTGCTTTGATTTAGCAAATTAATATATTTTTTGAAGTGAATGATATGTTGTGATTTAGAAATAGCTGGTTGCTTTTATAACTGCATCGTTTTGTCTTTAAATATTAAAAAAAATTAAAGTTATGAATAATTTATTAATTAGATGATGATGCTTGATTATGCTGACAACCCTTTAAAAAAACAAACAACAAACAACAAAGCGTAACAAAAATAGGTGAAAAAAAAAGAAAAAAAAAAAAAGAAACTTCTAACATTCCGTATACATTATTTTGAACTGCGTCTAAAGCAATGTGTAGGCTGACTCACCTGGAAGCCACCCATCTGTAAAAATAAGTTGTTTACTTCAAGCTCTTGATGTATATTTTTCTTATTTGAAGATAACATATGTGAGGTTTAAATATGATCAGTAGCTGATTAACCCTTGTTTATTCTTGTTAACTCCTTGTCATATCTTTCAAAGTGATCTACAGCGCTGCACGAGGTGGCAAAAAATTAACAATCTTACGGATTTATCTTTTCTTTACCAGAAGTGGAAATATGTTCCGGAACTGCTATTTGTTTCATGGGACTATTTTTTCTTTTTTTCACAATGGGGAAACACACACATTACATACAATCGGATATAACACACTTAATCGTAAAGGGGGAACCTCCACAATGGACCCGCGATTTATACATTTATAACATATTCATCTTGTCCCTTAACATTAATTCAAAAATTACTTGTATATTTAGAATATAGCAAAAGCAACAAAAATAACAACTCAGTCTATGCCAATGAATATATTATAACTTATTTATCATATATATAAAAATATGCATATTCCTGATGCTCTCCATTTGGAAACAACAGCATTAAAGAAGGAAAAGTCAGCAGAAATCATTTCATATTCACACAATCACAATGATAATGTTGATAAATCATCCAATTTCATTAAACACAACAACAAAGTGTATATGGAGCCCTTAAAAGGTAAACAAAAAAGACCAAAGTTTCTGTTGGATTTCAAAATTCATGGGCTAAGCAATATCCCTTTATTCGATGAAAAATCACTTGAGAAAGCCGGCAGAAGGGGTGTTTGTTATTTGAAATGGCAGATCACCAACAAAAAGCCAGATGAAAATGGTACCATTCATAATCACAGTATCTTCAACAAGGGGAAAACATCTAAAAATAATATTATCTACATGAGAGACTATGAAGCACTGAAGTTCTTCACAGACTTGACTAGTGCGGATGGCCATAAAAATGTAGACTTAGACAAAATGTCAAGAGAAGAACTGGAAGAATACGCAGATTCTTTTTTGCCAAAAAATGAGCACATGCATCCAAGTGGTACAAATCCAGGTATGTATAAGATTATTGCTGAAAATGAATATAAAGGGAGTACGAAAAGAAAGGCTATAATCAACAACAGTTGTCAGTTTGATTATCAACCTCTAGCACCTACTATATTGAAGTTCAACATTGATGAAACAATAATCAATAATTTCTCAAAAAGGGAAAGAAGTAAAATTACAAGAGATTTAAATCCAGAATATTTAGTCATTGAATGCTTTTCGGAAGTACTGGAGCACAGAGATAAAAGCGGTTTGAACAAGGCTCAATATAGAAAGTCGACTTTAGGTACGACTAATGATGATCGCTTTTCCATGAGGAATTCACAAACTCAAAATTCCACTTCAGAAACTATTTCAGTGACAAGTTTAGACAATAGTATGATAAGCTCTGATGTTTTGGATAATGGAGCTCACAAAGTTTGTGATCAGTCTAACAACTTCAAGGTTGTGTCTAGACAGAAATTGGGGAGTATCAACGTAAATTTGAAGGATTACATCTCCGAAGAAGAAAGTTGGCAAACCCATAACTTTCTTTTGAGAGACTCTAAGATAAATTCAGTTCTGAAGTTTTCGTGTCACTTGAAGCTTATTAGAGGTACATATAACGACTTTGACATTTCTTATGGGATGACATCAAAACAGATGCCAGCAACACTTCCTAAGTTGTATGAAAACAAGACCCATATATCGGAGAAATTAAAAGAAAAACAAGATCTAGAAAGATACCAACGAAATAGTAACGTTTCGCCACAAGACTCTACACCAAATGCAATAACTGATGATCTGGAAAATATTACAACGAATGAAGGTAATGACGGTGAAAAAATATGTGATATTTCAATAAATAATAAAAGAGCAAACCAAAAGAAACCTCATGTCATGGACTTTTTAAAGTCACCTCTTCTTAATACTATGAAGTATAAAAACTACGAAACAAACTATCTGCGAAATCCATATGAGTACACTAACCCAAGAGATTGCATTAAAGATATATTAGAAGGGAAGTCAGGATGGAACATTGATGCTATATTCACCCAACCATTGCAACATGCAGATAGTAGCAAGAGTGAACACAAGCAAATGGCAAACTATGACTATTTGGAGTTGGAAAAAATGCTTGATAAATATGGGTCCACGAAATCTGCAGACTCCACTCTCAAAGAAAAGAGAAATAAAAGCTTAGGTGGTAAACCCATTACAAAATATAAAACAACAGGTGGATGGCTGTTCAATTCTGTTGTTCAGAAGAAAAACGTGAACAACGAGGTTAATGAGTATCCAGTAAACGAAATATGGGATGATTATGATGATAAATTGGCCTAAACTTTTATAAGCCACTTAATTTTTTTTTTTTTTGTTATATAATGTACACTAATGCAACTTTGTTTTTAGTGGACTCTTAGCAATGCTAAAATGTTCACAAATGCATTTTTTATGTAGTAGTGGTGATATGTTTTTTCGTGGAAATATTGCAGATCCATGATTCACATGTGTAAGATGTTTAGTGGACTTATATGGACACTCGTAAGGCCTCATATCTTTTAGACTTTTATAAAGCCCATATATTAGTATCTTTTCCTTGTGCATGTTATAAGTTCGATATAAACTTTTGCTATGGTCTATCATTGAATTACCATTGGCGATTCTTAGTTGATTCTCTGGTAAATCATTTGTTGTATTTTTGTTATTATCCCGATCTTCTTTTCTTAGCCACGATCTATAACTTTGCATGATAGTTCTTTTTCGAAGTCTTTTATTTATGTTTATTGTTTCTTTGAGTCTATAAGAAATGACTGATTTTTTAGGAAAATCAACTTGCTGAAATGTTTTCACTTTGATGGGTACATTATCGTAAACTATAGCATTTGTTAAATCATGTTGCCTGTTTTTGCTATATATAAAGCGTTGATTGATTTTTTGAATATAGGAATCCTGGTCAATATTTTCAGAGACGGTAGAGTTTGCAATGATCATCTGATTCAAAGTATTATGTGCATTATTGGTGCTCACAAATGTGTTCTTGGAGCTTAGATTGTTAAGTTTTCTTGTTGATTCTTCAAAGTTTATGACTGTAACACCATGACCTAAAAACATATTTTGTTTTTTAATGAGAAAAAATTTTTGTTTTATTTATAGATGTGAGATGTTAAATTGTTATTGAATATAGATTTGTATATACAATCTATTTTAGTTGATTAACGTCTGGTATATAATTTTCTACTTCATTAATAAAGTTAAATAGTAGAGTATGGATAAATCATAGTCAAAATTAAAGACTTCCATAATCAGGAATTATTCACTTTATATATAAATACATGAACATAATATATATGCTTTATTAATTTTCCTTTTGCATACAAATAAATTAATTAATCCGTTATAAATATTTGAAAAAAATGAAGAAATCAAAAAAAAAATGTTTGTTTTAATTAAACCTTTTTAATGCTGTGTTTATCTCCGAAACATCAGCCGTATGATTTCTCAAAAAACTTTGAAAAAAAAAACCTCTTTGTCATATGGGTTCTCTTACATATGTTAGGTGTTCTTCCTAAGTGTTGGATCGTTATTTTAATCAATCACTAGGTACAACTTTGTATTTCATTTTTATAACTGTATTCAACTTTAAGTCTAATTTTTGCCTACAAACAGCACATTCGACGTAACCTTTATTGACATATTCATGAAGACACTTGAAGCAGTACACATGGCCACACTTTGTGACTGTTGCATCTTCAACGTCTCCGTAACAGATGATGCATAGCAATTCATTGTCACCATTCTGTGTTTTCACCCATTCGGCTTTGTTCGCTGCTGTGTCTGGCTTTTCTATAATTTCAACATCAGAATCTTCAATAATTTGTTCATCAAGATCATCTTCAGTTTCCGAAACTTGGTCATCTACCAAAAATACACATTCTTCCACATCATTGAGATTGGCTTGATTGGTACTGGTTTTTTGTCTTTTTGTTGGATTTAAGATTATTGGAGAAAGAGATCTTTTGTCTGTGGGATTGCTATCCACTATTATGAGATCATTTTCATCTGAACTATCTTGTGATGTGTCCACCAAAGACATAATTAATTAACAGCTACTAAAAAAAGAAAAAAAAATGAGAATAAAAACCACACTTTCTTCTATCTAAGAATAAAGTAAAAAGATTGTTTATTTGGAATATGTTTAAGTTACTGTTTTTTGTTTAGAACTTATGGTCTTTTCTATTCATATTATAGTTGAGTAAAGAAAGGGTAAAATGTCTATTATTTGGATAAAGGAAATTTGAAACCTCTGTGAATGACTATACCCGAAAGCGTGATCAACTAAACTGATTATATTAAAAAAAATTGTAGCAAAAATATACAGTCGACTTTTTTTAGAAAAATTGAATTAGTTTTTCCTAATTGAGTAAAAATTATTTTTTCCGCAATAGGTAATACCAAAAAAAAATAGCAAAATTTCCATAATTTTTTGTTCGCTTCTGGAAATCCAAATTTAGGTGTGAGAAAAAAAATCAGATTTTTCAAAGACTTCAAACAATTTGTAGAATCAATTTTGGTTCATTGATTTGTTGAATGTGATTTTTTTTGCTTACTAGCGATTTTTAACATTTGCAATAAAAGTGGTAATGCTCTCATTTTGCTAGTTAAATTTCTTTTTTTTATGGTATTCCTTATTATATTATTGTAAATTCAAGTAAATTGAATTTTCTAAGTATATTTTGAATATATTAAACAATAATTAAGTGTTTTCTTTAGAAAAAAAAGACAAATTACAATAACACAACCAAACAAATAACTAATTCGAAAAAATGTCAGGTAACGGTGCTCAAGGTACTAAATTCAGAATTTCTGTATGTACAAATGATACATTAAATAACAACAAGAGGAGTAATAGAAATATCCAACTAAACATTAAAAAACGTTGTAGAAATTACAAACTTAAAGTCAATAATGAACACAGCAAGATCAAAGTAATCAAGCATAACATCAAATCTAGTAAATGCAGTGCATTTAGGACCATCGTTAACGTAGACAATATAAAATTAAAAGAAATGACACCAGTTTCATGCAATAAAGAACGAATAATAAATAAACACAAGACGAGAGTTAACTTGTTGAAACAACTAAAATATATCAAACTTATGAAATTTAATGATTCTAAAAAGTCTTATAATCCAAGAAAAATGAGTAAATTAATTAAGTTGTGTGAGGTTATAAATGAAGATAAATTACAGGAATATGAATTTTTTACGACGTCTACAAAAAAAGTGAATAGAAGCATAAGAAGAAACTTTTGCAGTAATATTATTTTGAAAGATCTTATAGCAAACAAAGGTGTTAATTCTGATGCTGAGCTTATACATAACATAATCAGGAAAGCGCATAAAGTTGATAATTCTTCTTCATATTTCTCGACGATTAAACTAGTATCTTAATGACAGATATCATAGACTAAATGCATTAACAAAATTAATTAGTGGAGCTTGCCTGTGAGAAGAAAAGTCATTCATATTTTGTACTTTTGAACACTGAACTTGCTGTAATAAATTAAATGACTAAAAGTTATAAGGTGATAATCATGTTAGAAATAGCAAACCAGCTAATTAATGTTGTTGTTGGAATATTTTATTAGTGGTGGAGGTGAAAGGTTTTCACATTGCATATTTTTTGATACGATAAAGCAATGACATGCTTAGCGTTGTATTAAAAAGAATAGTGATCCTACTTCTTAGTAGAAAAGCTCTGTATCCATCATTCTCCTTTAAGAAAGAAGATTTGATCAAATGTCTCAAGAATTTTATAACAATTACTAACAAATGAACTATTTATTTAGTATTAATGAACAAATATCCATTTATAAACAGTTAGGTTTACCAACTGGTGCTATCATCAACTGTGCTGATAACTCTGGTGCTAGAAACTTATACATCATGGCCGTCAAGGGTTCTGGTTCTAGATTAAACAGATTACCAGCTGCTTCTTTAGGTGACATGGTTATGGCTACCGTCAAGAAGGGTAAGCCAGAATTAAGAAAGAAGGTTTTACAAGCTATCGTTGTTAGACAATCCAAGGCTTGGAGAAGAAAGGACGGTGTTTTCTTATACTTTGAAGACAATGCCGGTGTCATTGCCAACCCAAAGGGTGAAATGAAGGGTTCCGCCATTACCGGTCCAGTCGGTAAGGAATGTGCTGATTTATGGCCAAGAATTGCTTCTAACTCTGGTGTCGTTGTTTAAATTCAAGGAAAATAAAATAAAACACTTTTTATTTAACATATTACATAGAATTTAAATCAAGTATATACGATATATATAGAATTTTAGAAGTTATTATCAATAAGATACTAAAGAATAAATTAATAAGTATGTATATTTTTTTTATGATCTTGCCTGCAAATGTAAAGGTTTGCAGTAAAAGTCAACTTGTATGATTATATTTGTCAATGTTTTTCAGCATAAAAAAAGTAAGATTTCCTGTCAATTGATTAATAATACACTACTTAAATTTTGTTTATTTTTTATAGTTTAAAGGTAAATTAAGTTTTAAAAAAGTATAGTTTACATTTGCTTTATTTCTTTAATGTAAACAAAGCAATTGCAGAAGTTTAATTAAATTTTTTGCGCTACACAAAGCAAAGTCAAAAGATTAAAATTTGATGTTGAATTTATCTCTTTACGCGTATTGGTTAAATCCTTTAAGAATACACATTTTTATCACATTACACCAAACACAACTGCATTTATATAGTTACAGCCAATTGAACTCAGAGAAGAATTTTGAGACATATGAATGATTATAGCAATCCATATCAGTCTCTCAACGAAGAGTGGCTGAATGATGAGAATATTGATGAAGACAGAGTTCCTGAGAAATGTCTAGCTTTTGAAAAATCTCTTCTTGATATTAAAGACAGAATTTTAAACAGAAACATATCAACAATAAAAGAGAAAAAAATAGTGATGAATATGTTTACAAGTACAATGAATACAAATCTAGAATCAGATTTTTTTAAGTACGTTAAACAGGAAGTTCTGCTAGAATCATGGAAGGTGTTCATCAACTTTTTCAACAACTTAAATAAAAAAAATATCTCTGATATGATAAAATTAAAAAGCCATTACATTACAGAAAATAGCATAGATCGGTACTTACTAAATAAAGATACTATTGTTGATAAGTCAATTGTAATCAGAATGACTGAATTATTGGACTTTTTAAACGCTTTGTGTAAACTATTGGATATGGCAAAACATAACTTTACAAACGGTGAAGATTTCAGAGATCTGATTTCATGGCTTATAGATCAAGTCATTGGTGAGGACTTCACAATCTTTGGTGATTATGTGGAAAACTTTTATGACTTAAACGGAAAGTACTCGGAATTGTACAGATTTCATTATGAAACCATGCTGAACGTAGTTCTCTTTGATCCTCAGCTGCTGGATAGAGATTTGTATGATAAACTTTTGGAATCACAATACTTAATTTTGATTGAAGACAACACCACTAGGTTTTCAAACTGTTACAATTTGAGTATAAAAATTCTAGGAAAGATAATGCCACACAGGCTTTTAGGAAAAGTTCATGGAACTTGGGAAAGACTGGTGGTTAATGCCCTTAAAAAATATTTGATGAGTAGTTATACAGCTAAAAGAATTGATGATGATTTCCTTTTTATTACACAGTACATTCTTGAATGGTCTTTTGTATTTGATAATAATAATTATGGGTCAATGTCAAGAATTATTGTAGATCACATTATCCATTATAAAAAAGTTGATATTTCCGTTATAAATTTTTTAAAACGATACTTAGATTTTCTTCCTCATGATATAGAGTATCAAATGATTTATAATAATGATCGCTTCTACATCGACGATATATTAAGACTTTTGAAGTTTTTGTTTGTGAATACCATAGAATCAAAGGATTACAACGAATTTTCCATACCGGAAAGTTACAATTTCAAAGAATACCCACATAGAGGTAGTGACATAAAAATCAAGGAATATGAATATGTAAACTCTTCTGAAGGATTGAATGTGCTTGTGGATTACATAGGAGTTTATTTTTACTTCAAAGAATCAGCAAAAGCTCTCATAAAATCAGATCAAAATCAGATATTTGTGGATGATAAGAAGAGATCTTTTGATCAACTTGAGAATACAAGAGTGAAAAAAGATGTCATAAATTTTTTAATGCCTCTTTTAAGACGCCAAAAGTCCTTGTGTGATTTTGTTGAAGGCTTAACAGAAGCATGTAAACACTCGATAAACTTTGAAAAAATTGTTCCTGTTCTTTCGGGATTACTGTTAAAGCATAAATTGGTTGGTTTCACTGACTTTAGTCTTGTGAAGCTAATCAATTCAAACGAAACTGTAAATCTTCACCACAAGTACATGTTTAATTGTAGTGTTCTTATCAACATATCAAATGAGTGTTCAAATACCAATGAAAATTCAGTATGGTTGAAGAACCTAGCAGAGTATCTATTTGCGCCGCTTGCTGAAGGTCTTGTGTTGGTTAATCAGAATATACCGCCATTATCATATTTTGTTGGTTTATTTCTGAGTCTGATAAATAGAGAAAAAGAACTTTTAAATTTTGAACAAAGATCTACTATTTACTCAAAAATAATGGAAATAATAAAGAATATAAATAGTCAAAGTCCAATGGGGTCTTCCCTTGATGTTTTTAAGTTTTGGAAAAGCGTATGCCTGTTTGTACCATATATTGATAATCATGTATTAGACAATTCCAACCATAAAGATGGCTCTTTAATATTTGAAGGGTTTGACACTATATCTAAAGATGAACTTGTGATGAACAAAGAATACGAAAAGGAATTCATCAATCCAAACGCGTTGATAGGTTATGAAAAAAGTAACGGCTTGACAACATTTGAGCTGATTTTAAAGGATTGGCTTCCTCAAGCTCCAATAAATGCAGATGCATTGTCTTTTTCGAACTTTTTTTACTGGGGATATAGTCAAAATGTAGAGACTTATAAGAAAACTTCATCAACTAATTCAAAAATTTCACCTCTTTGTTTTTCCAATTCAACTATTAACCAAAAGAAATGTAATATATGTAAGGAAGATACAGACTGTGTGAATAGTTGTGGCTTTTCTACTAATATCAGTGATTCTACAAGATTGCCATTTATTAAGTCTAAAATAGTAATAGAACGAAGCAATGATATTTCTACAAATTTTGTAACTAACCTTAAATTGGATAGAAGATTTCCTAATGCAAGTACAACTTCAAGCATGCATAGTTCAGTTGCTGATTGCTGCAGTAAAAGCTACAAAAAAAAGGATCAATCAGAAACATTTGACATGAATGATGGAAGAGGATTGTTTAGAAGCTATAAGAGTCTCTTTTATTTAATCAAATATCTGTACATGATTTTCACTCAAAGATCGCAATTCCCTGGTTTTGAATGGATTAGACTGCTGTTATATTTATGCGAAGATACCAAAAATGCCTCAAAAAGTTTACACAAGCATATGCTCAATCTCCTGAACGAATGCCTATCACCTGATACTGAATTGAACTTAGAATCTATGATGGAAATTTTTGCAAAATATGATATTTTTAGTACTGAGTATTTGGTACATAAATATAGCATGAATTATGGTTGTTTTTTAAAGCAACACTTTCCAAAAACGTTGTTTAACATTTTTGATAGTGAAAACGGTGTCATGTATTTATGTCAAATGTTTCCTAAGAAAAGCTGGCAGCCATTCATTCAATTGACGGAAAACTTTGAGTGGAGTCATTTTAAAAAAGAGTATTTACAATGTTTCACCAATTTAAACAACTTTGATACTTTGGATGTTTTCTTGGATACTTTTTTTGAAAAAGTTGCTATAATTGCTTCTAGTAAAAAAACCTCCATAGTAAACAGTATCATTAGCAGTATTAAAGCAGACATCAACTCTGAGAACTGTCATGATGTTGTTACATTAAGAAAGTATTTACTTATTGTTGGTAAGATTTTGGCATCTCCAGTATTGATGGAGGGCCTAAGTAAAAATAAAACATTAAAACTTTGGATATCAATATTTGATATTTCTTATTCAGCAATGTATCAACTAGGGTCACTTAAGAATTTTGGGAGTTTGTTTAAAAGGCTGGATTTCAAATCACAACAATCTGTGTTAAATAACATTCATCAAACGTTAATTGTCAAACAAGATATACAAATACAATTTGAAATGCTAACAAGTTTATCTAAGATATCAGCCAACTTGATGGTATGGTGTTTTAAAAAGGTTTTGCCACTTCTTAATGAGAAAACATACAATCTATTCAAGTTAATGATCTCAGAATTATGTGTTTGGTATAAGTTTAAATCCAAAAGAGATCTATTTGCAGTTCTTGATTATGATTTCATGCAGCTACTTGTTTGTGCCATATTGAACAACAACATTATCAATGCACCTATCTATGTATCATTGGCACTTAATGCCTTGCTTGACAATGAAAATCAATTTGGAATATATGAATTATGTGAGGAACTTTTGAAAAATGAAAAATTATCTCACTTGTTTGTTAGTACCTGCATTGTTTTTAGTAAAGATCTGTCTAAATTAAAGCCTTTGGGAATCATTGAACTTAAGTCGAATGATATAATAAGAGTTAATGTTCTGCAGAATGTTTTGGAAAATAGTAATAATTTGGACACCATTGATCATCAACTGGTGACTCAAATTGAACAAAATATTCCTGAGGATTGCTATAATCATATAAAATTCAAAGAACAGCTAAAAATGTTAGACACAAGCAGCTTGGCTACTATTGCCTCTGAATTGTTGTCAATATGCCCTGATTTGAATCAAACTGTGATAAAAGAAGTTCTTTACGAAGGAAAGCCTATTTCTTTTCTCAAGTTATCAACCTTGAAAATTACTGATTTAGTAATTGTCAACTCTAATAACACCAATGAGGAGAGTTTGTTTTCGAGTTTGATGATTGAATTGCCTATTTTAGAAACACTTTTTGAGGTTGAGAGTGAATTTCCAATCTACGATTTTACAATATCAGCAATAAGGAAAATGAAGGTACTGTACTTGTTAGTTGTAGGACGTTGCTCAAAGCAATTTATTGTAGATAGAGTGACTACTAACTTTTTGGAATACATTATCAAAATAGATAAATTCGAGCATCTTTTTGACACATTCAAGTCTTTTCTATTAGTTCTGATATCTAAGCTGAATTCCAATCACTTGACTTTTGAATTAAAGGTAACGATACTGACAAAGCTGTATTCTGTCAAGAGCAAATTGGATATGGATTGCCAAAAATCAATCCTTCTTTTTGCTAGAGAAAAAGGAATACCTGCGTTTATTTTCAATCTCATAGTAGAGAGAATTTTTGATAATGATAATGTTGTTGATTTGAGCATGAAAAATGGTGACGATGAACTGATATCATTACCAACATTATCAGCTGTAAGTTGCCTTGAAGATTTAAACTTGTTTTTTACAGATTTATTGATGGAAAGTGGTAAATATTTAGATGTTCGAAATATTTTGGCTATAGATTTTCCAAGTGAGACTCTCACATTGATGAATTGGGAACAGTTGTCCTCTATTTTTGCTAACAAACTACTTGAGGAATATAATTTCAAAGAACAAATCACAGCACCTGGTATAGAAAGGAACTACATAACATTGATCACCGAAAACGTGAATGAGTTGAAAGCCAGTACAAAAAATATAAAAGATTTATTAGAAGTAGCCTTAATTAGTTTGTCTTTACACTTTTCCCAAGAGTATGAAGATGCGGATGAAGACCTTGAAGCAGATTTTTTAGATTCCGTTTCTGGACTAAACTTGGTATTTAAATTTGATCAGAGTATGAATAAATCAGATTTTGGAGATATTATTGAATTTTCAGCAGATCCCAGTGGCTTTGTGTTTGCTTCATGTGATGAGGATGACAATGCTTCTTATTTCGATTGGATGAATCATATATGGAACCATTTGACCTTACATATCCCTGATAATTCAGTGTTCAACTATTTGTGTATGATTGATAAAAGATTTAATTCAGCTTATCTGAAAGAAAAATTTTTGTATGCAATGATTGTTCGTGCCTATTCGATAATTAATAAAAATGCTGTTTATAAATGGGGAGAGTTTTTTAATGGTGTTTTGGTATCCAAGCCAGAGAAAACAAATGAATTTAAGTCAAAGGCATTAGCATTGTTGAAAATTTTTTTACTTATAAGATCATTGGAATATGAAAGGGACAAACCTCCAACAAAGAATCAGAAATCTAAAGGAAAAAGACTATACGATGTATTTGATGTAGAAGCATTTATTGAAATAAGTATGGAGATGGGGTACTATGAACTTGCTTTCATGCTTGCAGATGAAGACAAAGATACTTGGAACAATAAGATTTTATGGAAAAGGATATTTGGGGGGTTAAAAACTGAGTATGATATATTTTTGAAAACTAGTATACCTTTAGAACTTGAGCTGAAAAAATATTTGAAAGATTCAAGACAATATTCCAAAGACTTCAGATTCAGTCAATCAGTGCTAGGTTTTAACTTGGCATCAGTTGAAGCTAACTACAATCTGAATGTAAGTTTGCAAAACATACAACAAAGCTTTAAGAACCAGGGCGAGTTTTACTTAGCTAATAGTCTGAAACTTAACGAAGCCAAAGACTATAATGAATTTGATGAAGAATTCGACGAATATTACAATGAGTTACAAAATTGGGATATTCATTTATCCAATTCTTGTGAAGAAAGGTGTTTAATATTTAATTATAAAAAGTCTATGTTGCTGTATGAAAATGATGATACTGAGACTTTTGATTTTTATGGTTGTGAGCTAATAAAAGGCTTTATGATCAGAAACAAAAAGAATATAGAAGAACAAGTAATCGGTTTGAATGACGCACGTTTAAACACGCTTTCCATGATATCAATGGAGAAAGTTAATGCGGTAAAGAATAATTTCAAGATGTCTCATTCATCATCATTACCTTTGCTACCAATGTTCGAGAATGATAATTTGCATTCAAAAGTTAACCTCACATTACGCGCATTGCAAGACAGTATGAACAAGTTATCAGCAAAAGATCAATATGGTATGCTAAAATATTTTAATGAACTTGCCAAGATTCAACTTTATTCAAGTGCTTTTATCAGCAATTTGACGGTAAAATCTAGAGTTGAGGAGGGTACACAGGACGACAGCAGTATGAATTCATCCATCAAACCTTTCTTACACACCCTTGGTACCTTGCATTTGATAAATTTAAGCTTTGTAATAGAAAAACACGACCATGAGACCTTTGAAACACATAATTTACCGTTAAAAGAGTTGATAATGACACAGAAATTTATAGAAATGGCTGAAAATTATAATTTTGATCCAAACCATGAATGGCTGAAGCTTGTTAACTTGCAGAATTTGATTTGTAGATGGAACAGTGGAGATAAAACGTCTTCATATTATCACTTGAACAATATGCTTTCAGATGATCTTGGACATGATGATCTATTCAAGAATACTTTGAATCTTCATAAAATAAAATGGACTCTTGAATCTAACAAGGAAACTTTACAAAACACCTGGGATCTTTATTATAAGATGTTTAAACAGCAAAGAGTGTCAAAAACATTGGATAATTCAATGTTGTACCATTCTAAAGATATTTATTCAATAAACTCTCATTACTATGAAATTTTGATTTCCAAGATGGACAATTATAACCCAGATTACACCGAAATGAAGACTTTGATAAAAAAACATGAAGATATTAGAAAACAGATTAAGGATTGTAAGGACTACCTAAGTCTACATCAACATGATCCTACAATGAAACGGAAAATACAAGAAACACTCAAAGTTGTTTTGAACAACGAAAAGTTTGTCTCCGAAAGATATTCAGAAGTAAAAAAGTCATTTAAAACAAGTAGAAATGAAGTAATTGAAATGACTGTTTGCTTACTATCAATTTTAAGCTCACAAATATGCACACATAGAAAATATGGATACAAAGAAACAGAGACAACTGATATGTTCTTTTCTTTATGGTTTGAGCTTATCAACTTTTTCAGTAAAGATTACTATGACATAGACAATACAGGTAAAACGGAGTTGAAGAAGCTTCAAATTGAAAATTTAAGGGTGAATTTCAAACATGTTTTGGTGTTTGAAACTATATCTGAAATGATTATCAATAATGAAAATAATGAAGATAATTTTATAAAAAACCGATATGTTAAAGTTGAATGGAGAAATACACTTCAAATTTGGGTGGAATCTATTGAGCTTATACTAGAAAACAATATAGCAGCATGTTTGCCATGGTTAGGAACTATTTTTGCCAAAATTTCAACTGGTCATATTGAAGTAAATGAGAATTGTAATGCATTTTTTGTATTGTTGGAATGCTACTTGAACAAAATCATAATTAGTTGTGTTAAAAACTTCCCGGAATATACTATTCACTTAGCAAATAGCTATATGAACTACAGTAGTGAAAACAACGAAAAAGCAAAAATGCGTAGCTCTTTGATATCACAATTGATTACATCCTTAGCAACAAAAGACCCCAAGTTGATGCAACTAGTTGATAATTATAAAAGCTTCAGCGATGTTATAAAAGACTTATCCTTGACTTCTGCTTTGAAAAAAGTTTCCAAAGTTTCCTTGGAAGAGAAGCAAAATTGCAAGGTAATTTTTCAAAAGTCCCCTGAAGAAATATTTGAGGTTTTTAGTGAAAAAAGAAGCGTTTTTAATCCTTTAGTGGATTATGTTGATTTGGTGAAGACTGAAAGTGACTTATCAGGTTATAACATTGTAGGGATTGATAAAATGATTACCCTATCCACCTCTGGATTATCGAGACCAAGGATATTCTCTTTCCAAATGAAAAACGGGACCAGGTTTAAGGTTTTATCAAAAGGTAATGATGATTTGAAACCAGATGAAATCATGCTCAAGGTTATGAAGAAAATTACCAACTTGATATTTCAAAAAAAGGATGGTACGAATTTGAAATACAAAATGATTACTTATCAAGTTTTTCCAATGGGTCATAACTTTGGGCTTATGGAGTTCATAAAAAATGTCAGTTCCTTAAATGATATACTGAAGCCCATGCACCAAGAGGATGAGATATCACACGGAGAACTAAGAAAAAGAATGGATGCTTCATATAAGGCAAACAGCATGGTTGAATTAAGAGTGAAGGAATTTGACGAAATGTGTAAACTGGTCACCCCTAGATTCAATGAGTTTTTCCGTATTACCTTCCTATCACCAGAAAGTTGGTATAAGGCAAAAAAGACTTATGCGATGTCCTTAGCCATAACCTCCATGATTGGACATATTTTGGGTATTGGTGATAGACACATGTCCAATGTTATGATGAACTGTCAAACAGGAGACCTGGTACACATTGATTTTGGTATCACCTTTGATGGAGGTAAAAAGCTCGCCATTCCCGAAAAGATACCATTCAGATACACGGCTGATATGAGAGATGCCTTGGGTATATATGGTCACTATGGTGCTATAAATAGATTCTTTGAGGATGTGTATAGTACACTGCGAAAGGACAAGCTGGTGGTAACTTTATCATTAAGAAATGTGAAGTTGGACCCGTTATATAAGTGGTCTTTAGAGATTAGCACAAAGAAGTTGGAAGAAATGTTTAATGTAAGGGATTCAGAGAGTGATATATCGACAGGCTTTGCAGAAGTAAATGATGATGGCCGTGAAAATTGGGATGAACCAATGAGAAAGAAGCGGGCCAAACTATTGACAAAAGATAAAATTTCGGAATACTTTGATGTTGTGGTTAGTAAAGAATCTGATGAAAAGGAACCAACAGTGTTTGTTAAAAGAAAATCCAAAATAGCATATAACATCACCGACGACTATAGTAAAAAATGTTTAGATACGGTATCAGAAAAAATACTAGGAGGAAAGGAAAGGCAAAGTGTTGAAAGCTGTGTGCAGAGGTTGTTGAATGAAGCTCAATCTTCAGATAACTTAGCTTTAGTATTTTGTGGATGGTGTCCATTTTATTAGGGAACGAACTAAGCAAAGGGTTTCCTTGCATACTAGAATATAATTTATATATGTCACACTCCCAAGTGATCTTTCAATATGAATAAATTAAATAAAATAAAGATATTCATTGATAATTGGTAATATATCAGTATATAGCAATGTCATAATGTATTTTTGGACGAGTTAACAGTTGATAAAACTAACTTTATCCTGTTTTATCTTATCCAATTTTTTCTTTCTTTTCTTTTTTTTTTTTTGAGAGTTGTAAATCAGGTGGAAATATGACAATCTGACTTTACTTACTCAACTAGTTTTACATAATTTGAAGGGATGATACCCCTTTCACCATTGGATTTGAGACATGACCACCATCTGCCTTCTATATCAGTGACTCTCATGACCTCACCTTCATCAAATGAGACTTCATATGGATCCGAAGCGTCTGCAATGTACTCAAATAATGCAACAGCTTTGTATGGGTATATGGCTTCCTCTTCTGATGGATCTGCATAGCTCATCATTGATGTTCTTGCATTTGAAACTGATTGTGAGGGTTGGGTTGTATGATTTTTGTTGTGTCTTGAGTTGGTTTGTCCATTGGTGAACTTAGAGGTGGATGGAGCAGCAACGTTTATTGGGTTTTGGAATTGATCGGAGGCTGAGTCGGAGTATTCTTGTTCGTTTGTATTTTGTTCTTGCTGCTTTGTAGGAGGAACACTGGTTTCATTTAGGTTTGAAACATAATTAGCACTATTTGAATATCCGGAGCTCATACCTTTTTGCAACTCTTGGTATCTGGACATTTGTTGCTTCTGATGTTGAAGTCTCTTCATATTGGCCAGTCTTCTATCTTGTAAATATTCAGAAACAATATTGCTTGGTCTTTGGCCATCCAAACTAAATGAATCTATAAATCTGTTTAAAGGAGAGCTATTATCACTTCCAAAGTACACCAGCCATGCGAAATTCATAATACTTAAGATTATACAACCTGAAGCAGATGCTGCCTTGGTCTTTCCCGAGGAATATATGAGATTTGTGGTGCTGTTAGTGTTATAGACAAAGCTGATTGCTGTTGTACCAGTGATAAACATTCTGTAATGATCAAGAAGATCAAAACAATACAGTAAGATGTAAATGAAAATTAAGAAAATTTGGAATCCCAATCCCCACCATGTAAACTTTGGAAATCCTATATCAGAATCAGAAGTTAAGGAATTATGGGGTAGGTAAATGTAACAAATACCACCAACAACAGCAACTAACCAACCTATAATAGCCAACGAGATGGTTGTCAGTCCAAAAGGATCACCAAGAAGTCTTGACATGTCAAAGTAGTGCCTTTTTCTGGCATACACTTGTTGATTTCCATTTTTCCCTGCTTTGTTTAATCTATTTAATTTATAAGAAAACACTCCCATTTTTTATTATATTAGACCAAGAGCTTATGGTATCTTGATAATACTTTTGAATATCCGATAGAGTATTGTTTCAAGAAAGAAATATGATTCATTTCAATGATGAATTTCTTATTTTCTTTACTGAAGATTAAACTACTTCTTCAATCTATTTTTGTTTTAGCAAAAAAAAAAAGAAGGGATCATTATCTTGGAGAAGCCATGTTTCATATTTAAAAAATTTTATTGTCTCTTTTGGGGTATGACAATCTAGACTCTACTTTCCTTTTTGGCTATTTTTTTTATAGATCACGTGCATTTGGTGTCAAAATCTGCTGCGGGGTGAAACACCTTTTTAGGAAAATATTAATTAAACCTCAAAACGAAGTATTCCAAGAAAAATTAAAGGCTTTTTGCTTCTTAAAGTGACATACAGCAATTACAACAACTTTAACAAGCTTATCCCCTTCTTTTCAAATTATTTACAAGCTTTTAAAATAAGCAACATCGTTTCGGCATATATTTAAAACACTACAACCTATACAAACCATATTCTATATTTACCCAATTAGTTTTATTATAAACAAATACAACATGCAACAGCAAATGTATAGTCAGAGCACACAAATGTCTAGTAATGGATATAACAATTCCACCAATACCCAATCCAATAAAGCTCTGCAATTAAAATACAAAATAAATTATTTAAAACTTAAAAGAATAACTGAACTAAATCACAACCTGAAGAAAGAACTACTTAGGGATAGAATCACTTCAAGCAATGCCTCTTTGCAAATTATAAACTATACAAACGATTTGTTTAGCGGCAAGGATTATACTGTTCCTTCGGTAAGTGGACAGGTACCAAGGAATATCAATCCGTTGCTGAAAACATCAAACAAAGGATATTCTCAATCACCTAGTGGAAGTAACAGTAATGATCCTGGTTGTTGTACAATTATGTGAATTCATATATACACAAGATTAATCTTTTCCCACCATTTTGTTTAACCCAATTGTTTGCTTTCCTTTTCAATGGTTATTTTATCTTCTTTGTTGAACTCATCGTAGTCCCCACATCCACAATCGTAGTCCTCAAGAATGTTTGTACAGTCATAAACGGGTTTCTTCAAATGTTCATTGACCAAGTTGTGGATATGGCACCCCCATAACGCAGCTGTTTGTCTAGACTTTGACTGCACTGGGTTTTTCTTGATAAGTTCTTGAAAATGGTAGGAACACTCCCCACATGGATAAAATTCAGCAAACAAGTTAATGTATTGCTTCAATTTGTCTTGCTGCTGAGTGCTTGGTTCATCAGGATATCTAGACAAGACTGTATGGAACAAATACCATGCGTGTCTACCTAATTCTTGCTTTTTCTCCAGATCAGGCATTAAAGGCATGATGACATCCTTATAAATGGTTTCTTCCTTATTTAATACTTTTTGATTATTTGTGGATGTGGTGTTTTTAGTGTTGGAGTCCAAGTTGTTGTTAAATATTGTAAACTTGAACACAAGTATTATGACTATACTGTAAACAATGTATAGGAAATGTTTTTTTTTGATCTTGTTAGAAAATATAAGTTGCATCTTTGATCTTTAGTTGTATTTTAGCTATTGATATTCCAAAGAAAACTCAATGCATAGATGATTGTTGGGGTTGCTTACGGTGATTTACTTACAAATCAAACGATATATCAAGATAATAAACGCTAACAAAATGTATTTTTTTGCTTTTCCCTTTTTTTTTTTTTGGAAAAAATAAAAGATGTGTAAAGAGTATCGAAAAGTTAACTGGATTAAATATTTTTTAGAAGCAGAATATAAAAAAATTAATCACCTTACAAAACCATAATTATTCATATATTTGATTATCATAGGATATAACTTATTATAGGTAATATTGGACCTACTGATTCTTTACACATTACACAGACCCAACTTCTTAGCTTTTATTTGCTTTTTAAATTGGCCAATGTCTCATTTTGAAACATCATCTAATGATCAGAAATACAAAGAAATGGCTCAGATGGCCAGAGAATCTTTTGAAAAGAACGTTTTAAATAAAAGATTTTCTCAATATAAGCTAGCCAGTCCTAAAAACAACAAAACGGACACTTTCATAAACACAATAAATAAAACAAGATTTGCTGTTAGCATCACCAACAACACACCCATTCTGTCATACAAAGAAATAGATGATATCGAAAATGCACTGAAAATGAAAATACCTGAAATGACATTTGTGAATAATAAGATATCTATCAAATATAATGATATTTATGAGTACCTGATTGATTCCACAAGCATGCTGGATTCAGTAAAGAGAGAAGTTGATGAAACAATCAAGGTGAGCAACAGCAAACATTGGGATAAACACAAGGAGAAGCATAACAAGGGCAACAAGTCGCAAACTTCAGAAGATGATGGTTTGAAGTTTGATTGGACGTACACTCCCGTGGACTATGTGGGGAAAGTCACCTATATCAATGATATATTTGAAAATAAGCATATAGAAGTGATTGATGAGGATACATCCAAAATACCTTTCAAGAAACTCGCACAGCAAATTGATATTAAGAAATTTGATACCGTGTTGCATTTTGAAGATGAATTAAATGATAATGGAATTTCGTTGAGTTATTCAAGAATCAGAGTCGTGGATACAAAGGTCAGTGATGACACGAATAAAAATAAAAAAATTAAGTACACATACATATTGACAAGATTTTTCCTGAGAGTTGATAGTGTAATGGTTAGAGTGATAGATTTAAGAACATATTTTAATTTAAAAAAGCCAAATAAAATCATTGTACAACAGGATGTGTTTGAGAACTGGATTGAAGGAAATAATGAAGAGCTTTCCGAAATAGATAAATTAAAATCCTTTGAGTCTGTTTTAGAAAATGAACATGTTTTATTAAAGAATCTGAATAAGGTTGCTCAAAGAACAAAATATCAAACCATCAAAGTTAATATATAAGCTTTTTTTTTTTTTAAAGACTTCAATTTTTTAGCAATATCTTTTGGCTATACTCTTAATACTATCATTTTTACTATGTTTAGATAAGTATATCCATGAATCTTTGTTGTATTTGGTATATTTGATGATTTGTAAATGACAGTTATACAGTTCGTCTTCATCCTTAATGATTTTGGATAACTCTATCCAAGCCAAATAGTTGTCAGGTCTTATGATGATGATGTCTTCCAAAACAGCTTTCATGTACTCACTGTATAAAGACTTGTTGGTTGTAACAAGTTTTTTATAACATTTAAACAATAGCCATTTACATTCCACATCCAATGGGAACTTGTCAATCAAAGACTGAACTAATATAATTATTGAGTTGATGCTTACAGAGTTGAAGTTCATTTTGAAGTTTATGAACAACTTGTTCATTTTCAAGTATTGAACACTGTTTGTAGACTTTTCTAATTTCCCACTTAACAAATTCTCAATATTTTTTTCAAATTGATTTATAACATCACCTGTGATCTTTTCTTTGCTAACGGTTAGTTTGAATGCTTGGTTTAGGTAGTTGTAATATTGGTAAATGGAAGAGCTGATACTCAAATATTGCTTTGATTTTAAAATTTCAACATATTTGTTGATTTCAGCGTATATGGCTTTGTTATCTGAATGATTGGAGTATCTTAAAAAGTTTACAGTTATGTATAGCTCTACAAGAGAGATGTATTTTAAATTGATGGCTTGATAATCAAAGACTTTCAATAGTGCTTGGATATCCCTTGCATAAGTGTTTAAAGTAGTATCATCCACTTGATTATAATAGCCAGTGTTGTAGATGTAGATGTATTTGTCTAATAAAAGATATAAGTTATTGATCATTTTTAAAAAAAAAAAAAAAATAGCTACAAAATGGAGTAAGATTGATCTTGGTTAATGTGTTTGGTATTATGATTAATGATTAATCGAAACTACAAATTGGCATGTGTGTATTATCATTTAAGCGAATTAAAAAAATATCATAATCAAAATATTAGTGTGTAGCACAGGATCATTCTTCTACTAGACCAAAAACGATTCCTCCGCAGACAAAAAAACACTTAAAAGACCTCTTTTTTCTGAACAAAAAAATGTGTGTTCGGACATAAGAAAGCAAAACCACAAGGTGAATGGATTCCTCACATATAAGAATTAAGTTTAATCAAAAAAAAAAACACATATATTGAATATGAAAAAATCCTTTTGAAAAGGAAGCTATCATTTACAGCTGATAGTAAAATAAGAGTATTTTAATCCTATTAAAAATATGATGTTACCAAAGAGTTTGATTCACTTGATTAATTTTCAAATAACAAAACCATAGGTCTTTTTCTTTTTGTTGTATCTACAACTCTTCTTCTAAACAATACATGTATATAAAATTGTTTAATTTTAATACTGGGTTTTAAACAAAAAAAAAAAGACACTTAAACTTGATATGTTTTGTTACTATCAAGTGTTAGTTGAGCTCTTGTTTATGGTTTGTATGAACAGTCTCCTGAAGGAAGATCAACTTTGTCTTTAGTCTTTTGTTCAAGTTGTACTTCTCTTCTCAAATCACAAATGGGCTGAAATTGCTATATCATCATTGAATAGATAGAACCAAAAATTTATTGCGCATTGTTCTAGTAAGTATTTAATTAATTTTATCATAAGAAGTAGTACTATCAAAGCTAAATAGATCGGCAAGCTCAGCAGAAACAGTTTAAACATATTCTTAATTTTTTCCAAAAACTTTAAAATGCTAGTATTAAGGCTTTATTGTCATTTATTATATTGGTGTTAATTAAAATGTTACAAATATAGTTACAAAACTCAACTTGGCTTTATAAAAAAATACTTGCAGTTAGTAATAGAAATTTCCCTTATAGATAACTCTAAAGTAACGCCTGAAAATTTTAGATCTTATTTTTAAAAATGATCTTTCCAAGATAAGTGAATGACTTCAAGAGTTTAACACCATTTGCTTTGTATAGCAAAACAACCAGCAAATTGTTTATGCCTGAAATAGCCTACTGTCCTTATACTTATAAAAACGGTGGAACAACTTTAAAATATATATAGACATAAAAGAATTTCTCTTGATGTTGATGCAATGGCAAACAATTAATCACAGAAGGTTGCCTTGTCATAGATGGTAAACACAGATTCTACCCTTGTTTAAAATGACGTATATAGATTTATGGTAAAAGTCAAAAAAGATTTTACTAGATAATAATTAAAGGCTTCATGTTTTGAAAGTGTAGATTCAAATAGTTGAATCAATTGATCAAATCCTTCATTTTCAATTTGAACTCGAAAACTCATATGGCAATGTAGAAAAAAAGTAACGGTATGAATTGATACTTATTATGTTGTCCATAACGTTTAGAATAAGAAATGCTTAGCAAAGAAAAAAGATTGACAAAAGTATATAAAACATATAAACAATGTCACTATTACTAATGATACAAAGACTTTTGGTTTATTACAAGCATCTCATGTCCGGTTCTTGGTGTTTGGATAACCAAGGATCATGTGCGCTTATATCCGATTGCGGTGCTAAAGAAAAAAAGTTGGCCGTGTTGCCCAAAGTTACATAGCTTTTTTTTTTAATTGTAACGCTTTTCTCACATAGCAAGTATATCTTATGAAGGAAAGATCGGTTACAAGAAGTGTTTTCTAATTTTATATATAGTTCAATGTTACAACAACTAAGATGTCAACCGTGTCACAGTCAAACATAACTATTTCCAAGGCATTGAATGTCTATTTGAGATAAATCCGCTAGCCAAATGTTACCCTTTTGGGATATCAAAAAAAAAAAAAAAGAAATAATGAAAATTTTTTTCTTAAAAGGTGAAAAACACACACACTGGTGTTTTTCTCCTACGAGAGTTTTTTTAGTGGGGAGCTTTCTCTCCCATCATATTCTTTGAACAAATTTTAAGTAGTTAGTAAAGATACTTTACAATATAATTTTATTTGATAAGACAAGTACAAAATGAAATAAGAAGTACAGAAGAATTATAATTTTATTTTGCACCCATCTCAACACACATATACACAATGTCATTAAATATTAACAGAGCTAACAAAGATCCTTTCTACAGATATAAGATGCCTGCCATCACTGCCAAGACAGAAGGTAAGGGTAATGGTATCAAAACTAATGTTACCAACCTGCTTGATGTCAGTAGAGCTATCAACAGACCAAACGAACATGTCTTGAAATTTTTTGGTTTCGAATTAGGTGCTCAAACTAAACTAGACTACAAAACCGATAAATTCTTAATCAACGGTGTCCATGATCCTGCAAAGCTTCAAAATGTTCTAGACATCTACATCAAGAAATATGTTCTTTGTGACAGTTGTTTGAATCCTGAAACTACTTTCCAATTCTACGGTAAAGCCAACTCCAAAAAGGTTGGTGAAATCATGAAGGACTGTAAAGCTTGTGGTAAATTAACTCAAGTAACCATGGGTGACAAATTGTCTGCTTACATTTGGAAAAACCAAGATGAATACCTAAACTTATTGGCCAGCAACAACTCAGAAAACGATGACTCAAAGGGTAAACATAGAAGAGCTGCTGCCACTGCATCTGAAAACATCCAAGGTGGTGGTGTTTCCATCAGTGACATAGCTAAGCAACAACAAGCCAACCAAGAAGAGGAAGAGGAAGGCTTAGTAGCAGATGAACAACTGGAAAAGGATTTACAAGACTTGCAAGAAGAAGTTGATTCTGACTTGGAATTCGCCAACAATGACGACTGGGCCTTGGACTTATCTGAAGATGCTGTGCAAAAAAGACAATTATTGGCCCAATCACAACCGTTATCTGAAAACTTACAAATACTTCATAGACTTGGTGAATGGATTGAAAATGAAGATCCTTCCGATGTTGATATCTACAAAAAAGTTATAAGTGTGAACCTTTTGGCCGATCCAAAGATCATGTCTGTCATCATACAAGCCTTAGCTGAATCCGAAGAAATCACATCTTTAACTGAATTCATGACAACATTCATTGAAGAACATAAAGCCATATTCATCAAATTGATTAATGAAAGAGAAACATTTGAAACCCAGTTTTTAGGTGGTTTGGAAAGACTAGTTGCTGCTAAATACTACGAAGAAAAACAACTACTTCCTAAAGTCATCATCCAATTATACAACTTAGACATAATCTCAGAAGAAACCATTTTATCTTTCTATACCAAATGCTCTAGTAGATTTGTTGAGAAGAAGACTTCCAAGGAATTAAGAAGATTGGCCAAGCCTGTTATTGAATGGTTGAAACAAGCTGAAGAAGACTCAGATGAAGAATAATCTGCATTTTCTTTTTTCTCAAGTTAAGAATTCAAAATAATGATTATTAGATATATAAGCACTTTTTTATCACTTTTATTGGAAAGTATAGGTATATAGGCATGCAACTTATCTTTGTTTTTTTCGGTTATCAGTATTGATTTGCTCTAAATACTCTTTTCTAGAAGATAATGGAGGTCTCAACAAGTCTATATTTCCAAACTATTATATACTACTATTCGCATGAAATCATCTGTTCGTTCATAAAATGCTATGCTTAAGATCTATGGAGAACCGCTTCTATTGTTATTGTGATGTTTTCTCTTTATAAAATCATCATATCTCTCCATTATAGACGTTGGTGAGTCCAATCACTCTTCAAAGGAAACTACTTGCCTGATCATGTGACCTTGTGAAAAACGCGTAAAAAAAAACTAGACTTCACTTTTGTTGTACTGGATTCACATTCCATAATATTTTTTCCTTGAGCAAAACACAAATATTGGACTTAGGCAACCGTACACCAATGGCCAATGATGAAAATGACACCCCAATGTCAGAACATTCTAATCAAAAAGCTCAAAAACTTCCTATATACAGCAACGAGTCAAAGATATTAAAGCTGCTAGGCCAAGCTCAAGTTGCAGATCAAAAAAACAACAGATATGTGCAGAACTTTAACTGTTCAGGCTGTTCTGATATTGGCTGTGATTATATTTATAAAGTTGAGAAATTTACCAAATTGTCATCCAAACTATCTAAAAATATAAAGCAACAGATCTTTATTGATACCCTGATTCCATATTTCAAGAATCATGTTAATAATTGTAAAATTAAAGAACATGCTCTTAACTTTTTATACCATTATAAAAAGCGATCTGATACATCTTCAAAATTTAATTCTTTGACAGAAAAAACGGCTTATTTCTTATTTGAAATGACCAGCAAAGAGGATTTATTCAATATTATAAAAAATGACAGTAAAGAAATGTTTGTCCCTGATATTTTTGATATGGGAAATAATCAAAAGCTCAATATGCTATGTTGTAATTGTAGATTCCAAACTTGTGTTAATATAACTCTTATGCGAACAACCTCAACAGCCCCTTCAAGTATAACTATGCACTCTTGTGAAAACGGATCACAAGAGATATCTAGTAAAAGACCCATATCTGATGTTGCATCTATCAACAAAGAAAATTCAATTAACCATCCCAAGAAGCAAAAGACAAATACAAGCAAGAGGCAAATTAATGTAATGGATATTTTGAAGAAAAAAAATGATAAAAAGACACAACAAAAATCAAATATCAAGGATCACAAATCAAGACTTCAAAAACTGAGTCCTGCTGACTTCTTTGCCAAAAGCAACTCAGATTCTATTTCTATTGGTAAGAAAGACAAAAATGACATAATCAACAGTAGGTCCATCTCTGCAGGTGGTGCTTTGACCTTGAAACCCCCCAGTAGCTCTGTAAAGCCTAGATCAGTATCAGAAAACAGACTTGGTATAGACCTTAGTTTGCTTTTTGATTCTGAGGAAGAAGATGAAGAAGATGCAACTTATGACAAAGTGCCCAATGACTTAGAGCTTGAACTGAGCTCCTCAGAAAACAACCCAACAAAGCAAGGGGATCTCTTGGGTCAGCTGGACTTGGATTTACTGGAGCTATCAGAAAATGATGAGGATAGAAATGAACTCATGGATAACAATCAAAATGAAGAAAGCACTTATGCCCCAAAGATCAAAGATGAACCTCCAATGATTTCAGTGGTGAAGAACACCAAGAAAATTATACCGCTTTCATCAGCAAGTTTGAAGCATGTACAGAATGTCTCTAAAATAACAGATGAAAGTGAGTCCTTACCGAACAACAGCAGATATACACATAGAGAAATCATTCAAAGTCGTATAATTTCTGACATTCCAGTGGACTTTGCTAGGATTCAAGAATTAAAAGCTACACCACAAGTATTACAGAAACAAAAGGATTTAACAAGGGAGCAAGTCATTGTTCAAAGACAGGCCAGTATTATTGAGAACATCAATTCCCCAATACTAAAAAAGACTCGTCAACAACTAAAAAGTGTAAATAAACATAGTCCAAAGAAGTCAACCTTCAATTTTTCTCCGCAATCAAACAGTATTATGGACATTCATGAGGAGTTTGATAATATTAGAAATGTATCTTTGAGAGATGCATCCATCCACTCACCGAAGAGATTGAAGAAGCTGATTATGTCTGAAGAGATAAAAGCTGATGTTGTGTTACGTGAGGATGAAAAATCAATAGATGTAAGCGATGCTTCAAAGAGTCCATCAGTGATCATTAATAAACAAGAGGTTGATGATAATTCACAAGACAAAAGCAAAGTTTCATTCAATGTTCAAGACCTGGAGCCTTCAACCCCACAAAAGAATGTTGAAAGCAAAGTCCAAATGGCTGAACAGAAAAAATCCGTATTAAGCCCAATCAAAAGACCCATCGTTATGGAGTCTCCTGTGCATTCTGAAATCAAGAAGTTCACAAGCATTAAATCATCTCCCTCCAAGATGTATTCGGAACCACAGCAAGAGGTAATAGGTGATGATTCCCAGGACTCAAACTCAGATCTGCTGCGCTCATTTAACAACAACAGGTCCATGTTGAGCAACCCCAAGGACAACGAGCTTCTGGATCTCCACCGAAACACAAGCGCCGACTCCATTGAACTCATAAACTCCCAGCCAGAACATGAGCTTTCACGCACACACCTCACCTACAAGGACGTTCTTGGTTTGGACATTGCAGAATCCACGCTCCACATGGCCAGACGGACCCTGTTTGTCAGCAATCTTGACCATGCAGCCAACTTGTGTTTGAAGACCCACGAAATGCTTGAGTTTGCTCAGATGATGTCCACAAGGAATGCCTCCGTCCTGGAGAAGGAAAAACAGTTTTATAAAGCATTACTCGAGAAGCACTACACTTCCCAGAAAACCCTGATCATGGAAAACCACCAGAGAATCATCCAAAAAGTCGATGAATGTGATGACTTAAACATTCTCATTAATCTATACAATAAGCTCAAATGATTACAGAGTACTAATATATAAACAGTAATTATTTTTTTTTTTTGTTCTCGTTGCTCCCTATGTAACTATTTAATAATAAACAATAAAAAAAGTTTAGTCCCATATCGAACCCTTGCTATTACCATGATTTCTTTGACTTGTTGAGTGTCCTCTATTCTTTCTTGCACCTCCATTGGTGCTGTTGGTGTTACTGATTGTGCTTCCTATGGAGTTGTTTCTTGCATGCACACCATTGGAGTTGCCATTTGATGCATCGTTTACATTGTCATTGAATATATGGGACAGCGCACGGTTTCTTTTTCCTGTGCTTGCCAGCCCACTTGACTCATCATAGGAGTGAACAGACGTAGTTCCCAAACTCAACTCGTCAACCATTTTTTTGTCCTTTTTCATCATATCAACAGCCTCCTTGAATTCTGGTTCAGTACTGGTCAAAATATCATGAAGTCTTGAAATAGCCCTTTGCTTGTACTTCATATCAATCAGACTCAAGGACAACACTTTCAGAATAAATTGCGTTCCATTCCCATGAGCCTCCTTCAAAATTCTCATTAAGTTGGAATTTGATAAGCTGCTCTTGGCTTTCTCAAATGGAACACTTAAGTCTCCAAAGATGCTGTTCAATATCAATGTCTTGCTGTTTCCATCATCCTTTCTGTGATTTAGTAACTTCAGCAATGTTAAACTGGCTAGCTTATGTGTAGCCAATAAAACAATATTCTTGGAAAGTTGCTTAGATAAAATTTCCAATCTATTAGGAATAGTGCAGGTGTCTAGGTACCATGTCAACAATAACGTACCGTTAGAGTTGGTTGCTAAATAATCGCTATAGACCACAACCAATGAAGTTATGGAGTACAACTGCTTTTTTGTCATGATCTTGCATCTTTCCTCTTCCTCCTTGTCCCCCTTGTCAGACAACTTGTCATCCTCCAAGTTACTTGTTTCCAAAACTGCTCTAACAGCTCTAGATCCAAACCTTGATTGGACAATCTCCCAAAAGTTCTTCAAAATGTTGTCATATATGAAACTGTTATATGGGGGTCCATATTTCAAGCAACATTGAATGACATAGTTACCAAACTGATCAGTGAACAACGGTAAGCAGTAGGGCTTTATACCATCAACAATACTGATCTTGTTGTTGATAATGTCCGAAGAGCCAGTAATTAGCTTCTGTGCTGCCCAAGTACCGTTCTTGTGAACACTTATTGATGTTAAATACTGCGCACAGTTCTCTACAATCAAGTTTTTCAACAATGGAGAGGAAATATCATATATTCTCTGTATGATGGTGTTTCCCAGATAGTCTGAACACAATTCAGCAATCTCGTCTAGCATACAAAGACAAATTTGCTCAACTTCTAAGGTGCTTATGTTCTTGTTGTCCAACGCCTTTCTTAAATCCCTTAAAGTTGGAGAATCAAATATTTTTCTGGTTCCGTTTGCTAATGTTGTGGAGTTTCCGTTCGCATTAGGCTGTGGCCCATAGTTTGTAG
Source organism: Hanseniaspora pseudoguilliermondii (assembly GCA_030573455.1). NCBI lineage: Eukaryota > Fungi > Ascomycota > Saccharomycetes > Saccharomycodales > Saccharomycodaceae > Hanseniaspora > Hanseniaspora pseudoguilliermondii. The sequence goes on along the minus strand of JAJMDH010000004.1, from coordinate 26,194 downwards.
GATCAGTGCTTAAGTCCTCATTGGACAAAACTTCCAACACCTTATCCATTGCCTTCTTCACTGAATTATGTTCACCCTTAACAGAGTTGTTGTGGGTTTGGAAGTATTTAAAAACACTATCAATATTTTTTTTGTTATCGTTTAGATTTGGAGGAGGAAGAGCAAACGGGCAATGTTCTTGTTCAATAACAATTTCATTGGTGCTGTTTCCCTGAGAATTACTTGGATGTTTTGTTTCATGCAATATAGAATCCCTTTGAGCAGGAATATAACCATTCAAAACAGGTATGGTCCACTGTCCGTGCTCAACAAATCTCAAGTTACCATTAAACAACTGCTCAGTTAGCAAAGACTTACCACTTCCTTGAGAATCGGCCTCCATGGAAACAGGAAGTGGGATGATTTGTGCATAATATATCTCAGATGGTATACTGGTGGATATAACCTGACCATGCATAACTTCATGTGCCATTTTTGCTGATTCAGCTGACTTAAACTCTATTAAGGCAACGTTCAAGCCATATAAGGTTCTTATGGACAGTATTTCACCAAACTGTTGAAAGACACCGTGTAAAGCATAAGAAGTCAAGTTAAGACATGTGGGAAAGCTTTGGGTCTTTTGCAATGAAAATATATTGCTTACACATATAGTATCAGTTGGTTGAATGATATTTGGTAAGTGATTGATCTTAGGAGCATATGAATAATTTGTTACCCAGTTGAAGGACGAGTGATCCACATCATCTTGTAAAATTGGTGCAACTTTCATGGATCCTCCATTTTCCAGCTGAGGAAGAATGTTTTTGACAGACACTTGATGACTCTTTTGATAACTTAAGGTATCAACATTATTTGTATAAATTGAATTTGCATAAGGTTGATAGCTATTCATGTCATTTAACATTGATACATTAGATTTTGATCTAGGTCTCCAATTGGTATTTGTGGTATTGGTACCATAGCCACCAATATTGTATCCCATTTGTTGTTGCTGAACCATGTTAGAAGACACGATGGACGCAGAATCATACTGATATGAGCTAGCATCCTGGGTATTTGCACCCATATTGGACCAAACACTGTAACTAGGAACATTACTCAAGGATGTTATTTGAGAGGAAACAGTGTCAGCACGTGGTCTATTCATGTATAGACTATTGTTCATTATGGAATTGTCTTGACCAACACCAAGTTGATGGTAACCACTATGATTTGTAGGTATGTTGTGTAGCATGTTGTTTTCATTAGGGAAAGGTATAGGCTGCGATGAGTAAGAACCTGACATAAATTCAGTCTTTATCATATTTGGAGATGTTTTGGCACCACGAGCAGTATTGTTGTCGTATGTCTTTCCAGCCACCAAATTTTGCTTTTTGGATGAACCCATCATGGAAAGGATCTTATATTTCGTAGAGACTTGATCATTGGCAGCATTGTTAGCCATTTGCTTTTGTTCTATGTTGTAATTGTGATCTATTTTATTTACAGGCTTTTCTTTGTTAGGACTATTGCTTGATAAGTTGTATAGTTTGTCATCTGGAAATTTAGAATTATCCGCTGAAGGTGTGGGTGGCTGTGATGAACCACCATCTCCCTGATTCTTGTTTTTATTATGGTGTAATTTAGCACTGATACTAGGCAAAAAGCTTGTTATTGTGCTAGAAAATTTACCTGATCTGTACTTAGAAGAAGTTTTTTGAGTTGAAGCTTTCTTTGAATTAATGTCAAGTTCTTCATTCAGTGTGGTACTCAGAGCTGGAGAAGACAGGTCACCTTTTTCTTCGTATATTTCTGCAGAGTTATTGTTGACATCTGAAAACGTTGTATCAATGTTAGACGCCAGATAGCTGTCTTCATTTGTAATGATGCTACTGTTGGGATTATTTTTGTTTGATTTATTATCGGTGCCCTGGTAACTATTCAATTCCTCATCCTCTATAATGTTTTGTTCTTGTATGTTCGTTTTAACTTTGATATCCAACTGGAAGTTAGTAGCCGTGTCGGTTAAAACTGCATCTGATGAGGCGTTACTCTTCTTTGTATTAGATCTATCTCTAAACATTTGAATTTTAGAGAAAGTGGAAGATGATGAGCTTTTTTTGGTTTTTTTTTGCTGATTGTCATTTAGACCTTCTTTGTTGCTGCTAAAGCTAAAACTTGATTGGTTACTTGTACTACTATTTTTTCTTACGCTTTGTAAAGATTTCTTTTTCTTTAAGTTAGTCTTGCTTAAATGATTGGCTTCAATTGTAGAAGCTGAAGTGTCTTTGATTGGTTTGGGATCCATAATTGAGGACTCATTTTTATCATCTATAACGTTCAAGTTGAAGCTGGAATTCGCTTCAAAAAACTCATCGTTTGAGTCACCGGAACTAGTAGGGATTATAGCATTACTAGATTGAACAACCATTATGCTTAATTACTATATAAGTTAACAATAACTTTCTTTTATTATTATTTTTTTTTTTTTTGTTGGTTTGATTCTGTTTATGTTTTATTTATTTATTTTTTCGGGTGGTTTATAAATCGTTTTGGAAAAATTAAAGGTACTTAATGTGTAACCGTATACAAAGACGAAAATATAAAGACTCAGAATAACACGAACGGAAACTTTATCAAAGAACAAAAATGCAATGATTTCAATTGATTGATATTTGCTTTTGGTTGTATATGTCATAAATCCACCACTTTTAAATTAAATAACTTGATATATAATTAGCTCATAGCTCAAAGGATAACACCTTTTTACCCATTGCGTGTTTTATTTCTTTCCAAAGCGTAAATCTTAGATTGGGGGGGGGGGGTTTTTTCGTTAACCCACAAAAACAAATTATTGGTGGGGGGAAAGTGCTGTCGGATCAGTTTGCGTGTGCGTTTTGCTTCATTGGATTCAAAGGCTAAAAATAACTCTTTGATATATCCGGCAATACATCATTCTGACTCAGCCACTCACCTCTAACAGCTAACACATTAACACTTCAAGGGTATATATCATACACATAGTTCCACTATGGACAGTCGGTACATTCCCAGTCTGTTGGTTGGTAAGCGTCAGGATGAGATATGGTTTTGATATCCTCCTCTGACAGTTCAAAATCAAACACTTCCAAGTTTCCAGATAATCTCTCAACACTTTCTGTCTTTGGTAATGGTATGTGGCCAGTTTGAATTGACCACTTGATCAAGATTTGAGCATTTGTTTTCTCGTACTTATATGCTATTTGAGTTATAACAGCATTGTTCAAGTTTTCTCCATGTGTCAATGGTGAGAATGCCTCAACCTCAATGTCATGTCCAAGACAAAACTTCACCAAGTCCTGTCTCATCAACCAGGGAGATATTTCCAATTGATTCACAACAGGCTTGATTTTCAGTCCGTCCCATAAAAGCAGCTCTTCAATGTGTTTAGCTCCGAAATTAGAAACACCAATGTTCTTCAATTTATCTTGACCATATTCTTGCATGGCTTTCCATGTTTGTATTCTGTGCTTTGGGCCCATAAGAGGTGAATGGATTAATAGCAAGTCGATGTATTTCAATTTACCAACACAATCCAAACATCCGTCAATGGCTTTAACAACTTTATCGTATGAACCATCGCATTGGCTGTTCCACAACTTAGTGGTATAGAAAAATGATTTTCTTATTTCATCAAACGACTTTCCTGTTTTTTCACTCTCCTCTTCAATGAAACGAGTAATTCCATCGGCCACTGCTGATTCATTTTGATAAAGAACAGCGGTGTCAAAGTGTCTGTAGCCTTTCTTACAGGCTTCGTAAACAACTGTTGTGGCTTTACTCTCAGTCATCATGTAGGTACCCAACCCGATAACAGGAATGCTGTTGCCGTTATTTAGCTTCTTTAGAGGTGTACTGATGTTATGCATTCTAATAAAAATATATTATTTATATATCACTTAAGCTATAGTCTGGTTTGAAGACTTATTTTCTATGGATGATATAAAATTAAACTATATGAATAACTTGCGGTTTAAATAGCCATGCAAGAAACGTTTATAATCAGGGGTTTTTGATTACGTGATAAAAGATGGTTAAGTTTCAATTTCTAGGGGAAATGATTAATAATCATATATATATATTTTTTTTTCGAAGCCGATAAAATACAAATGGCTAATAATAATCTACTTGTGGTATATACCAACCATTAAAACTAGATGACTATGCTAGAATCATTGCTATAATGGTAACAAACAGTCTTTTAATCTCTTTTAATAAGTAATCAATATCTTCTAATCCATTAAAATCTCCCCAAATATACACACATTATACAATACGTGGGACTTTGAGAGAGTGTTCCATGCATCAAAACCAAATAAATACTCACAAAAAAAAAAATGCTTTATTATACGTCCTGATTTATTTCTAACAACATAAGATGCTCTATATAAAGAGTCACTATTTATATAACAAAAACTGCAAGTTCAGATCCATCACACTTATACGTAAAATGAAAGTTATTATACTTCATATCGTTTTTGATCTCACGTGTTATCACAAGTAAACATGGTTAAAATACAGATATCAAAGGTTCATCTTCTGCAATAGCCTGTAAAGTCTTTTTCATTAGTTTTCTTATGCAAAAACTCTGAATAAAATCACTACGATATCATCCACACACCGGGTGTCTTTTTCCATTAGAATTTGAAAAGAAGGGGAAAGTTATCGCTTTCATTTATTTACTCTTTTTTTTTTTTTTCCAATTGATTAAATCTTTCCTTGCTCAATTTTAATAAATATAAAATATAAAGATTAACAAGCCAATCATTTTATTAAAAAGAAACAAAAACAACCAAACCAAGTCAATAATCCGAACATGAATAATACCATAAAATCATTCTCTCTTAAGCTGTCAAACTCATTGGATTTGAATGAGTTCAAGCACATCACTGCAAAACAAGTGGATCAAATGGTGAATTCAGTTCAGCCAAGATTTGAAAGTAGTAAGGCAGAGTCTTTTGAAAAGTTATATCCTTTTTCAAAAGATATCTTATTGGATGATATTGGCTGTATGCATGGTCCTTATGAGTCCGACAACTTGGTAGTGGACAGTTCTGAGTCCCCAGCCTCTTCTGATACTGATGATTACAATGACATTACTGATTTATACGCGGATAAGGAGCAGTATTCCGTGGGAACCATATCTACATGTCAAACAGAGAGAACATCTTATTTCTCAAAAGATTTGGTTCCTTGGAACTTTGCTAGAAATGGTACATCGTTTAAAAAAGATGGTTCAGATGGAACAGGACTCTCATTGGATGCTGAGCATGAATTACAAAAATTTGAAACAGTTTTAGAAAGAGATTTCTTAAAAAGATTTGATCAACAAATGTACAAAGAAGATATTTTGTTCACAGAGCTGAACAGCATCACTGGCTCTGATGTTTTTATAAAATTCCAGTATTTGAAAAATATTTTAGAACTGGATGATAATTACATTGAAAGTGAAACGTTCACAACCAGGGATATTTCAGTAGACACACAAAATAGAAACTTTATACACATGAACACTACTTGTTTGGATGAGAACTCTGCGACAAATATGACTTTGAAGAAGTTTATAAGTAAAGCACCAACCAAACATAAATCCTTCAGACCCCCATCTAAGAAGGTTATAAATAAAATTTCTGCTTCAAACACTGTGAACATGGAAAAAGAGGATGCAGACATTGATGACTATATTATCAACAATGACAGTATATCATCTGACTCACATAAGATCACAAGAAGGGTTCCAACAAAGAGACTCTCCAAACCCAACAGCATCTGGCCCAATATTCAAAAGTCAGAAATGCAAAAACCGGGGACTATTAGTGAGAGGAACATAACACGAAATATTTTTAAGTCAGATAAAAGTTCTACAGGAAGAAGTGAAGCATCTACTATTTTAAGACAAAAGAGTCTTAAAAGAGCAATTGACGCATTATCCTCAAAAGGAAGCAGTAAACATAGGGACATGGAGTATTCCACGAATCATAAAAATTTGAAAAGTAACGTTTCACTTTTAGATTTGTATGATAGTGATAGTGAAGGTACCGGCAAAATTCAAAAGGATAGCTTTAATTTTGAACCTTATTCACCAAGGCTCCCTTTGACAGATGATGTTTACAACCCCGTATCTGATGCTCTGTCAAACATAGGCCTAGAATGGCAGCCGTGGACTAACTCAAATAGCTCATTGGATGACAGTTCAAATACATATGGAACAGATACATCGTTACCCTCCACCTCACCAAACACTGATACTGAAAAGAGTGTGTCATTGACCAGTGGTTCACAGAAACATCGTAGTGTTTTGAAATCTGCATCTAGCCTGAAATTTTTTCCCTTGAATAAATGGAAATCAAAGTCAAAGGCATCAATTGAAGATTTGAATATAAGTGAGCCTCCAGTTTTAGTTCCTAAGGCAAAGCCCAAGAAACGAACTGATAAACCTTTAATTAAACAGTTAACAGAAAAGCTTATCAAAAATAAAAAGGAAAGCGAGATTAGAGATGACCCACTAAAGGCGATACTACCTGCTGAAGTGCAACAAAACGATCTTGAAAGAGAGTTCAGATTCTCCTCGCAAGATACAACTACAGATGCAGATGACGAGTTCAACACGGGAAGTTCAGAAATGGGTCATAATTATGCCATTCCACCAAGGTTGGCTCATAACGAGACATCATCATATTACGGAACACCGTCAACAGCCCCATCTTTTTCGAATACGTCTATGAATGATGTGTCCCAGGAGAACTATCAAAGCAGTAGGACGATGAAGAAAAGAGTGGCTGATAAAATAAACCAAATAGGAACGATATCCGAGGGTCCAAGAAATGCAAAAAAGGGAGACTCATATCCATCCGACATTGAGTTGTCTAGAACTTCCTCTTTTCACTACAATGACCCATATATGAATTTATATTACGATGAACATGGTGCCAGAAAATCATTTGAAGGGCCATTCCATTGATTCTATATAGATATCTGAACTCAGATACCCTTTAATAATACAAAAGTTTGCTGACAAAATAAGAAAAAAACTAAATAATTGTTTTTTTTTTTTTTATATTTTTTTTTTTTTCAAGTTTAGTGTTGCGATTAAGCCAATGATATATAATAAATTTTTATAATTCTATTTATGTTATGCATTTAAGCTTCAACCATGTCTCTTAATCTTCTGATGGTGGATCTGACAGTGGCGGCAGCGGCAGTGGAAACAGTGTAAGCACCACCAGCGACGGTCTTCTTACAAGAACCACAGGTCCAGATACCAGCAGCACCTCTTTTAACAGACTTCTTACCACAGAAAGAACAGTCGTATCTAGAGTGTTGTTGAACTTCAAGTTTCTTAACTTGTCTTCTCAAAGAAGAACCGTATCTGACACCATATTTACCGGTAATACCTACTTTTTTTGTTCTTTTAGCCCTGTTTATAAATCTTAGTGTGTTTTTTTTTCATTATAAAATATAATAATTAATTGTTAGTAAAGGTTAATTCTCCTATTTTCGTAGCAGATAAACTGCTTATAAAGTTTGATGGAAAATGATTTCTTCAATAGTTTTAATGAACATAATAATAATGGATAATTTGTATCTGCCTCTTATTGGGAATATTTCACATAGGTGGCGTATCTTGAGTTTCAATACATACAAATAGTATGTGTAATGCCTTACTTTACAATTTGTTTCATGTCTTTGATAAAGTTTATGGTTTACTAGGCTAGTTTCAAGAAATGGGAATTCAAAACATTTATCTTCCACTATCTCTGACTAAAATTCAATCAGTTGTACCAGTTAAAAATATAGCGTTTATTCCAAACATCTTCATAATGTCATGTCAACTTAAGGACTCATAAACCACTTTTTGTCTGTCTTCTACTTTGATTTCCCTGTTTTCAAACTTTTTCCTAGTACATTTGCAAATGCTAACTTCTACATCCCAGCTTGTAACCAGTAATTTGAGGCTTACTAATATCAACATTAACGTCTATAGTCACAATATATGTTGTTCTTTTCATTTAATTTGTTTTATCCATTAATAACACAATATTATATGTTTTCCATATGTTTATTAATTCACTAACCATGCTATTGAGTCTATTTTCACACCAGTATTAATCTTTTTGTTACATACATTTTTGTATATTGGTTTGTTTTGGTGGTATTTCTAAAAACTATTAATTTTAATATCAAATTATATTATTTATAAAAAATAGTTTGTTATAGTAAATTGTACTAACTAACATCCAAGAAAATTTTCAGTACGCAAGAAAACCCAAAAATATTTACTAATTTTTTCATAATTGCTCCTAAGAAAATTAAAAAAAAAGTATGAGAAACATTTAATTTGATAAATTTAGTTAAAAAGAAACTTGATAATTTTTTTTTTTTTTTGTCTTTTTACCAAAAGGAAACTCACCATGATTGAAAAGGCTTTGAAGGAACAAACAGTATACTTCACTTCCAAAATAACATATGTCTCTAAAACTCCAATATGTAATTTTTTTTTTTTTTTACTACTTAAGGCAAATTTTCCCAATTAGGCAATTACCGTGTACCTGTGTTTCTAAGAAAATGTTAAAAATCTTTTTTTTTTTACTTGTATGTACTCATCAATATTTCCTAAAGCAGCAATTTTTTGTAACAAGTCAAGAATTAGATTTTTAAATTGGAAATTTTAAAAAAAAAAAATCAAAACAGGAGAAAAACTGTAACAAAAAAAAAATCATTGAAATTTTCACAAGACCTAATCACACCAATAACAAAAACAGCAAGAAAAAACAATAGCTACAAAGAAAGCCACTCAGATAAGTCTGAAATCTTCTTTTCAAATTGGAAAAAAAAAAAAAAAATAACATGAAGAAACAAAAGTGTAATAATTAATACGTGTTTGCACTGATATCAGACACTGTGCTAAATAACGAGGTATCTAGAATATAAATGAAACAGAAAGAGAAAGAGTTTTATATAGCACTGTGAATCAAATATAAAGTGAAAAAGAACTACTGCTTGTTGATATGTGTATACTGATAGTAGAATCTATCTATTTACCAGGTAACACCACGACAAAGAAGAAATACATTACAAGTAACAGGCATGACTAATTAAAATATTAGCTACCAAAAAGTATGTAGGTGTCTTGGTAGCAGATCATTTATAAACTAGTATATCAGGGATGGTTATGTGGCTGACATCTAAAATGCATGTGCGTGTATGTACTTTGTATTGATTATTATTACCAGTAATATGATATTATTAATCTCTTTTTTTTTTTCATAGAGAAAAAATTATAATCATCATGGCACTCTTCTTAAGATAACCTTGTTTAAAAATGAGTTTAAATAATGTATTAGTTAAAGAAATACGACAGAATAGGAAAGACGCTTAGAAAAATAGGAACCAAAAAAAAAGCATTCTTTATTAGAAAATACTATGAAGAGACATGTATCAACAATAGATAGGTGTATTGTACTGGGGCGGAAAAAACAAAGGGGCTAACACACACATGCGTTATCTTTCATTTAATTAATTTTATTTTTCTTTTGGTGAGTTCTAAGGAATATAGAATCTGACCAACTCCAATAAAAGTTGTTGTATTTAAGCAAAATGATGAAGCCTTAGAATTGTTAACAGTTTTTTTTTTTGTTATGAAAAATTTAATCATACACCTATTTAATTGTTAATTTTGAAGATTATTTTTACACAACGTTGTTTATAAGCTTTGTTTAAAATGTTTCTTATGCTCCACATAATACATGTACAAGGTAGTTTTTTAGTGCTGTCGTCTATAAGTTTTTTTTTCCTCTTCTTTCTAAAAAAAAAATACACATTGTTGGTTATGACGTTTTGATTTGCGTAGCCTTTCCTTCCGTTATTTAGTATGTATTCTTTTCATTCACAATGACCTCGTAATTAATAACGTATATTAAATTTAATTTTACCTAAATTTTATATTATTAGCATTACTTTTATAAACGTTATTATTAAACGATTAAATAGATAAAACAGTGGTATAAAACCAAAACAAAAAAAATAATCATTACTCATTTCAAACATTCATTACGCAGTTCATCTCAAATACTTTAATTTCACAGAGTTAAAAAACAAAAAAATAACTCAAATAAAATCAACTAAACCTTATAAAAAAAAAATAATTAAATTCTTATCATTTTTGTTTTTAAGGATCTTCTTATTTTATTTTGTTAACACTAACATTACCCAAAAATATACAAACCATCCATTGACATCCAACCAATAAAAATAACTATCTCCAAACTTTCAAAAAGCACATCATAACATTACATTATGGCATACAATTATAGCACACCTCCGGAACAAATTATATGCCAGGAAGACATAGAAATTGAAGAGATTCAACAAGATCTGATGAAAAAGAGACTTAAAGCTCAAAATATGCATAAAATTACATTCAACCAAAACAGGGACTTTCTCGATGAACTTCTCAACTTCGAGCTTAATGAAGATACTTTCAAGTTGGTAGTGGTCGCTGACGGCGAACAAGATGTGCTAATTTCCCCAATTACAAACTCCTCTAAGTCAAAGAAGCATAATCAGCTTTTTTATTCAGAGCTTGGCTTTGAAGAAAGTGATTCTGATACAAGATTGGAGTTTTCAGAACAAGACAAGCGTTGTATACACAGCACGCCAACACCCCAGCTTTCATACAGTGATAGTAGAAAATGCAGCATTTCATCGGATTTGTCTGTCGATACCGTGATATCTCCAAATAATATACATAACAACCTGTTTTCTGATCTTCAGAACTATTCAACATACAGCAATAAGAGAAATTTCGAAAGTTTCTGGCAAGATTACGGATATAGCGATCTTATAGGACAATCTCCATTGGCTGATTTAAAAAAAAGAAAACTCCGTAATGACAACAATAGTGTTTTGGACGATGTGCCTCGATTACAATCACCCGTTTTGTTAACAAAGAAACTATGAGGCTTCTAGGTAGGCAATCTTATATGAACATTTCTTGTTGCTACAGAGAAAACTTGAGTAAAAAATATATTTTCTTTTGGGAAATCATCGGAACTGGTTACATTGATTATTATTATTTTTTTTTAAGAACTTATTGCTGCTCTTATTCTTTTATGATTAATCTTGATCATTATATATGAATTTTTAAGAATAATTGAAATTTACTATAAACTACTAACTTAAAAAATTTGTTTGAGTTTTGACGCAGTTAATTTGTTCAAAGAAATTTTTAGCTATATTCGTTTACAGGCAATGTTTTAGATATTCTGCAGTTGAAAGACGTTTAACGTAATAATCCATTGGACATAAAGAATAATCATGCTTTATCGTACTTATTTAATAAGCCTAAACCAGTTTACATTAATGACTATTTTGCATTTTTTAAATGTAATCAACTTTTTAAAAAAAAAAAAAAATTAAATTTTTTGAAATCTCACATCCAGCAACACTATTGTGTAGCGTACATTATGCTTGTTTTTAGTCACATTTAATAAAACTGTATACATTTTTTTTTTGCTTTGACTTATGACTAATAATTTGACCAAATTACACCACAGTTATTACATACAAGTATTTAAGCTACTATTCAGTAGATGTCCCTTTAAACTAATTTTACAAAAACCAATAAGTGATTAATCTTCATACACAATGGCTCGAATACTCAGTGACAATAACAATCTTCTTCATAGTTGGTCATTTTACCAAAATATGAAGGAGAATATCTTGAGCAGCTTGCTAATAGAAAAATTAAACTTACTGATTTTGGGTACCAGTGATACAAACAAGTTGATTCTAGTTGACACTTCAGAAAACTACAAAATCATTACCGATTATCGTATAACAAATGTTGAAGACACAACTGATAGTTTTGCATCTGTCTTATGCATGGAATCATACAAGGACAAGTACTTGTTTGTCGGGTGCTCAGACTCATTGATAAGGGTTTATAAAATTTCTAGTTCATCTCTGCACCTTTTACACACAATCTATTCAACAATGGATGTTGGTGACATTTTATCACTGAAGTATCTTGATCAGTATGATACATTGGCCATCGGAACTCAAAGGTGTTGCTTGCTATATGTTACTGATCTTTTGAAGAGCTCAAAAACAAATGATCTCTCAGCAGAAATAACCTCATCGGAATCAGCTATCATGGATGAGAATGCTCACATAAATAGACTACCTAGCAAGAGATATGACAAGTTCTTTGACTCCATAGGTCCAACGGGTAACAAATCAACCGTTTCCACCAGATCACTAAGTAATGTAACACAGGATGATGCTACTTTCCAATCAATGAATATAATTCAAGTTCCTAAGGAAAATATTGTCAACTTTGCTCATAACGGGTTTATCTATTGTATGGATACTTACACAGAGAAAAAGGATTCCACTTACCAAACTCAGTATCTAATTACATCTGCAGGTGATGGATTGACAAAAAGATGGATCATGGAAGACAACACTTTATATTTGAAAAATGTCATTGACATCAATGATGATATTACTGGTTATGGATTTTCAGACGACGATGAAGAAAAAGAAAATGATGCAGTTATTTCCCAATACATCAAATTTCCCTTGTTATTTCAAGGTATCAGTGATATGAGAATCAATGTGATCTCTTTGCTGACTGATCGCTTGATTGAAACTATAAATCTTTCTGAACTGAATGTCTTTGATGATGCTCTTTCCAAAGACGATAGTTGGCCGCATGCTATTAAGGCATCCTCTATTAATGATAACATCTTGTTCATCGCAGCCAATGATAATGTTTACCAGTACATTCTAGATGCTGTTGAGATAGATGGGGAGGAAGAACATGAAATCACTGATCAAAGACTCTCCAGAAGAGGAAGTCTTGTTTCAGACACACAAATTAAACCATTCATCAGATCAATAAGATCCGAAGTCAACAGCCAAATTCTAAACATTTGTATTGATGGGAATAAGCTATCTGTTTTGGAAAGTGACGGTAATGTTTATTTATTTGATCTGTCTGATACATTGAAATCCAACACTACTAAATCTGTCTTAAATGAAGATGATATAGCGGCATTCAATCACAAAAACACTATTGGTGAAAACGATCCAAACCACAATAGTGAAACACTTATCAAGGATTTGTCAAAGTTCATTTCATTTAAGACAACTGCTGAGAACAAGCAACAGATTCATTCATGTGCTAGTTATTTACATACCTTGTTGAGCAGACTTCATGCAACTGTTGAGATTTTCCCAAACAGCTTGAACGGAACACCGGTGCTAAAGGCTACTTTCCATTCAAATAGTGAACAATTGCCAAATAGCTGCAAAAATGTTTTGATTTATGCTCATTACGATGTCGTTCCTAGCTCAGTAAGTGATTCTGAATTTCATCTTTTCGTAAAGGATGGTTTCTTACAAGGAAGAGGTGTTTCAGACAATAAGGGCCCTATAATAAGTATGATTCATGGTATAAGTGAACTGTATGATGCCAAAAAGTTAAATAACAATGTTGTGTTTATATTTGAAGGATGTGAAGAAATTGGGTCAATTGGATTTGAAGAAACTTTAAAAAGTCATGTGGAACTGCAAGAGAAGTTTGACTACATAATAATGTCGAACTCTTACTGGATTGGTAACAAATATCCATGTTTAAACTATGGAATGAGAGGTGTTTTAAACCTGCAAATTTCAGTTGAAGGTAAGCGTGATCTTCACTCAGGAACAGATGGTGGGATATTTTTTGAAACAACTAAGGACTTAATGTTTTTGATGAGCAATTTGATAGATTACAAAAACAATACTTTAAACGTTCCAGGATTTGCCGAAGAGTTAAAAACACAAGATCTCTGCAAGGATGAAACAAAATTCTTTAATGATATTATTGCTACTGGTGAAGGAAATGTTACACTTGAAACTTTGATACATAAATGGACAAAGCCATCATTTTCTATTACGTCTATGAATGGTAGTTTTGAACAATCTATTGTTCCTAAAGAAGCCAATATTACACTTTCTATCAGAACTGTTCCAACTCAAAAGTCCGTTTCTTGCTTGAAGAAGCTTATCACTGAAAAGATTCAAGAAGATTTTAAAGCCTTGAACAGTGATAACACATTAAAGCTTCAAGTTTTGAACGAAGCAGAGCCTTGGCTTGGTGATTTTAAGGATAGAATTTACAAAATAGCATCTGAAGAATTGAAATCTATATGGAAAAACGATGTACTACTTATCAGAGAAGGCGGTTCCATTCCAACTTTAAAAATACTTGAAAGAATGCACCCAACTGCAAAAATTATGATATTGCCTAATGGTCAGGCCTCGGATAATGCTCATTTACAAGGAGAGAAGTTTAGGCTAGAAAACTTTTTCAATTTGAAAACTTGTGTTAAGAATATCGTTAATAAATTATAGATACTCACAATATAGACACTATATAGAAAATTTGTAATTTTATGATTAGATCAAACCCAACTTTTTAGCATGGAATTCACAGTGTTGTGGAACAAAGGTACTAACAAAGAAATAAGAATGGTCAAAGCCATCTTCTATGTTAACGGAAACTCCTTTAATGCCATTTTCTTCAATTGCCCTGATAAAGTTTTCGGTTCTCAATTGATTTTTGAAGAATGGGTCTTTGTTTCCTGCAGTGACCAATATATCCAATTCTTTACCTTTAAAAGCATCACTTCCGATTATTAATGTTGGATCCAAAGACTCACCTGCCTTTACCCCATCTTGGAAGTAGAATTTGAATGCATCAACTCCCCAAGGGCAATCAGTTGGGTTGGCAACTGGAGCAAATGCAGAGCAGGAAACGTACGGAGATATTTCATTTATGATACCCTTCAAGTAAAGAGTCAAAGCACCCATTCCACCCATTGAATGGCCCATAACGGATTTCTTTTCAGTGAAATCTATGGTATTACCAAAGTCGCTTTTACTCAATGATTCAGGAAGCTCTTTGCAGATGTAATCAAACATCTTGAAGTTTTCAAACCTATCTGAGTTCAAATAAAACCCAGCACCTTCACCAAGTGCCCAGTTGCTAGTGTCAACATTAGCTTCCTTAGGCCAGACAACATTTCTAGGGGATGTATCTGGATATACTACGGCAAAACCAAACTTGTCCGCTTGGAACTGCACAAATCCCTTTTCAGTACAGTTATCAGGAGTACAAGTCAATCCAGAGAGGTAGTAAATGGTTGGTATCTTGTCTTTAGAGGCTTTTGGTGGAACATACAAATTCAAATTCATGGTTCCCTTAACAGTTGTTGATTCGTGTGTAAGCTTATATAGCTTACCCTTGCAAACAGATATTTCCTTTATAATATTGAACGACATGTTTGCTGATATTTTTGTCTGGTTTGGAGACTTCTTGGGAATGATAGAATCAACAGAAAGAGAATCGATTGTCATAAGTTTTTGAATAACCTTTAAAAAAATAACAAAAATAACAAAAAAAAATTGAACATTGAGTTCCTGCGTGTTCTTGCAAGTCACGTGTTATATCTACTACATATCTCCACATCCTACATTTTAGGGAATTCAATAGGATCGTACAATGCTCTTACATTATCGCTTTCCATTTGTTCCTCTTCTGTTGGAACATTATAAGTCACTTCTAGTTTATCAAAGTTATTTTCCTTGATGATATCCTTCAACAAATCATTATGTCTTCTTTTGTTCAATACCAATTGTTTTCTAATGATCTTATAAGTTGCAACATTTTCGTCTTTGTCAAACTGTATAAACACTTCAGGATCATTATTTTCATTAGTGGTGTCCTCTTTAATGTTGTAATCTCTTATTCTGTTGAATAAATACACATTAGGTGTGTAATCAGCTGTTATGTTCTTTAAGTCACCCTTTAAAATCTCTTGTTCGTTCAGCAGATCGTTGTTCAACTTCTTGTCCTTTAATGAATATAACGACATCCATTCATCTTCTTCTAACTGTACTGATCTAAAAATAGCTGTGTTTAGCTTCACTTTTTCAATTTCTTCATTAGTTGTTATAGCAGCTGAACCGTTAAGCTTCAAAGATATAAAGTTTTCATCCATGGTATTGGCATCTGGTAACAACTTCCAAACTCTCTTTGGTTTCAAGTTCTTCTTAACTGGATGTTTGAAGCTCTTTAACGATTTATCCTCCAGAGTGTCTAAACTTTGGAAAGATTTTTGAATTCTTTCAACAAACTCTGAACCATTTAATCTTTGTAATTTCTTTTGAGTTTTTTGTTGCTTCAAAAACAGTTTATTCTTCAAGTCAGTGGCAGCTGAACTGTTGGAACCAAAGGCATTGCTCTTAGAACGGGTACTATACTCTGTTCTCATCAAGAAAGTTGCCTTGGATGCATCGATCTTTGACTTTTGGAAAACAGAAGAATCCAAGTTATCAACATTAACACCTTTATTGTCTTCAGCTTTGCTAGACTTTTCTTGTGTGTGTTTATCATCTTGTAGCTCTTTTAGTCTTATTTTGGGATCTCTCAACAAAACTTTATCTTTGGCTTCTATTTTCACTTCGCCTGTGAAAGGATATAAAAGTGTAGGCTTTTGTTCATTTAAAACGCCTGGTAACTTAGTTAAGTCAACATTCATGGCTAGGTTCTCATTCAAATTAATTAATGAAGACACATCACCAGTTTTCATAAATAAAGTTGTTAGGTGTTTTTGGTTGGTTATTTCCTTTGTTAAGATTTGTTTCAATGTCAAGTGTGTATGTGTTTTTTCATTTTCATCGTCATCAGCTTCGACATTCTTAGCACTGGTAGAGATGCTGTTCACCAGCTTAGGAGCTAAGTCTGTTAAAGGCAAATCGTTTTCATAGTATTCTCTAAACCTGTATGTATTACTCAAATCCATCTTAGTTAAAGTGATATATGTATATTGCGGCGGTTATTTATGTTTGCTTCAACATTAAAGGTGTGGAAAATATTGATTGAAGAAATAACAACAGAATCGGGTTCAGAATGGTTACAAAAAAAAAATTTTTTTTCAAATCCGAGACTGTATAAATTTTAAGAGCCTTATCAGAAATATGTATGAGCTATGAACACATCCAGTCGAACTATATGGGTTCAATCATATTTTAAAAGAATTTGATAGTATTATATCACATAAATTAGTCAATAAGACAAAGTCTTACTTTATATATATTGATAGAAAAACTCTACATAGAACTAAGCTTTTATATGAAGTCAGATAAATAACCAAAACTCTCAGATCTTATATCAATTTTCTTATTTTTGGTAATAACAGCTTTGTCTTTTTTTTGATTTTCTTTAACATATGTGTATGAAGACTCCTTATTCATATCCTTCACCTCCGAAACTGGAGCTACTTCAAGGTTTTGGTTCAAGCTTTCGCTTTCAATATTAATATTACTAAAGTCGATTTTTAAATCACTAACTATTCTTTTTCCAGGAGTAGTGCTTTCCATAGCTCTAACAGGAGAAACAAAGTCTAAATTAACACCATCCAAGGTCATTGTTTTGATGTCATCAGTAATGTCATCGTTGCTATTTCTCATCAAAGGTGTCTTTGAAGGTGAAGCTAGAAAATCTGACCTTTGAGGAGATAAAAATGCTGCTTGCTCATATTTCACTACTTTAAACTTACTACCATAACGTTCTTGAGGATTCCATTTGTTTTCGTTTTTTGAGCTGAATGTAGAAGTCGGAAATTGAGCTTCCAAAGGGGAGTGTTTTGGTATCTCCATTACGTGTTCTAACTTCGTATTAATTATTAATGATTTATTTGATTGACTGTTATTCTCCTCAGGTAAATCTGAATCTTCATCTTTTTGCTCTTCTTCTTCAAAGACAGTTTCGTAGATGTTTCCCAACTCATTGTTCATTGGAGAATCTCTTTGTTTATCATTCTTGAGCCCACTATTGTTCAGGCTTGTAGATGACCAATAATTAGGAGAAGATCTTACATTATATGGTTGGATATCGGTTTCTAACTTTAAAAATAGTTCTCTGAATGAAGGAGATTGGGAAATTTTAACACGCTTGGTTTTCCCGTTATCTTCTATGATCACATCGTCAATGTCATCCAAGTTATTGTCTTCAGTATTGGAAGTAGCGTTATGGCCAGTATCAAAAACACTAGGCTTGGTATTGAAAACTTCAACTTTTTCAGGAGTAATCATTCTGAACTTGTCAAAGCTGCTTGATATAGGTGACATATAGGCCTGTCCTATCTCTGTGTCTGAATTGTCACTTTCTTTGTTATCAGATACCACATCTTCCTCATCAATGAATGGTGACTTTGTTGCTATAGTTAAGCCCTCATTTTTAACTAATAGAGCAGTAGAAGATACTCTAGAGCCTCTACTATCTTTAAACAAATTTGAATCCAAGTTGCTATTTAACTTCGGCAAATCATCTTCTTTGTATTGTTCTCTTTGTATTTTGACAGGTGAAGATATGATTTCTTTTGAGGGGGAAGACAAATTTTCCTTTTTACCCACTGCTACTGTCTTCATATTTAACTCTTTTGGTTTTGCTGATGTATTAATCTTTGCGGGTTTAGGTTGATGTTTGTAGTTTGGTACTAAAATCTTAGAGTTGTTTGTTTCTTTAAAAGCGTTGCTCTTTTTAGAAACTTCTTGAGATTTGCTGTTGCCTCCAAACAAGCCTTTGAAGAATCCACTTAACCTGTTTTTCTTCCTATTTTCTTTTTTCTTATTGCTGGCATTTGCTTCCAATGTTTCTGTTTTAACTGCTTTTGGTGCTAAATGATTCTTTGGAGCATCAATGGTCTTCAAATTTTTCTTTAGATTAGTAACAGGAACAATCTTTAAATCGTTGTTTTTTTCTGATTTATTTTCAACAGTAATACTAGTACCTTTGAAAGGAATGTCTTGCTTTTTATCTAAAGCTTCAACATCTTTTAATTGTTGACTTTTTCCCTCAACCTTGCTCGTATGAATCAAGCTTGGAGACAAGGGACTATTCAAAAATGGCGACTTAGGATTTAGCAAGGTGGAAAATCGCTTTAAATCTTTATTACTTAGCATCACAGATTCTTTCAACTTGATCAAAGGCTTCTCCACTTGATCCACTATGTTTGCATTAATTGATAAAATTTTGTCAATTAGTGGGGAGTTCAATGAATAATAAAAATCAACAAATGCATCATCAGTCAGTTTTTTCATAATAACATGATTGTAATCAGAGACTTTACATTCATTTTTCTCAGTCTTGAAGGTTTTAGATAGAGAGAGTGTAGTTATCTCTACTTTAGAAGCAGTGACATTATTAACAAAGAACCCATAGAATACACCATTATGTTTTAGTAGTTCTATATTTGGCTCAATGTTTAAGAAAATAGTAAATGGAGACTTGATTTTTTCTTTTTCATAGTTCAGCAAATCATGAGCAGTTACGTAGCAATTAAACTTAGTTTGTTCATCACTTATGTCAACTGAATACGATTCTTTGAACAAATGGAATGCACTAGATTTGCACAAAATACAAGCTTTGGTTAGAAGCTCACAAATATATTCGACTGAGTCAGTTGGGTTTACAAGCTGCATGTATAAAGCTTGATCATCATTCAGCAAGTCTATTCTCAACTGCCCTTTTCCACCATAAGCAGTTATCAGTGTTTTTGAAACGGCTGAGTAATTTGTAACTCTCAAACTTGGAATGGCGTCAGGTAATGGCTTTTCGTTTATTAGAGAGTTCATCAGTATATCTGATATTAGAGGGTTGTTGGTAATATCGTAATCATCCAAAACTTCTAAGCAAACAATATAATCGGAAAAAATGACCACACAGTTTTTCAAACCAGTATATTGGTTTATACAATCAAATGTTCCCACGACTTTTCTTTTTAACCATTTGTATTGAAGTTCCACAGGCCAGTCAGTTGCTATCTCAGTTAGCAGTTTTCCAGAAGGTGTTAATATCCTTTGTTGATAAAGCTTTTCTGTATTCTTTTCTTTCAGCTCTTCCGCTGTTCCAAACTGATTTATGACATCAATGATATGCTTGTACTTTGTGTAAACTTCATTTTCTGTGCTCTCTGGAAGGTTTGATCCACTCTCCTTTATTAATCTATCCAAAATTAGTTTGATTTTAAACAGCTTTTCTTGTGGAGCATTAATTACAGTATTTATCTTTAAGACAGTATATTTGTTTAAATCAACATGATCCTTTATACTTGGATACTGTTCAAAAAACCGCTCTATTTTTGTGAAGCAGTTCTTTGTTGCAGCTTCATGTCTCGTGTATGCTTTGTAGAAGTATGAAATAGTTTGATCAGTGCACTTCATACACTCTTTCAACCCATAATCCGATGAAATTTTTAGTGCATCTAAAAATATACAGTTCACACGAGTTACTTCATCAATGGTTGGAGGAAAAACAGCATTGAACTTGGCATTTGTTAATCCAGGGATTTGTTGCTTTGTTATGGCAATCCTCAACGGTATAATGAACTTTGTTAAGAATCTAACCAAATCTATAGTCAAATAAGTTTGAACAGAAATGAATTCTTTTAAGATTGTTTGTATGATGGGAACTTCATCCACTTTAACAGCATTGGATGTGGGCTTATAAGTTTGTTCCATTTCTTCTGGAGAATATTCTGTTAGAGGATTGAATAACTGTTCCAGTTGCTCTCCTAAAAAATACACCAAGTAGTTGTTTTGTTCCATTTTTTCCATTCCAAGATTTGTGTCGTAAACAACATCAATAAAGTTACTAAATAATTGTCTGTCATTTAAAAGTGAAAACTGCTGAATTTTTAGACAAACCTCAAGCGGTGTTACCACTTCATTGGTATCAATAAGATCAGAATTTATGAGTGTGTTGGCGGCCGTTATTGGATTCAATAGTTCTTGGTTTTCCACAAATTCTGGATGGTGCTCTAAAATGTAAGCATATTTTTGTAGTACAGATGCAGCCACACACTTGCTAACATTTAGGTTCTGATGCTCTGTAGGAAGATTGTGGATTGCTTCAAAGTATTTGCTGTTTTTACTTATGTCTATGTTATTATGGAATGTGCAACCAAACTTATCAATTAAAAAGCAACTAAAAGAGTTAGCCGTTTTATTGATATTATAAACAATAGCAATAAATTTTTGTAGTATGATTTCATCATATAGCTTTACTATACAGGACTCTGAGAAAATATCATGAAAATGTTTGGCATCTTTCAAGGTTTGTGAATTTGGTTGTAGAAAGTTGAAAATATTAGTAGGCAAAGATATATTATCAATGTTGAAACTAGGTTTGTTTACAATAGTATTTTCATTTTCCTTTTGTACAATTAGGAGTTCATCGTGTTCCAGATCTTTCGTCTTATCGTCGTAAATAGATGACAAATCAGGTGTACCATATGTTTGATTTAGATCAACATTTTGATCTGAATCAGATTCATCATCAAACTGCTTAACGACTGAGTTGACGACAAATGTGTTTGAAGATCCCAGACTACTCTTATTTCTTCTGTGCTCTTTCTTGATGTTCATAGTTGATAGCTTTGTCTTTGGTATTATATGATTACTTTCCAGTACTATTGATTAATAAAAGTAAAATACTTATTTCCCTTGTTAAGAATGATATTTGATTCTGGCATTTTCAATTTATTTTTTTTTTTCTTCCCAAATCATGTGTTTAAATTTCCTAAAAGGGAAACATATTTGTAAACAATTGCTAAACTGATGTCGGATTTAAAAATACAGAGTTAAGGCTTTTCCATTTCGAAGTTTACGCGTACACATCACGCAAAAAAAAACATTTTCAGAATTTAAAAATATGAATTGAGCCTTTGGGAACCTCATAAAATTCTATCAGAAACCAGTTATGAATCTAAATATAAAATACGACTTACAATCGGTTAAGATAAACTATCTGAACGGTAGCGAGAGCTATGAGACAAATGAAGTTGGCTCAAGTCAAAATGAATTAAAGTATAGATTGCTGAATATTCCTGAGGAACTTCTTTCGGATCTGCAATCACAAGAACTAACTCTAAAAGGAAATGACAAGAACCTATATTTTACTACGAATAGTAAAGTATTTGTTATCAAGGAAAATTTTCATTCCAATTCAGTTTTTTTGATGAGCAGTAACAAAGAATCTTTAACCAACGCGACATATACCGCTTATAACATGCAACAAAGCGAGCTTGAACTAATCCCTATTCACTTGAAGCTGACTACCGACCACATACCACTTTATACCATTGAGGAATATAGTGGAAACCTTAGAACTTTAGATGAAGAGAAAACACATTCAATGATCAAGAAAAAAGATCTCATAGATTCGTTACCTCTTTCATATAAGGACTTCGATGAACAATGGAACGGATCATTGTTAATTGAATTACCAGATGGTTCTGTCAAAAAAATATCGCCAAAAGTAGAAGCAGAGGTTCTTGAATTGATGATTTTGTCTGTGATTGCTCTTAAAATGGACTATAACAACATTAATTTAGATTTAATATTGGAAAAAATCAAGGAAATAGATGAAAACGTTAATAAAAATATAGATTTGCTTTTAACATCTGTTTCCCACAAATATAGCATTAATAATACCAAAGAATTGAATATGCCGGAAATTGCAAAATTTTATGGTCTTGTGACTTTAAGAAAGGTTTGTCCAGCCTCAAAAAGAAAATATATTGCTGTGGATGATTTTTATGTTTATTGGAAAGATTCATTTCCGGATTATTTTAATTGTGAAATTGACTTAGAAATGCTCATTGGGCACTTCGTCAAAGATGTAGACAGTAGTAGAATTCTGGAAATTGATCGTGACAGGTTACCTAAAGACATTGTCAAAAGAGTTAATTATTTAATGAGTATCCAGTCAGCATGGGAACAGGCTTATATTCAACCGTTCTTTGATGAACTTAATGTCAAAAATATAAAAAGAGACAACTTTATTATGAAGTATGCTCGAAAAAAAAAAGAAAAGTCTGGTAAGATAATAATAACATCAAGATGATTTATACTCTAGGTGGAAAAATCGATGTTATCAATGCTTTATATATCAATGTGAAAAGTTGAAACTTTATTTAAAGGTTTTCTTTGAGTCTTTATTTAATACAGCAATTACAGATTCGTACATTCCTAAAAACACGGCTCCACCAACACCAATCCATAGAGTTCTAGGACCAATACCTTTAAAAAAAGACTTTCCGTATTTCTGCTCTTTATACAGCTCTTTAATAATATCGGCAATTGTAGCTTTTTGAGAAAGCTTTGAAAGCATCAGTCTAGTCTTAATGACATCAAGAGGAGTAGTTATTGCGGCCGCAGTTGCTCCTGCTAGAGATCCACAAATGGCTCCTTTCCAAGGCTCCAAGGCTTCCCCATCTTTTTTTGAATGCATTCTCCATTTAAGCTTCATGTATTCATATAAAGGGAATTGAATACATGTGAATGGTATTTCTCTAGTGATTGTCATTCCAAATCCTTTGTATAAGTTATTCTTCAACAGAACAAGTGAGCCTTTAGATTCTCTAGCAATTGCTTTAAAAGTCGTCAGAGGTGTAGATCCTATGTTTGCTTGAGTTCTTTGCTTGATGACTTCAGCAGGAACTCTAACGGAACAGGCAGCAATCTCACCTAAAGAAGCTGAAAGCATGTGGATTTGATGGTCACTTAAATTCTTATTGTATTTCAGTTTGAGTGTATGTTTGAAATAATCATAACTGACAAAAAATAATGAAGCTGATGGTGCAGATGCAATAATACATGCAGATATTCCTGAGTAAACGTTCTTGTATCCACCACTCTTGAAAAAGCCCTCTTTTGATTGTAATCTTGTTTTAATGGTATCTATGGGATAAAAAAAAATATCTGTGGATGTTCCTGCTACACCACCGGCAATGAGAGAATAAAGAAAGTTCAATTCAGTCATTATGTGTGTATTTTATTTGGGGTTTTTCAGTTTAATAATTGAAATTTGTTAAAATTTGAAAAAAAAAAAAAATAATAATAAAAATCATAAATTCAAAGTTACGCTGCAAGAGAATGTCGCTGGTACGGGTGAACAAATCAGATGCAATATATGTCCGAATATCGCCAACATAGTTTGTTTTTTTTTTTTTTTTTTCACATTTTTCAGAAGATTGATTTGAAAAGCCAAAGTTAATCAAGATCTAATAACAAAACACTGGGACATCAGCTGAGCTGACTTATGGTGTTTTTCTCTTTCTTTCTTTGGAGTTGTGTGTTGTTTTTACTATCGTTAAACCTAAATGTGGTTTGTGCTTCATGTTGAATCTCAGGTCCTTTGAATCAACAGAAACAAAACTAATATATTAATAAGCTTTAAATTTGTAGTTTTTAAAAGAACAAATGATATATATGAACGAACTAAATATATAGATATTATTACTTTGTCGGGGTATGTGTGACAAGTACTTTTCTACATGAGGGTATATAAGTAATTTAGCATATTCTCAACTAAATTATAAGAACATTGGTATTTAATAAAGAATTAAATATCAATAAACGAAAAATAATAATTAATCCAAAGACTGTTCTTAGATTAAGCACATCATTTAGATATCTCATTATCAATCTTGGATTTCTAGTAGCAAGAGACTATTGATTTTCCGTATATAGCAATACTTTAATCAAATAGACGCTATTAGAAATGCTAATATGTTAGCTCCTTAAACTAGGAAAGAAACTAAAGATAGAACCACCGTTATTAAGGAGAACTTGGTTTTAGAGCCACTGTTGGCATAGCTGTATACAGTAGGTGTTTGTAAGGCAGATGACAAAGTGGAAGTGCTTGAGCTAACAGCCAAAGAAATCATGGTTGATTGGGTTTCTGTGTATACTGATGCTGTGCTTGAAGATGCTTTACCAGTAGCTTCCTTAGTAGGTGTCAACACAATAGAGTTTGTAGTTGGAATTGCTTCTGAAGTCAAAGTAGTGACTTTAGGAATTACCAAAGAAGTAGATGAGCTTGTTGGAGCAGAACTAGTTGAAACTAAGGAAGATGTTGGAGTAGATGAAACATATTCAGAAGTAGTTACAATTACAACACTGGATGGTGTAACTGTAGTAGTTGTACCTGAAACACTGGATGGTGTAACTGAAGTAGTTTTACTTAAAGCACTGGATGGTGTAACTGAAGTAGTTGTACCTGAAGCACTGGATGGTGTAACTGAAGTAGTTGTACCTGTAGTAGTTGTACCTGAAGCACTGGATGTTGTAACTGAATTAGTTGTACCTGAAGCACTGGATGGTGTAACTGTAGTAGTTGTACCTGAAACACTGGATGGTGTAACTGAAGTAGTTGTACCTGAAGCACTGGATGGTGTAACTGAAGTAGTTGTACCTGAAGCACTGGATGGTGTAGCTGGAGTAGAACTGATAGTGATTAAAGTCTTAGTTCCTGGTGTAATACTAGAATAGTCATGAGATGATGAAGTTTCTGTATTAACGCTAGAAGTACTTGAAGTTGATGATATACTTGAAACACTTGTAGTAGTA
The DNA here is from genome assembly GCA_030573455.1 of Hanseniaspora pseudoguilliermondii. Lineage (NCBI taxonomy): Eukaryota > Fungi > Ascomycota > Saccharomycetes > Saccharomycodales > Saccharomycodaceae > Hanseniaspora > Hanseniaspora pseudoguilliermondii. The sequence goes on along the minus strand of JAJMDH010000004.1, from coordinate 712 downwards.
TTGAAATAGCCGAAAGTAGACTTGGATGTAGAAGTTAGGTAGCTAGAAGTGGATCTTACCGGGGTACTAACAATATCAGATGAATAGCTACTCAATCTGAAAGAACTTGGGGTTTCTGAGGTGGAAGGAACAACTGAACTGGTAGGAGAAGTTTGAGTTGTAATACTGGATGAGTTTTTGTTAGTGGTTGAAACTATAGTAGTGCTTGTAGAAGTAGAAGGTTGAACCAAAGTGTCTGTTGTCGCAGTGAAAATACTTGTAGATGCTGTTTGATATGTTGTGGTTAAATTAGAAGCTCCACAAACAGATCCATATGTACTGTAAACTGAAGAAAGAGATTCGGTATAAACCTTGCTTCCTACAGTAGTATACAATTGATTGTTGTCACTTGTTACATAAACGTTATAAATGGTAAACAATTCTACAGAATATGCTGTTTCTGTACACCATTGCTTGTCAACAGTGGTGACAGCAGTGCCAGTGGTACTGTGAGTGGTTACACTTGTAGCAGTAGCCTTACAGATGGTGTCAGAGCTGGTGGTGACAGTGGATCCAACAGAGGTTTCAACGGATGTTGAGTATGCAGTGGTTGGAACACCGTTTGATTCAGTGACAATGGTTTCAACATGGGTGATTTCATCAGTGCTGAAGATGGTGTAAGTACAGACCAAGGTGTCAACAGTGGTGACAGCAGTGCCAGTGGTACTGTGAG
>JAJMDH010000003.1:275215-331183 GCA_030573455.1 Hanseniaspora pseudoguilliermondii | reverse complement strand
AGAGGATAACATCCACTGGACATCCAGCTAGGCTGGATGGTAGAAGCTGGTCACGACAAAGAAACATTGTGGTATGTTGGCTCGGTTCTCGGGTTAATATGAACATTTTGGTTCGTCGATGTTTTTTTGTGAAGCGTGCAACGCTGTCGGACAGTGGGTCATTTGGTGTTATAAAAAAATGGATGGTCCGGAAACTGTAAGGTGTGAAAAATGCAAAATTTTCATGTTTATTTTTTTGTGAAGAATTTTCATTAGTATTTCGTCTAAAGTGTTTCTAAGGTTAGAAACATCTTTAAGTTGTAACAAGAAATATATGAAGGAGAAAACGAACTGAATAGATAGTCAAGTATACGTTAACTAGAGTTAAGTTAAGGTATCGAATAAGGTTTCACCGCACATATATCCTAGTTGCTTTAAAGGAAAATAATAGACAAATATAATGAAGAAAGTTTACAAACCACGTAAGGGTCATAGAATGCATCAGGATATGCTGAGAGTTGCATTCCTTAAGAAAGCTAAACAAATCTAGGGAAAATCTGACAACATCCAACCCTCAAATCATAACATTTGACATCAAAAATTTATTGTTGATAAGTAGCTCTGCTGGCGTAATGGCAACGCGTTTGACTTCTAATCAAAAGATTCTGGGTTCGACCCCCAGGTGGAGTGTATTATCATATAACAATTTATTTTTTTGCTGGTTAAGTTTTTACCGCTACCAATCTGTAATGTGTTTTTGCTCTTAATATTATTTAACAATCTTAATTGAATAAACACAATAGCGTTGGTCAGGTTCATTTTTTCATTTTTATTTGCTATTAGAGCAAAGGTTAAAAGGAATGCATATATAATAGAATTAATGTCAGTTGTATGTTTCTATTTATTTGACTTGTTCTTGTATATAATATCGGTCTATGTACAGGAAATATACATTCAAATTTGTTTTTAAATAAGGAAAAGATAACCTTTGTACTAACATTAATTTCATCTAATACTGTTCTTTGAATGATTACAGTTATTCAAAATCAGAGCTTTTGACATTTCTAGTCATTTGTGGTAAAGCAACTCTTATGTTGTCCAGATCTTTGTTCATATTGATACAGCAGCCTAATCTACTAGTTTCTGTTAATCCATAGGCAAGATCCAGCATATCATCCTCATCATCAGTAGGCTCAGGAATTTTATCGTAATATTCTGGATCAACAATGACATGACAAGTGGAGCAGGCACATGAACCACCACATGCACCTTCCATGTCTAAGTTGTTTGCCTGGGCAATATCCAAGATGGAATCGCCTTCGCTGACTTCGTATTTCTTTTGGGATCCGTCTTTCAATACAAAGGTTATATGTAGTTCCTCGCCCTTTTTAGGAGGGTGGATATGACCATGCTTGGATACAATGGATGAACTAAATGCTCTTCTGAATTGAATAGCGTTGTTTGGTTTAAAAGTTGATGAAGCTTTCAACAGATAACTTGATTTTGTTAAGGCTCTGAGCATGTTGATTAGTATATAATGATGAGTCTATTTTCAGCCAGCAAAAATAAAGCAGCAGTTAATGAACTATGTGATTGGTCTTTATGTTAATTCACTAGTTATATAACAATAACTGTTTAATGAGATTTTTCTTTTTTTTTCTTTCTTTTTTTCTTGGCCACAACCATGAAAAGTTTCAATTTTTTTCTGAAGATGAAAAAAAGGAAAAAAAAAATGGAGTTAATGGAATTAAGATAAACTGTGAACAACTAGCTCCGATAAACAAAGTATCCTTTGAATTGTGGTTTTAACATTAATTTAGTAGTAAATTAATTTTCTGGTTTTTTTTTCTCTGATAATGTTTAAATTTGTTATATATTTTTCTTAAGTAACTTCTTTGGCCAGGCTAAAACATTCTGTCATTACCACTGTCCATTTCCTTTTCTTCAGTGAACTTGTCAAACTCACTTAGCGTCTTTGCTCTCATTAAACCAGCAGTCCAGAAGGAGGAATATGACCAAGACAAGTCAGTGGCTCCTCTCATGATACCAGTGTAACGGTCAAATTGCTCACTCATGGAACCATACTTCTGATTCAAATGCATTCTGACTTGCAAAATGTACAAGTCAGCAAATCTTGAAAGAGCCTTTAATGTCATTTCCCAAAGATCAGAGCCGTATGGGATGGTTACCTTAATGTCTTCCTTGAATGGAATCTTTAAGTTCGATAGCTCAAAGATGGAGTTCCAGAAGTTTTCAGCTTCCACAGAGGAAGCCAATAGTATTTCTAAATCTCTTTTTGATAACAAATAATCCATAATGGTGTTATAAACTAGTAAACAGGAGTTAGATACCGCTAAGAACCATGGGTGTCCCTCTGAGGTACCATTACCATTGTAGATATCTTCAGGATATCTACCCATGCAACATCCAATGGATAGCTGACTTCTCTTGAACTCGTCATTTATTGGATAGATATCAACAAATGTTTTACCCAAATGATACAAATTGTTCAAGATCTTCAAATCTTTTGAAGAGTAAGGAATTTCAGTATCATGCAAGTCATGTTCAAAGATGTAGTCATGAGTTAGGTTTGATCCAATGATCGTGGCAATGTCCAACCCACATCTGTAGTCTTGAGACATTGGATTTTCAACGTAGTAGCACTTGTCAGGTTGATCAAATCCAGCTTCGTTTTTCATGAAGTTTAAGATATCTTCATATGTGTTATGTAAAGTCTGGATAAATTCTTCATCAATGTTCAACTTTTCATACAAAGCTTGGTCCTTTAGATACAAAGACAAAATTTCTTCACCTAACTTTATTGCCTTCAATTGACACAAGGAAGTAAAAAAGTGGTATCCTTTAACTTCTTCCCATAAATCAAAGTTTTCTTCTTTCCAGTTGTTGATGATAAACTTCAAGTCAAATATGATAAACTTGTTAATAAATTCTGCTTCATTATCAAAAAAGATGTCATACTTCAATAAGTTGTGTTGTTTGACCTCACGAATAAGCTTGGATATTCTTATATCATACTTTTTCAACAACTGCAAGAAATGCAACGCAGCCATGGCTTTGATGGCAGGACCATCATTTTGTGGTCTTCCCCAAGGATCATCATATCTTGTTTCGTCAAGATTCCATTTTGGCTCACCAAGACCCTTCAAGTCACCATCTGGTTTGTCACAACTGGAGCCAGACAAATTTGGAATTTGCATTAAGGTGTAGTTGTGATGGAAGTTTTTCAAGCAAAAAGTAATCAATTTCAAAGATTTAAATGAAACGTGACTCAAAAGTGATTCTTCCTGAATATCACAACTAATGAAATCTAGTTGGACCTTCAAAAAGTTCAAAATAGTTTTCATAAGAATACCGGAATCTCTAACCCAATCATAGAAGTAGTTAGGATCTTCAGTGGAAGGCGAGGCAAGAATGGACCCTTCCTTGATGAAAGAGTAGTTCAACTTCAAAATGTTGAAGTTGTTGTCGATAACGTTTGAAAAGATCTTGGATTCACAGACTTCCAACTCCCCAGTGATCCAATCATCAATGTCATAGTTGAAGTCAAGTAATTCCTTTGTCAAAGTTTCAATTTTCTTGAATTGTAAATTTTCAGACAAATATTTTTTTAAAGCATGTTCCTTTGTCCATCCTCTCTGAAGATGTTGAAAATTCAAAGTAGTATTAGGTGGAGGTGGAGAAGCAGTACCATCGATAGTTAAAAAATCATTGAATAGCTCGGTTAATTCAATGTTTATAGTATCATTGGCAGGCTCACAACAAGGGGTTACTTCTTTTTCATCAGGCATTTTATTATTGTTATATTAATTGGTAATTTGGATTTAATATCAAGGCTCTTGTTAGTTACTTTATTTATGCTATAATTAAATCTTGGTTAATAGGAAATCTCAATCTTTTTCTGATATATATTTTTTATCTTTAAAGTTAAATTATGAAAGATAAGCCAGAAGATAATTTTTTAAAGAAAAGATATTGATTAGACTATGCTTATCACAGGAATAAAAAAAAAAAGTTGTAAATAACAATGGTGCTTGGTTGAATTAGTTGTTTACACATAAAGAGCAATCAAACTCAGATAATGACAACTAATAACTACAAAAAATAAGATAACAGTGATTGCGTTTAAATAGTTTGCAAACAGTGTGATTACCACACTTCCATAAAACTAAAAAAAAAAAGATTAAAATATACTTAATCAAAACAAAAAAAATACTTATCAGGGGTAACAGTCTTTTTTTTTTTTCTCAAATTGATAAAAAAAAAGAACAGATGTTAAAAGCATTTAATAGGCAATATTTACTGGGGTAAATCGCGGGAACCCTAATCCCTATATTCCTGTAAAAAAATGGTGAGCACACGTACGTAGTCCCCTTAGATAACAACTTCGCCACGCATCATTTGTTAATTTCTGAGTATTTAGGGTCTGGATAGAACACACACTAATTCCTTAGAACTTGTTGTACAACACTAACAAAATCATCAATATTAGGACTACAATAATACAATAACTTATGTACTTGTTAGCTATTAGTCTTCTGCTCATGCTTTTGAGTGTCACCATCGAATTGTCTACGTACGTGTTGGAGTTATACAATGTTTGTCTGCTATTCTCCAAAGTCTCTCTTTGCTGCTTGAGGTTCATAAGGATGTCATTGCCCACCAAGGTGGTATCGTTCACTATATCATTTATGTTAGTCAAACGGTTCCCCGTTTCAGTCAACAACTGGCTGTTTTTGTTCAAAAGACTATCAGTCATGTCATCGTCTTTATAAGGAGTATATTCTCTACCATCTCCCAACAACTCTCTTCGCTTGTGCTCTGCCAAAAGCCCATCGTACTCAACATTGATTTCGTTCCTCAATATGTTCTTGTACTCTCTCAACAGGTTTCTTTCTTCTTGGCTGTTTCCAGACTCTAAATCTAAGTTCTTTAGCAAGTTTTCTAAGTCAAACTTCAAAGACTCAATTGTTTTGAGACTCTCTTTACTTGTGGTTTGCTTTTGAGCTAGCAGCTCACGTGTTCTTTTCAATATTATCTGAAACTCACTATTGTATGTATTCCACAAATTACTCATTTTAATAGCAGTTTTTTGTGTTTTTGAAGTTGCCTTTTATTTATTTCAAATGAAATTGTATTTTTGGTTGTGTATTAGTGGTATACTATGATGTTGTTGTCAATTATAGTTAATTTTGATTTTTTTTTTTTTGGAACACCATTGTGGAACCACTAAAAAATATAAAATGGCTAAAAAAATAATCAAATATATACTTATGTCCGAAGAACCATAAAACATTTAAACTGATTCGTCTTCTAAATGAACATTATAATCACAGTACTCGTATCAATTCATTTACCTTTTAAAAAGCTTCCATTTATTTCCTTCTTTTGGACTTTCTCCTTGCTGCACTAAGCTGTGCTCCAAGTTTTTAACCAATGCCTTCAAAGATTCGTTTTCATGTTCTAAATCTAGGTTTATTTCCATGACTTTTTTGTTTCTTTCCAGCACTTGCTCTAATCCTTCCTTCAAATCAGTAGGTAGATTTGCATCTGGATGGTCGTTCTTTGAGAGTTTCTCTAATTCTGCACACTTACCCTTCCACTCATTGACTTCATCAACCAATTCTAAGATTCTCTGTCTATTTCTTATCAATTCATTTGTCATGAGTTCATGATCATTCTTCAAAAGATTAAAAGAGGATTTAACTGTCAACAACTCGTCACACTGGTTTCTATTAATTATTTTCAATCTAGATATCTCCTTATCCAATGGATTAAAAGACTTCTTCAACTCTGAGATCTCTGAATATTCCTGTGTTATCGTATTCAAAGTTAATGGCATCAGCTTGATACCTTGTGCATCATGAACAAACTCTGTTACATTGTATTTTTCTTCATTTGAGTCCACATCAGCTTTTGCATCCTTTTCCAAATAAACATTGAACAAGTCACCTTTTAAAAAATCCAATAACTCATCAAATTGTAAGCTCAATATCTTTTGTTCGTTCTTGATGATTGCAGCTAAGGCAAACTTCAATAGGGCCTCTAATCCTTCCAACAAAATAATATCAAATATTCTTATAACAAATTCATAGGGGAATCTGTATCCAAAGAAGCTCAAGAACCATTGACTTACAAACATGTTTGAAATTATTCCACACTGGCCAAGATGAGCATGAACTTGAGGGCTAAATTCTTGAAGAAGCTTGTCAAACTGATACAGCTTTAGCATTAACCCAGGCATTTCTTGGGTATAGAAACTTCTCAAGTCATAGTCCTGCATCAACTTGACTAGTAAACTGAAAGTTTCTTCTTCTGAATCCAATGTCAAAAGTAATGGAGTGACAATAAAGCACAGTCCTTGGGTGTATCCCAAGTCCGAGTCGTAGTTGCTATAAGCAATGCATACATTCTTCAGCATCTCTTCTTTCTCCTTCGGAATAAAGCTTGTTCTCATGATGTCCTTCTCTATTTGTGCCTTATGAGTGGATTCAATGGCAACATTATTTACGTATAAGTTCTGTAGATTCTTTAAGTTAGACTGGGTTATGAACTTCCACAAGAACGGTCTCAAGTCAGAAGGAAACCCATCTGTGAAAACCACTCTTTCCAATTTATCAGGGTATTGCTTAATGATTCTGCTGTAATCGGTTATTAGTTCATTCCAGAATTCAAGTTTTTCTTTTTGTCCCTCTTCCAAATCCTCTTTGGAAATATCCTTGTCATATACTTTCTTAAAATCTTTTCTTAAATCATCATCACCTTTGATTCCAGAATCACTGACGTCTCTTTTCTTGTTATTCAATTGGAATCTGTTGACAATCAAATCAAATTCTTTGGAAACGGCTTCGCTATTTTCTCTTATCTTATCGATCTTTATAAATGAGCCCAATGGATCGCTATTAAAATTGATCTTATCGGATGATTTAATGATTTTCAAGTTCTTTAAAAACTTGGGGTTGTTTAGTTCTTCCTTAAGACTTGGAGGAACAGGATTCTTGTTGGATGCATGACCATCCGCAAAAGTTGCAATTTTTATCAACGAGTTTCTTGTTGGTGAGCCTCCTCGGGTCTTTGTTTCAGCTTCTTTGCCATACTTTTCAAAAGGATTAGATGAAACACGACGCGGAGGTAAACTAGGATGTATACTACCGGGTTGGTTGTCTAAATTTCTAGGAGGAACTTCAGGTCCATTACTTGCACCTGAATTTTTATTGTTTCTTGGAGGAATCGGTGGAGAAATAATTCTAGTAGAGGTCTCGGTCGATTCTGTAAACTCCAAGAGAGAATTCTTTTCAGAAGTATCAGAAATGTGATTTTCAATTTCTTGTGAAGAATTCTCTTCCTTGTGATTATTAGAAATATCTAAGATTTCCTCTCCACTTTTCTGATCCAATGGCTCTTCGTGGTTTTCCTCGTCACCTTCATTTTCACTTTCTTCGTCTTTTGCTTGTTCTTTTTCTCCCTCTTCTTTTTCTTCCTCTTCTTTTTCTTCCTCTTCTTTTTCTTCTTCGTCGTTTTCTTTTTCAGAAGGGGAATGATCATCAACTCCATTCTGACCTTTGGTAGTATTTACAATTGAGGTTGTTTCATTGTTCTCTTTAGTTTCATTTTGTTCTTCTTCAAGCTGTTGTTGTTTTTGAATATCGGCGGCTTTTTTGACAGAATTAATGAATCCTTCATCATCAGAGCTATCTGAGTTAGACTCCAAATCTAGACCTTGAACAGATTCATCTTCTGAAATAATTTCTTCATGCGTACTTTCACCTTTTTCAGACATCTTCAAAGATAGAGTTTATAGATGTAATATGCTTAATTGTTTGTGGTGGTTTAATTATAGTTTAACCCCTTTTTAGATTATTATATTTTAAGATGTATACTATTTTGAAAAAAATAACAATTAAACATGTACATTAACAATAGATCTAGAATTCGCGTACGTTCCGGATCCTCTATTTTTTTAAACATTTCACTAAAAAACATGTATAATGTACATTTAATTGGTGTTAAATAATGTTGGCAAAATTGCTAAAACATTACTATTAGGCGCTTTGTATTCATTATTGGTTTCTAAATTATTTATATTTCATTATCATCACAAGAACATATCACCATAAACAATATATACAACTATTTACACCCTTATTTGGTTAATGATTTGGAAAAATTTCTCTGCACCGTTATCATAAAGCAAAATATTTTTGGAATAGATCATGACAAGGTACCTTGGCTCCCATCTTAGCACATAGCAAGAATACACCAGAGAACTTTCTATGCAAAGAATAGGTTTCTTCCGGTGGTGGCGTTAATCTTTCATTGATCATTACACTTATGTTGCCTCTTATTCTATCAGTAACGGTTTGATTCTTGAAATCAAACAGGCCTGGTTGAGCAAAAGGTTCACCTAAAACAACGACACTATCTACATGTGCATCCACCATTTGCTGTGATTCCAAACCAAGCAAGTACCCCAATGTTTGACTATGCTCTTGGCATTTTGTTCTGTCCTTTTTAACAGCAGATGTTAGAAGCTTTCTGTAATTAGCAATGAAGCTTTCTGGATATTCTCTAGTTGCTCCAAAATCAATCAACTCAATTTTGTTGGCCTTTTCATTGTACAAAAAGTTGGCCCAATTCGGATCAGTTTGCATATACCTGTATTGAGCAATTTCCTGTAGGCAAAGTCTCATGATTTCAGTGCAAATAAAGTCCTTCCACTCTTGAGATGCAGTTTCAGCATATTTCATGATTTCTAACCCATCCATTCTTTCCATGGTCAACACCATATCAGTGGTTAGTTCTTTGTAAACTTTTGGAACCTTGAATACAGAATCATCTTTTAATAATGCTCCAAATCTATCAATACAATCAGCTTCTCTGTTATAGTCACATTCCCAGCCCAGTTCAGTTCTTGCATTTTCAATTGTCTTTTCCAAAAATAACCCTTTTGGTAAAAGCGAAGAAGCCGTCAAAAACATAACCAAAGAGTTCAAGTCAGAATCTATACACTCCTTAACTCCTGGAAATTGAACTTTTACCGCAACTCTTTCATTGTTAGGCAATGTAGCAAAGTGCACTTGACCTATAGATGCAGAAGCAATTGGCATTTTGTCAAAACTTTGAAATTTTTCAGTATCCCAATGTTTGCTATTAAACTGGTTGACCATTAACTTATCAAAGTGTTGTCTTGGTATAATATAGCTTTCACTTTGAACTTTTTGTAAGATCTTGAACAAATCATTTGGCAGAACCTTTTCATCTTGAAAACTTAACATTTGACCAACTTTCAAAGCAGCACCTCTCATTCTTCTGAATTTTTTTGCAATTTTAGTGATATTCTCCTCAGTGAATATCAAAGATTTCATTGTTGGCTTATTCCCTTTATACATTTGCTTGGCTCCTTGAACTGCAGCAGACAATGAAACATCAGCAGCTAAACTGGTGTAATGAAACATTCTGCTCAATTTGTTTGTTGGTATGGATTCACTTTGAAAGATTTTCTATTTCGTAATATAATAAGTTGAAAATTATATGTGTTATATATGTTAGTAAAAAAAAAGCTGCTCATTATCAGTCATTTTGAATAAATATATTCAGTTTATTTATGCAGATTCATTAAAGATTCGTTATCAATTACATACTTGATCCTTATTGTTGTTGTCTTGATGCAGCTTTGAATAAGTACTAAAAGATCTTTTGGCTCCGATGTTTACATTATGATCATTCAATCTCCCTAACTGCTTAATCTTTTCCTCCCTTTTGACCTTTTCACTCAAAAGTTTTGCTTTGTTCCATGCAGGATCACTGACTAGCCCTTTTAATTCATCTTGAATTAATTTGACAAATAACTCTGATTGTGTCCCAAACTTTTTCTGAAATTCAGCTGATGGTTGAGACTTTGAAGCATATTGCAAAGTTTCAAAAAAAGTGTTGAACTTAGAATAAAGTTTAAAAATGTCTTTTCCGAGCATATTCTGTATGTTAAATGTTGTGTTTGGGTTTGCTAATTGGTATAATGGTATAAACGAAGAATTGTTTGGGGGTAGTTACGTTTTGTCAAAAGTTAAATCTGAGAAAAAAAAATCGCTTTACAAAAATTTACATGCAATAAGTCACGTGTAATTTTGCTTATCATAATCACGTGCTGTGAGTTTCTTTTTTTTTTTGTTTTTGTTTTGCTTTTTCTTTTTTTTTTTTTTCGAAGAACCTAATTCGGCAAAAGAAATCATTAACAAAATGCTCGATAAAATATTAAATACAAATGAAATAAAGATACATATAATAAAAAACCAACATTCGTTCACAAATACATTAACTATAAAGTATTGATTACACTTACATTAGGTAAAAATTAAAGTTACACGAAATTTGAAAATGGCTACTAAGAGAAGATTAAGCAATGACTCTATTGAAAGTATCAGTTCATCTGAATCATTAAGTTCAATGAAAGGAAAAACTGACTTAGAAGTCAACGAAGAACCACTAATACACCATGATGCTGGTGAATTCCATGGTTTAATTGAGCATCAAACCACTGCTGAGCAAGCTGAGCAATTGGAATCAGGAAGTGTCAACCCATTCACAGGAAATCCATTTTCTGATAGATACGTTGGTATTCTAAAAAAGAGACGAGACTTGCCAGTTCATCAACAAAGACAAGAATTTTTGGACATTTACCAAAAGCATCAAATCATGGTTTTTGTGGGTGAAACCGGTTCAGGTAAGACAACTCAAATCCCACAATTCGTACTATTTGATGAAATGCCACATTTAAAGAATAAACAAGTTGCATGTACTCAACCTAGAAGAGTTGCTGCCATGTCTGTTGCTGAAAGAGTTGCTAACGAAATGGACGTTAAGATTGGAGAAGAAGTAGGTTACTCTGTTAGATTTGAACACAAAGTTTCTAATAAAACCATATTGAAGTACATGACTGATGGTATGCTGTTGAGAGAAGCCATGGAAGACCACGATTTAACAAGATACTCATGTATCATTTTAGATGAAGCACATGAAAGAACATTGGCCACCGATATCTTGATGGGTTTAATCAAGCAAGTCGTAGAAAGAAGACCTGATTTGAAAATCATTGTTATGTCTGCTACTTTGGATGCAGAAAAGTTCCAAACTTATTTCAATGAAGCCCCACTATTGGCCGTTCCGGGTAGAACTTTCCCTGTTGAAGTTTACTACACCCCAGAATATCAAAAGGATTACTTGGACAGTGCTATGAGAACTGTTTTGCAAATCCATGCTACTGAAGATGAAGGTGATATATTGTTGTTCTTAACCGGTGAAGATGAAATTGAAGATGCTGTCGCTAAATTGTCCTTAGAAGCTGACAAACTTGTTAGAGAAGAAAATTGTGGTCCAATGAAGGTATATCCATTATATGGTTCCTTACCTCCACATCAACAACAAAAGATCTTTGAAAAGGCTCCTGAAGGATTCAACGGAAGACCAGGGAGAAAGGTTATTGTCTCAACTAACATTGCTGAAACATCTTTGACCATTGATGGTGTAGTTTATGTTGTTGATCCAGGTTTCTCTAAGCAAAAGGTTTACAATCCAAGAATCAGAGTTGAATCCCTATTGGTTACTCCAGTATCCAAAGCCAGTGCTCAACAAAGAGCCGGTAGAGCTGGTAGAACTAGACCAGGTAAGTGCTTTAGATTATACACTGAAGAAGCCTTCCAAAAGGAGTTGATTCCTCAAAGTTACCCAGAAATTTTGAGATCCAACTTGTCATCCACAGTTTTGGAATTGAAAAAGTTGGGTATTGATGATTTAGTTCATTTCGACTTTATGGATCCTCCAGCCCCTGAAACCATGATGAGAGCCCTAGAAGAATTATACTACTTGAAGTGTTTAGACGCAGATGGTAACTTAACTGAGTTGGGTAGATTGGTATCTTTGTATCCATTAGATCCAATGCTGGCTGTTATGTTGGTTAAGTCTTGTGATTTAAACTGTGGTCCAGAGATGTTGACCATTGTATCAATGTTATCTGTTCCTAATGTATTTGTTAGACCAGGTAAAGATAAAAAGAGAGCTGATGAAATCAAGTCTATTTTCACTCATTCCGATGGTGATCACTTAACACTTCTGAATGTGTACCATGGATTTAAATCAGATGAAGCATATGAGTATGGTGTTAAAAAGTGGTGCTTTGATCACTATTTAAATTATAGATCGATTCAAGCTGCAGACAACATTAGAAACCAATTGGAAAGAATGATGGAAAGACACAATTTGAATTTAAACTCTAATGATTATGACAGTCCAATATACTTTGAAAATATCAAGAGAGCCTTGGCGCAAGGTTTCTTCATGCAAGCTGCTAAAAAGAAATCTAACTCAAAGGGCTTCTTGACTGTTAAAGATAATCAACAAGTCTTGATCCATCCAAGTTCTGTTTTGAGTAAGGAGATTGAATGGGTCATATACAACGAATTTGTTTTGACAACTCAAAACTATATCAGAACGGTCACTGGTATCAAGCCAGAGTGGCTATTTGAATATGCACCAGCTTACTTTACCTTAGACCAATTCATGCCAGGTGATGTTAAGATGAGTTTGGAAAGAATCAAGGAAAGACTAGATGTTTATGCTAAATTAGACAAAAAGAGAAAGGAAGAAAAGGCTTTGATTGAAAATACACCGGAGGATTCTATCAAAGAAAAGAAAGAAAAGAAAGACAAAAAAGATAAGAAGGAGAAGAAGAATAAAAAGGCAAAAAAGTAATTGTGCTGTGCTTGGAAAGTATATAGATTCTCTTTATTTATGTTCATAAGTCACATTTTGTATTCTGATAACTCCGAAGTTTTAATTTTTTTTTACAAAAAAAAATTTTTTTTTTCTTTCAACTTTTTACAATTACATGTAGTTTTTTTTTCCAAACTTTTAGAAGTTGATTTAAAAACATATTGTTTAGAGTAAACTTACTTGATGTGATATAAAAACATCTACAAAGAGCCAAAAAAAATACTGCTCAAATAAAGACAAAATTAAAATGTTTAACAAAGCTGTTTCTGTTGCCAATTTGGCACAAAGAAATTTTTCCGCTTCTGCTGTGAGCAATGGTAGAGCTGTAAAGAACCCACAAACATATGTAGTGAAAAAGAGAATTCCATTAAGAGCTGTTACTGTTAGAGGTCAAGCTCAATTGAAGAGATACGCCAAGGCTAAACAGCAAGTTAAAATTGGTACCACTATCTTTGACAGATCAATGCCTAAAATGAACAAGGATGGAATTCCACCTTATCTATATGGCGAATCATCTTACTTCACAGAAAGTAACACCGGTTTATACGGAGGTTTATTTCCTTACACTGTTGAAAAGGAAGCCGGTACTAAAGCTAAGACAAGAGTAAGAAGACTTCCAAATGTTACCATAAAGAAATTGTACAGTGTAACCTTAGATAGATCATTCAAACTGAAAGTAGTAATGGATGTATACAGAGATATTCAAAGAGAAGGTGGATTGGATCAATACTTGACTAAAGATACTACTACAAGAATCAAGGAATTAGGACCTAAGGGATGGGAACTAAGATGCTTAGTTGTCAGAGAACAAGCCAAGATTGAAGAACTTGCTTTGAAAGATGCCAAAAAGGTAGTTTTAGATAAGAGCGGAAAGAGAACTGCAGTTCACTTTGAATTGGACGGGCACAAATTTAAATATCCAAAGGACTTCATCATTAACAGCATATTTGAAATTGAACAAATCAATAATCCAGATGCCAAGCTATCTAATATTAACGATGAGAACCTGATATCAAAAATGGAAAAATACCAACTACCTTTACAATTCTTTACCGTTGAAGAATTGACTTTTGACATTGATGATATCAAGGCTCAATTAGAAAATGCAAAGATCTAAAAAAAGAAGACATCAAAATTATAATACACGTTAAGCACTTAGACGTTGATGGTGGATACATAATCATTAATGCTATAAAATTTTCTATTTTTTTTAAAAAAAAAGAATTGAGTAATCCAAAGAAAAGAAATGAATCAATCTGTAAATAAATAAAACTATATAATGATTTATAATATCTTCTCAGAGAAATACGAATCGGTTATTGTATGATAATTCGGGTTTTTCTAAGGAATTTAATATTATTAAAAGAACAGAAGTCCGAGTAGCTAAAAACGATATTTTTTTTTTTTGTTACATTTTTTTAATTGAATATTTTTTTATTGCCGATTTTTTTAAAGAAAAAAATATAAAATATATAAGTAATTACTTTCCTAAAGTAGTAATTTTTTGTTATTTATAAAAATATTAAAAAGTAACAACATTGTGAGAATTACTTACTTTCCATTTACAACATTTATTTTTTTCTTTGCTACAAAAAGATATTGACTAGACTACATGCATCAAAGGTTAGCTTCAAATAGAAAAATGAGAAAGTAAAATCACATGCAATGAGTTAAATTTACCTCTTTGAGTATTTGCATGTTGAAAATATATACTCTTTTTCTAAATTATAAATCTTAAAGCTGTATTTCTTCTTATGGACATCAATACATTTTTTTTTTTCTACTTACTGTTTTTGGTAAGCGGGTTCTTGCCCTAAGTAAATTTGTTAGCTTTTTCTTTTTCTTCATACTTTTTCTTATTTTTCTCACTGACACTCGTCTTGGTTAACACATACATTTTCTCTATTTGGTATATAATTTTATAAGAGATTTCTAAAGGCAAAATAAAATAAACCTTCATAAACCACCAAATAATAAACACATAGAACAAAATGGCTGCTAAGACAGGTATGTACCATATAGAGATATGAATATAGATACCAATCCAATGAATGTTTGATTAAGTAAAAATGAAAATAGGGTTATTTATGATAATAGGATAGATTAGAAGTACGATAATATTGATTAATGAAAGAAACAATGTAAAATGAGACAATCATGGTAATGTGTATACAAAATTCAAAAATGGAATGAAGGTTGAACTACATAGATTACAAGTATTTGGGATAGGCATAAGGAAATACAACAATTCTCTGTGGGTAATGGATGATAAAAGAAAACATTTTCAAATGGTATTAACATTAGCTAAGAGAATATTGCTATAAGGTTCAAGCTTTTAAATTATTTTCCCATCCATAATGTTAAGTGGTTAAGAGATGGCTTGTAACGACGTTTTCATTAGAAGGCATTCGTAAGAAAGTTCAAAATCAATAAATCCTATACTTCGATAAATACATAATGCAATTGCAATATGAAATTGTCTAAGAAGGAAATTTGTAAATGTAAGAAAAAAATGATATTTCAATAATGAACACAAGCTATTTTTTAAATAGAATTCATCATAGACCTTGCCTAGCAATTACGTTAAGTACAGTGAAATGCATTTATATGATGCTTAATATTCAAGATCATAAAAAATTAGAGTGGCAACATTATAAAGATTATTCAAAATAGAAGAGCTGGAAGCAAAAAAAAAAGAGAACACTTAACAGTAATAATTACAAGATACCCCTAATAAATGTTTATTCCATACTTCTAAAATGTCAATCTACTTGAACGAATGATTCTGCATGAGATTTTTACGGTTAAGATCGAATTGTAATTGGATTGATTTGAAATGAAATACGTTAAACACACATGAATTCAATGATTTACTAACAATTAAAAAATATTATTCTCTTGTTTATTCAAAAACAACTAAGTTGAAAGAGTAATGATTATACACACATAGAGTTTACTAAACAGGTATCGCTACTGGTTTAAACAAAGGTAAAAAGGTCTCTTCCATGACCCCAGCTACTAAGATCTCTTACAGAAAGGGTGCTTTATCCAAGAGATCCGAATTTGTCAGATCCTTAGTCAAGGAAGTCGCTGGTTTAGCTCCATACGAAAAGAGATTAATCGAATTAATCAGAAACGCCGGTGAAAAGAGAGCCAAGAAGATCGCCAAGAAGAGATTAGGTTCTTTCGGTAGAGCTAAAGCTAAAGTTGAAGAAATGAACAACGTTATTGCTGCCTCCAGAAAGCATTAATTTAATGTGCCTTATATAATTTAAATATTTTAAACGAATATATACAGATACATATAAATAAAAATTACAGATTTCAAAAATAAAAAATAAACAGAAACGAGTTCTAGTATAGATAGTGATATAACAGATGTTAATATGACAGATGTTAATATGACAGATGTTAATATGACAGATGTTAATATGACAGATGTTAATATGACAGATGTTAATATGACAGATGTTAATATGACACTTATCAATCAGTATTCAAACTATTATCTTAATATTAATTGCTTTTTTTTTCTTCTTTTGAGTTGTATTTGTATGGTTAATCACCTATTTCCGGATTAGGAAATTGAGCCTTAAAACTAATTAACGTATATTTTTTCTTATACATGTAAATTTTTAATTGATGAAAAAAAAAATTTAGTTTCACGCCTATAAAAGCTCGATCGTTGATAGGATTTGATATTTAAGTTTATATAATTTTAGTTTAAATTTATAAATATGTTAAAAAAATATAGGTTATAAAAACCAATGTCTTTAACGCGTTTATTAAAACGCTACAGACGCCCTAGAGTCACAGTTTTTATTTTTTTTTTTAACCCTAAATATCAATTCCACTTGTTGGAAAGTATAGTGTCAAAAACAATTCCAACATTTTGGTGCTATATTCTGTGCTCGGGTTAGTCTTAGATCAATGAATAGAAATATTCAGTATTGGACGCTTTTTTGATTCAGTATCGTGCAATGGATTTCCATATTTTTTTCATGTTTTTTATTTATAAAGAACAGGGGAAACTTATGGAAAGATGAATTGTTTCGTATCAATCAAAAAAGTACATTCTTTCTTAATTTTAATAACAATGATAAAACGTTTTTATTTATTTGTCGTAAGCTCTTGAATTGGAAAAACCGTTTGTAATAAGATCTGTATAATCATGTGATACATAAAAGGTTGAATTATCATAGTAATGTATAAAATCATTTAGTTAAAGACTTTGTTGACAAATTGAGTCATGTCAAAAAGTTCTTGTGGATCAGTGCTGTGGGGAACACCTTCGTATATATTGAAGGAGTAGCTTTCTGAGTTCAATGACTGTAAAGAATCTGTGTAGAATTCCTTGGCAGATTTAGCTCTTTGTAAAGAAACCATGGGATCCATATCACCAGTACCATGGAAAACTGGAATGCTTTTGGCTTTTGGAGTTAATTCATTGTAGTAAGATAGCAATTGAGTATTGGTTGTAGAATCCCAGACATTGAATCCTGACAAACAGATGATTCCACCTAGTTTCTCCTTTAAGTATAAGTTTGAAGACAAGGCCAATGCACCACCTTGTGAAAAGCCTCCAACAATGATCTTACCATCTTCGATTTGGTATTCCTTTTGAATACTGTTGACTAAGTCGGTGATCATTTCTGATGATTTTGTGAACTCATCAAGGCCGTAATTCTTTGGATTAGTGGAGCCAAATGATTTGATATCAAACCAAGAAGGCATAATATGACCACCATTGGCAGTGACGGCCTGGTTTGGAGAGTAAGGCAAAACAATAACTGAATGCTCAAATGCCTTTGCTGTTTGTGGGCAGGTTTGCAAGTGCTTGAACAAACTGGCAAAGCCAGCAGGGGAGTCACCTAACCCGTGAATAAACAATATGCAGTTCTTGATGGCATTATTTTTGTCTCTTGGCAACAATTTTTCGTATTGTAATCTCATTGGTTTTCTTGTTTCAGTTTTTCAGTTTTTTGCACAAGGACTGTGTACTTAGGGCAGCTCGTAGTTAGTGGAAGATTTTCAAATTCTGTTTCTGGTGTTTGAAGTTTCTTCATGTTATAATAGTCAAAACAACAAGAATATAAATTCATAATATCTAAATAGCATTTACTCTCATTGTAGTCGTTATTAAATAGGCAAGTCTGAATAGCACATGCTTGAGCCAAACAAGGTTGTTCACTTAAATGATCTTGAGCCATATGTTATGTAATTGATAAGGTAATATTTGTTGCTATAAAGTAATCGTTTAGTAATGCACGAGAAAAATAAAAATGAAAGTTGTGCCCTATATGATTTTTTTTTTTTTTCTTGATATTTACAGGTGTACTATGTAGCAATGCTGTAAAAAAGCCAAAATATCATTTAGAGAAAAAAAAAAATTTTTTTTATATATAATCTTTAATACAGTCAGGTCTCGCTTATATCCGATTATAACCCAAATATCATATTCGGCAAAATATCACGTGCAGATGGGGTAAAAATCTCACTCCAAAAAATAAGGATATGCGTCTTGTTGAATCATTCTTATTCAACTTGTTTACTCTGTTGTTGTATATTTCATCTTTTGGTAAGTAAACATAGCGGTTCTAATGCTTATTCTTTGAGCATTGAAGGTTCTAAGAAGAAAAAAAACTACCTCTATAAAAAAAAAAATTGTTTTATTTCTTTTTCCTTTTTTATTAAATAACCCTTGATGAGTTGCTAACAATGTTATTTGCAAAATAAACCTTATTATTTGACGAACCGTGATTTTTTTTTTCAGAGAGGTTGCGTTATAATTAATTTCTTAAAAGAAATAACAAGATAGTTGCAATAACATACAATTGATAACCAAAAATACGGTGACCATGAGAAATAAATAATCTCAAACTACCCTCTTTTAAAAAAGAATGAATGATTAAATTCAATGTGCTATTTCTTTTGCACATGGGTGTCAACGAAGGGTTAATTTTTTTTTTTTTCATCTAAAATTACGTTTAGACACGAAGAAATGATTGTCATTAACAAAATCAAAAAAAAAAAAAAAGAAATTAAATCCGTGTTGAAGAGATTATTAAGGGTTTATTTTTTATTTCAGCAAATAACGATGATTTAGAGGTTATTGTATGAATGGGTTATTTATTGTTGAAGATAAAGACGAAAAATTGGGACACTTCGGATCAAATTGCAATAATATTAATCATTGAAAAATGACTATAGGGAGACATGTGTTTATTTCTGCGGATATGAATTAATCAAATATAACATTGATGATGACTACGAATCAATATAAGATTAGCTAGTAACAGGCTCGTTTAATTAAACGCGTGTGTCATATGCTGTTTATTTTTTTTTTTTGTTGATGACTTAAACCCACAGCTTTTGAGGTAAGTGTGGGTTCTAATATATTTCACTTTATGCCCACAGTTGTTTTTTTCCAGTAACCACTTAACCGCGTACCACAAAAAAAAAATGGACAGGAGATAGAAATGCGGGCATGGACTTGTTTTTTCGCTGTTTGTTTAATTATCCACACCAAAAAAAGAAAAGTGAATATACTGATTATGTAACTTCTTTTTTTTTCTAGACTCTTCTGCACATATGGCGTCATACGTTTATGGTGCACAAATTTACACCATTTTTTTTTTTGTTAGGTATTCCTAACCTCTCGCACCTCATCTAATATAAATAATGAACAAAATGACGAAAAACATTCTTAAAGAACTCATTCATATATAAAGTGAATATGTCATGTTTGTGAATCTATCTTAGATGAAATAATTCTCTTCTTTATTTAATAGCTTTTGAATGTAGTTAATAAAAACCAAAAAAAAAAATAAAAACAAACTACTGCTAACACATACATAAGGAATACATAAGTTAAATAATGCCTGCTACAACTTACGCCGCTAACAACGAACTCGATGAACTAAACTTCGGATTTGAATATGATGAGATTATCTCTGTAAACTCATCTGAACTAAATAACTTTACACACCCAAAACAACACGATAACCTATACGACTTCAAGAGTAATCAAAAATATTACAACATGGAAGATATCATAGCGTTCAACACCAGTAGTTCTGGACTAAGTTCCTCTCCAGATCTCCAACAGATATTCTCCCCAAGCAGTCTCAACTATAAAATCTGGTTGAAACAACAGATAGATATGTCAACCTAGAAATGAAACATAAAAATAAAAAAAACAACACAGATGCTGGACTGTCAAACAAAATCAACCAGCATCACTTCTAAAAAAAAAATAAGCCCCCAAAAAAAAACTAAATAATGAACTCGGAACACTTAAAAGAACATTCCATACTATTATAAAAAAAAGGAACTTTTCCATCTCTCTATTAACGAGGAACTTTTCACTTAATGATTGAAGTGAAATGGTTAAAAATAACAGTACTATGAAGAATGTCATCTGTCTTTTTTTCAGCATTTTTTTTTTTTCTTTTTTTTTCGTCAAATTGTCGAAATAAACTTGATTAAATTAAATTTAGAAGCATTACTTATGCTTTAAAAATAACTCACAGTATTTCAACAAAGTTATATATATTAACACATATACATTACATTTTTTTTTTTAAATTATTTCAAATATACCTGAATAAATCCATATTTCGGTTTCATGGTGAACCTTTCTTGTTAGTTTCTATTTCAACGTCATATGACCTAATACTGAATAATTTTAGATGCATATTAATTTATTCAATATTGCGCTTTCTCTAAAATTCAAATCTAATTAAACACGCCATACGTAATATGGATATAATAATTAATTTGCAGTACACGTCACCATGCTTAGCTATATCACATCGCCACTGTAAGCAGTGATTTTTGTCATATCATTATTTGTTGATGATTTATGTAATCCCCACAGATATTTTTCACTATGAAATAGTATTATAAACGTCATTGAGAGAATCACGTTTATTTCTGCGTATATTTTTTTTTTATGGTTACAAGAAACTATATGGGGATATGATCATTTAAGTCAGGGAAATCTATTTTTTTTTTTTCTGTTCAAAACGATGACTTCACCACCTATCCTTTTTTTTTTGTTTGCTAAATGCAAAAAAAAATAACAATCTTAGACCCTTGCATCATGATGATCAACATGGGGGAAACAAGTCACGTGTAAGTACTCCAAAATTTCATCTCCTTCACCTAATATACCAAACGAACAAATTAAGATATATTAAATGTAATGTATTTGATCAGTTTTGGGATATAACCATTCATTTAACGTAAATATAAAGAATTCATCTTCAGGGGTGGGGGTTTATTTTTTTCAAACCTACGTGCTATTTTATCGAAGAGGTTATATCATTGGTATCGTATTCCAATTCAACAAAAAAAAAAACATTACATACTTGATGCTAACTGCTGCACCTTGTTATCAAGCTATCAGTTTTGTAAAATCTCATATCAGTGTCATAATCTTTATATATATAGATGCTTCATATATAAGAAAAAGTGTTTATGCAGTTACAGTATACAAGATATATATTTGAATAATTACATCAAGTAAGAGTTGATAACGTTAATATCTTCTTTTATGTTCTACAACAAAATAAAAAATATGTACATATAAACCATGAGCCACAACATTACTGTAAGAAGTTTTATACAATCATGTTTGTTAAACAATATGTGTAATTATACCTGATGAAATATATGTTAAAAGCTAATAATGACCATTGACCTATAATTTACATAGAAGGAGTCTTTTGAAAATGTTTTTTGTTATGTCCGCGATCACGTGTGTATTTATAATATGTTCAGCAACATACAATTTCTTCTTTTTTTTTCTTCGATGAGACAAATCTCAAAGGCGGCAAACAAGGAAAAAAGAAAAAAAAATTTTTTTTGTTTTTCATACTATACATTTTTGGAAGGTAAAGCCCATAACTCCATCTTCTATATTTTTTACCTTTTTTTTTTTTTCTTTTCTTTGTACTTTTGAATTAACACTTATAAAAACACCACAATAAACCAATAAATAACACAGCCATCTCATAACGTAAAATGGAAACAACATACAACAGTGAAGTCGACAAAATCAGACCTATTCTTCAAGAGTTTATAGTCAAACTTTTGAATTTGCTGCCAAAAATGGATGATGTCAATTCAATTGCTGAATACATTGTCTTGTTGATCACCAATGGAAGTTCCAAGGAAAGTATTGTATCAGAAATAGCTGCCGTTGGTATCAATGATTCAAATATTGCATCCGACTTGGTTGATAGAGCATTTAGTGCCGCTGAGCAACTAAAAAACGGTGCAACTCCAGAATCAATATTTGCATCTGTTCCATCACCACAACCAAATACTGAAGTTCAACAACCTCCTCAACCACAGCAGCAAACACAGCAACCTACTGAAGTTGCACCACAGAGCTCTTTCCAATTTAGCTTTGGTAATGCCACCCAAGCAGCAGCTGAAGAAGTTGACAAAACCGGTTCTTTAAGCAATGACTTTTTTGTTCCAGCAAGTTTAACTAAGAAAAGACAAGCACAAAAGGTTTTGAAAAATCAAATGGGTAATAGAAATGTTGGGTCCAGACATAGCAATCAAAAGAACGGTAAATTTGCTGTGGGATCCAGATACAGTGACAAAGGTGGATACAGATCCAATGCTCATCAAGGAAGTGATTTCCAACCAAGATCTCAAACAAGATCCAATAAGATGGGGAGATGTACAGAGTTTCCAAACTGTCCTTTACCGGCTTCAGACTGCCCACAAGCTCACCCAACTATGGTTTGCAGAAACTACCCAAACTGTCCGTTTGTCAACCGTACATGCTCATACTTGCATCCTGATGAAGATGCTGATTTGATTGAAGGAATCAAGAAAAACAAAATTGCTTTACTTGAGAAGCAAGAAGAAATAAAGAGATTGGCCATTCAAACAAAGAGACAAAAGATGAGTGGTATAATTTTGTGTAAGTTTGGTGCAGTTTGTACAAACCCACAGTGTCCTTATGGTCATCCAACGGTTATCAATGATGACCAGAAGGTCACCGATTTCTCTTGGTGTGCTGAGAACTTACAGTGTTCTGATCCTAAGTGTCCAAAGGCCCATGCCTCCGCCTCCAAGATTAGACCTGTCAACACATCAAAGCAAGGAAGAGGTCATTTTGCAACACCTGAGGAAATAGGCAAATCCTTGGAGCAATGTAAATACAATGAAAAGTGTACCAATGTGAAGTGTAAATTTAGACATGCCAAATCACATACACAATGTAGAGATGGAAGTGAATGTAAAAGATACGACTGTATATTTATGCATCCTATAAATGAATTATGTAAATGGGGAACTGAATGTACCAATCCAAAGTGTGGATTTCAACATCCAAACGGAAAACAACCAACTCAAGATTCAGGCTATAATCCAATGTTTGATTACACCAGCAACACAAGCGAAAGCAATGACGCTATGATGCAAGACCAGAGTCAGTACATGCAAGGCAACCAACAACAGTTTATACCACAAGGCCAACAACAGTTCATGGCTCAAGAACAACAACCACAATTCAATTTTAATGCTCCACAACAATAATAGCAATTATTTTGTATAATAAAACAAAATATAAAAAAAAATATAAATAAATAAAATAAAAACAAAACCAAAAAAAAAAAAAAAAAAAATTAAAAAAATAAAAAGATTTAAAATATTAATCAAACAAAAAAATTTGTATAATTCTTTCTTTTGTCTCTCTTAATTTCTTGAATACAATGTAGTCAGACTCTTATCATCTTGATCTTCGATGTCGTAATTGAACTCTTCCCTTTGAAGTACGTACTTGACTATATCAATGATCCGATGTATCAGATTTCATCGTATATGATAAAACACAATGGAAAATTTAAAAAAAAAAAAAAACAAGATTCTTATGACTAAGATGAACTAAGTCTTAACTTTTTGAGTGAAATTTTTAATAGATTTTAAAACAGAACATAGATAAATATATATAGTGTGCAAATCAATTAGTATTTCTTACCCTTGATGGCTTCATCAGCAAAAACATCTAATGGAGATGGGGTTAAAGCGTAAGAAGTCCACAAGTCTGGGGTCAAGAAACCGTAGGTGTTACCGATGGCGGAGAAGGTGGCCTTCAAGGTGTTTTCCAAGGTTCTGGTAGAACCAGTGGAGGAAGTGTAGACATCTTCAACACCAGCCAATTGCATCATTCTCTTGACAGCTGGGGAGGCAACAATACCGGAACCTCTTGGAGCTGGGATGATTCTGACGGAAACGGAACCACACTTACCGGAGGTCTTGGTGACCAAGGAGTGAGGTTCACCTAAGTTGGAGCCCCAGTAACCTCTTCTGATTGGGATGACGGAGATCTTGGCAATCAAGATGGCAGCCTTGATGGCAGTTGGGACTTCCTTGGCAGTCTTGATACCTAAACCAACGTGACCGTTACCATCACCAACAATGGCAACAGCTTTGAATCTGGTTCTTTGACCGGCTCTGGTTTGCTTTTGGACAGACTTGATGGCCATGACGTCTTCAGACATACCTGGTAATAATTGGTCAACGATTTGGTATTCCTTGATAGGTAAAGAGTGCAAGAAGATTTCTTCAATGGAGGAAATCTTACCGGCCTTGACTAATCTACCTAACTTGGTGACTGGTTGCCAGCCCTTTTCTCTAGTGTTACCACCTCTTCTGTTGTTACCAGCGTTTCTTCTTGGTCTTTGTTCTTGAGACATTTTTGCTTTACTTTGGGTTGATAGGTTTATTTGTTATAATAATATCGGAATTTTAATACACGGAAAATTGATTAATATTAACTAAACTTTAATATATGTAATTTTCAATCGATAAAGATATAACTTGGTGTCAAAGACAGATTAGATGCTAATGTTGTTAAGTGAAAAGCAAAGTATATAATTCTCAATATTTCCGCTTTAGAAATATAAATAAGTTTTTATTATTCAAAAAAAAAAAAAAAAAGTTGTGTAAATTCTGTTTTATGTATAATACACTGAATGGAGTGAGGGAAGGAAAAAAAATGAAAGACTAAAAAATGTGTAACTGTTACAGGACAATCTTACCTTTTTTTTTTTTGGAAAAAAAATATTTATGCACTTTCCGAATTAGGAAGGTAGGTAACTTTTTGCTCTTGAAAAAAAAATGTAGCAAAAAAATATATATCATGAATTACATTGGTGAATATTTCACACCGGAGTTATCATATCACGTGTCATCAACGGCTATCCCTTACCCCAAAAAAAAAAAAAAAAAAAACAAAAATACTCAGCAGGGTTTTGATGGACCAATCTTTCAAGTGTTTAAAAAAAGGGGTGATTAATCATAGATAAGGAAACTACAGTATTATATCTTTTATAACATGGTGGTGAAAAAACACATGTAACAATGTGCACCTCTTCATTGATCATAATGCATGACATGACACATCTGATATATTACTGAATCATTGAACTTATCAAAATCAAAGAAAAGTTTCATTTTTTAAACAATGCGTAATTACCATTGAGACTGTAGTTTATTCTGTTTTCTTGACTGTCGATATTTCCATAATGTTTTTTTTTTTTTTTTGTAGATATGACGTTTGATTAAGGGGAAAGAAGGGGGAAAACAACTGAAAAAAAAAAGTTTTTAAAGGAAGTTCGTAATGCAGTATTTATATAAAGTGATACAAGGACTTTTACCTATTCTTCCGTTCTTAATATGGATTGTTGTGTTTACTCAATATTAACTTATATATCGTTTAAACTTGTTTAAAATCAAATTAAAGTACTTGAAGAGATATTCACACCAAAAATCTATATATAAACAAAAACATGTCTGCTAACACCAAGGAACAATTAGAAAAAACAAAGGAAAGTGCTAAGGAATTCGGTAAGGATGCCAAGGATCTAGCCTCCTCTGCCTCCAAAGACGCCAAGAAAAATGGTGAGGATGCTTTAGATAAAACCAAGAAGAAATGCAGTCCTTATGTTGATGAGGTTAAGTCTGTCTTTGCAGAGATTTACTCCTATGTGAAGGCCAAGTCCACTTTGGTCTACCAAAAGACCCTTGTTGGTATCCAAGGTCTATTGGTTGAGTTGCAAAACCCTATAGTCACTGGCCATTTGTTGTTTTACTCAACTTTGATCACCTCTGCCTTGAATGGCTACGCTCACTACCACTCAAGATACTTGAAGGGTAAGACTGATAGAGAGATTTTAACAATTGCCACTGGGGCCACTGCCTTCTTAGCTGCTGATAGCTTATTCATCAAGAAACTTTACAAGAAATTTGATAAAAAATAGTCAATCTCGTATTTTATTAACTGGTAATAAAAATATATATTCGAAACATCAAATCATAATTTATAACTGCTATGTTTTATTTATTTTTTATTTTTAATCTTTTACGCCAGGTTTGCCTTAAAGAAAACATATACAATTAGTGGCGTGTTGAAAGATAAGAAGAGTTATTAATTCATTAAGAATCTTTGGGATTTTATATATATATATAATTTATATAAATTGGTAAACCTATTTTATAACTTTGGTTTAAGCCCATTTACCTAATAAGGCCATGATACCAACACCGAAACAGGTGGTGACGTAGGCAAGTAGCTTCATGCCTATTCTGCCTGGGAAGTCATTGAAAGAACTGAACAATAAGGAGAAACCGTTGTACATCAAAATACCGGCGGAGATGGAGTCAAAGACACCTGAAACAATGTTCATTCCGTTGGAGTCCATGTTCAGACTGGATCTGACACCCAAACCAATGGCTATAGAGATAGGAGTTGTTAGGGTGTACATGACACCGAACACGAACTTGATTTTACCGGAGAATTCAACTTCAGCGATTCTTGTACCACAACCCAAACCTTCAAACAGTTGATGGAAGACCAAAACAACAAACAAAACCTTGAATTGGTCCTTGCTGACAACACCCAGGGTCAAACCAACAAAGACAGAGTGGAAGATGACACCGAATTCTAAAATACAAACAGATAGGACCTTGTGAAGAGTGTCTAGTTCATGGGCATGAGTGAAGGATTCGCCCTTCATAACAGTGTCTGTTGATGAGTTTTCAGAGGTGATATCTTCGTCATTCTTGTTTAGGCCAAGTTCCATTGCATTGATGTCCTCTTCCTTGACTTCCTTGTTGCATTGTTCATGATCATGGTTACCTTCAGTCAAGATGCCGTGTTCCTTCAAGTGGCCATGCTCCAAGATTTCACCAACATTGAACAAACCGTGGCCGTGGTTCTTGTTAGCATCACCTTTGTTCAAAATGGTTTCAATGTAGTATCTGGAAACAATTTCTAGTAGGTAGATGGAGAAGGTGGAAAGCATACAGATACCAAATGCATATGGGTAGACTTGCCATGCAGGAGACAAACATTCATCGGTTAGTTCTTGATTGGCAGGTTGTAGTAAATGGATGAAACTAGTGGCAAAGATGACACCTTGACCAAAGTTTTTACAGATGAAGTAAAACACATTGATGAATGAGAATTCCCTTTTGGAAGTGAAAATTTTCTCTGTTAGGAAGTTACTTCCCAGAATCAAAGGTAAGAAGATACCAAGACCACTTGAAAGTAAAATCATGAAGATGGAAAGGATTCTTAAGTGCAGATAACCGTCGTATGAGCTGCTGTTGACACATGAGTCTCTGGCTTGAATAATACCTGATGCTGACATTTTGTTATTGTTGAATGATAATGAAAAGTACTATGTGGGGAGTGAAATGCTATTTCTTGGTGTCTGGTTATTCTGTTATATTCTGATTGTAATTATTGTACAGGATTATCAATGGAGAGATGGTTCTTTATATATTCTAAGAAAAGAATCAAATGTGCAGGTTTATTAGAAAAATTAAAATAAAAAAAATAAAAAAAATAAAAAAAAAGAAAAGAAATAAAGTTAAAAACTGATGATGTTCTTCCGAATAAGAGGTTATTGATGGTATTATTACTGTTTGTTCATATAAATTATAGAGTTATAGAGCATAATGAAGAGAAAGAGAGGTTATCTAACTTCTTTTGAACTTATTATTTGGATTTGAAAAGGTTCTTATAAAATGTCTAAAATGTTGAGAGCATATCTCCTTCGCAAAGTTTTCGGTATATTTTTTTTGTTATAAAAAAAAAATAATAATTACGATGGTGTGGTAAGGCATTTATTTGAAATAGAGGTTATAATCCTGTGTTATAACCTCTCCACCGTTTTATTTCTTTTTTTTTTTTTCCCCCCCCAACCAAACATGAACCCACAGTGGGAAAATCGTCCATTCTTTTTCCAGAGAGGTTATTTCGTTCATTAATGAAAGCTGCTACCAAAAACAGGTGGTAGCGTTTAGTAAGCTTCCACTAACCGAAAATCTGAAATTTAAATATCCTTTATTTTTAAGGCCTTTGAGTTTGTTAACCTTTTTCTGGCTATTATTCAACCAGAAGAATTGTGCCAAATGATGACTATAACTAAAAAATCCAAAATAACCCTTTTGCTTCAAAAACCATTAATTTGATAACCTTTTTACTTGTTTTTGATGACTTCTGTTAGTTCTTGTGACCGCCCCCCCTTTTTTTTTTTCGCTGGTATGCTTCCTATTACAGATAAACTATTTACAAGTGACAAATATATACATGAGTATCTTTTATTTAAAACAAAAAAAACAAATAAAAATAAAAATAAAAACTCTTCAACATTGCTAGCAATTTTACTTGTGGTAATTTCTTTTCACATACGGTCTCTTGCCCTTATCTCCGTACCTCTTTTCAACTGGGGTGTATGTTTTAGGTTCTACTTCTGAGATGTAGTGCATGATCAAATCACACTGAATCAACAAGTCATCAATCCCATCAGTGTTCACAATTCTATTTGGATATCTGGTGTTTAGCCATAGCAGTGCTGTTAGGCATCGGGATATACATTCAACATCTTGAAGATTTTGTCTTATATCATAGCCGAAATTCTTTTTGAAATCATGAAGTTCTTCTTCCGTGGCATACTTATCAATGACCTCCATCTTCAGTATCATTTGCATACGTTCAAATGGTATTCCACAGTTCTTTAGTGAAACGACTTCCTTTTTGTTGATCAAACTAGCTGTTTTTTTAAAAAACTCCATTTCTAATCTATTGTTAATCTTTAGTGGTATGAAACTCAAACTAGTCTTTTCCAAAAATGTCAAATTATCCATATCAGTTAAAACATTATAAATCAAGCTTGGTCCCTTTTGATGCTTCAACATCAGCAAATCTACCTTCTCTTCTTTCAACAATTGATCCAACTTGACCTCTGGCAAATGATCGTGATAGGCTCTTTCACAACTTAGCTTATTGGCTGCAACTCCATAGACCAAGTCAAAGTTTCTCTTGAAAATTTCAAATCTTTTGCTGATTATTCTCATGGGTGGCGATGCAAATACCTCGTCTATAGGATCGTTTTCCTTATTGAATACATAAGCCAGCCTTTGATAGTCGCTCAATTCATTTTTACCCTCATCCTTGTTCATCAATGTTGTGACTGTTCCAAAGCTTTTGTTTCTTCCTGCTCTTCCTGCCATCTGCTTAATGTCTGCATCGGGGAAGTATATAGCAGGTTGTTCGCGAATTCTGCTGTGTGGGATTCCTCCTCTTTTCAAAGTATTGAATACAACTTGGTCAATGTTTAGATTCATACCAATACCAATAGCATTGGATGCTACTAAAATTGGCGACTGTCTGGTATTGAACAGGTGTGCTTGGAAGGCTCTGATGGAAAGTGGCTGTCCTCCGTATATGGTTGCTGCTGATTTCTTCAAAATTCTCTCCACTCTTGCCTTGTTTTTCAAAATGGACACTCTTGATGAATCAATCAAACAATCTCCATCCTTTAGGTTTCTCAAATGAGGCAGACTCTTCTTCCCCAACTTCAAAACAGATCTTCTTTCATAATTTATAACCTCAACATCATCATTCATCAATCGACACAGTTTCTCAACAATTGGCACAAATCTTGGCTCACCACACAGGTGAATTTGCTTTGCTTTGCATCCAAATATTATGTTCATGATGGATCCTCCTCTGAATTCCTCATTGATCAATTGTGCCTCATCAACAACAACTATGTCATATTCTTTCTGGTTTTCAATGGTTCGGGAAATGTAGTCGGTTGTACCTGCGGATATGTTTGCGTATCCACCTGTGCTTGGGTCAATGACATTGATCACTTTTTCCCCAGTCAACAGATTACACGGGATCTTGTACTCATAGTTGAACTTATCAAATATCTCCTTAGCAAGTAGTCTCAATGGACCTGCATAGAATGAACGTGATCTTGACTCCTTCAACAGATTCAGCGCTGTGTATGTCTTCCCCGAATTTGTGGGCCCAACATGTAAATAAAACTTTCTTTTGTATATCTTGGTCTTTGGGAACCAGTTCAGTGGATTGTTTATGGTTTTCAATAACGTCTCATCTGCCTTTATGGTATCAACAGTTCTGTTGATAAAAGCTTTGCTGTATTTCATCCACCCAGAGAAAAAAGTTTCACCTATTGAATTGCTGTTTTCAAATATTCTCTTGGCAGTTTTGTAGGCTTCATCATTTGCCAATGTTGCTGGAGCGTCCCCATTTGTTAGCCCTTCATTTCTTTTTGTATCTGAATATATCATTTCCAAATATGTGAATACTTTATTGGTAAACAATGCAAATGAAGTTACTTGTTCATTACTGGGATAGTGAATTTTGAAGTCTCCTTGAGATGTTATGTTCTTTATTTGATCAACTAGCTGCTTGTTAACTGAGTCAAATGCCTTCTTTTGCAATAGTCCACTTTTAAGATGTTCTTCCAAAAGCTTTTTTAGATTTGCTACATCCTCGCATTCATGCTTTTTCAAAATTGTTTCTATTTTATCACAGATGACTGTATCAACATAATCTTTGTATTCTTCCACGTTGTTGAGTTCGTGTGCTAAAGGCTGTTTATAAGTGAAGGCATCTGTTCTAGAGCTTTTTTTGATCATGCTTTCTTTATTTGGTTCATTGGTTCTCTGTGCTTTACTTCTTTTAGCAATTGTCAAGTAAGACAAATTACAGAGGCATCTGTATGCTATGTGGTTACCTTTCAATGCCAGTGGAAACGCACTATATGTAGAACTTCTCAAACTCGGTAACATTGTCACGAGAAATATCAATTTTATATTATAAAGTTCTTGATGTTTTGTTCGTAGCTATAACACCAATAAGTATACGTCTTCCAATACTTTCTTTCTATGTTGTTTGTAACAGTTAACCTCAATGACAGTTTTATGAAAATATATTATATAGCTTCTTTGTTGTGGGCTGTCTTGATGAATTTGTGCTCAGAAAATTTTTCAGGTTTAGGATATTTGTCTTTTCTTTTCTTTTTTTTTTTTGTAAATTTTCAGGTATCACTTTTGATCAATGGCATCTTCGTTTCTAAATGAGCGCTACCAGACTATAGGGATAATTTGATTTATTTTCAAATTCTAAACTTAGATCTGGTTTATAAGTCATACCTGTTTAATAAAAGTTGAATATATTATAAGAGTGAAATAAGCCCCAAATTAAATAATTCAGAAAGGTTGATTTATCATACTTGATTATAGATTATAAAAAAAACTCTAACAAAAATGTATCAACTTTGTGGAATTATAAACATGAGGTTTGTAGTTCTGGCTATGACCCTAATTTGTTTAATAACAAGGGCATCTGCTCACTTACCTTATCTAAGAAAATGTCAAGACAAACCACATTGCCATAGACAAATGCACTATAGGAGTTCAATAAATAATTTAACCGAATATGACCCTGTTTTGATCAACTACACTTTTGTTCCTTCCTCGCTAGATTTTTCCCAAGTAGGGAAGTTTTCAGGGATGATAGAGAAATCCTTCATGTTAGAAAAGAATACCGAAATAGACTATAAAAGTGTGCTTCTTCCATTTGAATTTCAATTCAACCCAAATAATGAACTCAATACTGTAAGGTTCTTGCTGAAAGAAAATAGAAACCATGACATGAAAAAAAATGTTCCAAAGGGCATTCAAATTCATAGATTCAATGAAACTTACATGCATACCTTCAAGGATCCACGATACTTTGAATGGGATCTTGAATCTGATGAAGCCGATGATGTGTCTCTAGAGTATAAGAACGATCAAAAGGCTGATACATTAGTGGTTGCACCAAAGAAGCAAAAGAACTTGAAAATCAAATTAACCAACTCGCCATCACTAAAAATTGAGTATTTATACAAAGAAGAGACTGTTTTAACGATAAACGAAGAAAACCTATTAAATTATGAACATCTAAGATCACAAAAAGATAAGGACATCAGTTTATCCAAGCATGAATCTAAGTTTGGAGCATTTAGATCAAACAGCGAGTACTACAACTCGTACACGCAATCTGAAATGTTTTTCGAAAGAGAAAACTACATATTTGGTCCACAATCCATAGGGCTGGATATCAAATTCATGGGGATCTCAAATCTATATGGGATTCCTGAACACCCAGGGTCATTGAGACTTTTAGAAACATGGGACAGACAACTTGAGCCTTATAGACTGTTCAACATAGATGCATTTGAACATAGTGTTTCCAACAACGATCCATTGTATGGGTCTATCCCCTTCATGCTTGGAGTTACAAAGGAATACTCAGTTGGTGTGTTAAACAATAACCCATCTGATACAGACGTTGATGTAAAGTATGGTGAAGATGACGCCCT
Source organism: Hanseniaspora pseudoguilliermondii (assembly GCA_030573455.1). Taxonomy (NCBI): domain Eukaryota; kingdom Fungi; phylum Ascomycota; class Saccharomycetes; order Saccharomycodales; family Saccharomycodaceae; genus Hanseniaspora; species Hanseniaspora pseudoguilliermondii. The sequence continues at coordinate 298,706 of JAJMDH010000003.1, read as the reverse complement.
AACCCATTGGATCATGGAAACAGGTGACCTGGATCTGATCGTCTTTGTAGAAGACTCCCCCGCAGATGTTTTGAAAGCATATACAGATCTTACTGGAACCATTGAGCTGCCATTGTTGAGCACTCTTGGTTATCACCAATCAAGGTGGTCATACGAAAGTAGCTTGGATGTGCTTAATATCAATGAAAACTTCAGAAAAAACGAGATCCCAGTGGACTTCTTCTGGTTGGATCTGGACTACACTGATGACAGAAAGTTTTTCTCCTGGATGGAAAGTGCCTTCCCAAACGTGACAGATTTATTGTTCAAGTTGGATCAAGACGGAAAGAAGAATCTTGTTACAAACATTGATCCTAATATGAAGTTGCACTACTTTATATCCGAAAAAATTAAAGAAAGTGGGTTGGCATTGAAAGATGCCGACATGAATGATTTCGTTAGTGAAAGTTGGGCTGGTGAATCTGTATGGCTTGATTTTTTAAAAACTGAAGACAGTCAGCAGTTGTGGGAGCAATTCTACCTAGAATTCCTGAAAAGTGCCACAGATGCTGGTTTAAGCAACCTTCATGCATGGAACAACATGAACGAGCCATCACTTTTCAAAAAATTTGAAAGAACATTGCCTTTGAATGTTCTACACAATGACGGCTTTGAACACAGATCTGTACACAATCTTTATGGAAAGGCCATGCATGAAGCAACTAACAGGGCTTTGAAGGTCGCTTACAAGGAAAACAAAAGACCATTTGTCTTGTCTCGTTCATTTTTTGCAGGCTCACAAAGAACAGCAGCCTCTGTGATAGGTGACAACTTTGCTACCTGGGAACATTTGAGAAATTCTGTTCCAATGATCTTGAATAATGGGCTAGCTGGTATGCCCAATATTGGAGCTGATGTTGGAGGCTTCTATGGTAATCCTAATGAAGAGCTGCTTGTTAGATGGTATCAGCTGGCATCGTTATATCCATTTTTCAGAGCACATGCTCATTTAGACACCAGTAGAAGAGAACCTTATGTGATATTGGAGAAGTATCCAACTTATGGTGAACTAGTGAAAAAATCTATTCAATTAAGATACAAGTTGTTAAACTACATATACAATGAGTTTGAGAAAAGTTCTTTAACAGGTGAGCCAATCATGAAGGCCCTGTTCTGGAAAAATTATAACAGCACAAGTGATGAGGTCTACATGATAGAGGATCAATTCTATTTGGGGAATCTTTTGATAAAACCTGTTACTACACCAAACTGTAAGAAAGTTGATATGTACTTCCCAGAGGGTAACGATTTATACTACAACTTCAACAACTTAGATGAAAGAATTGAATTCAATAAGGATTCTAAAAACAGAACTGTTGAAATCGATGTTGGCATGGGCTCTATACCTATGTTTATTGAGGGGGGCAGTATGATTTATACAAAGGAAACCCCCAGAAGATCCTCAAGTTCAATGAAGTTCGATAACTACACATTAATCATTGCACCAGACAAAAATGGAAGAGTCAGAGAGACTCAACTATACTATGATGATGGGGAAACTTATGATTACAAAACATCAGAGAAGTATGTTAAATCAACAATGACTTTTGAAGACAATACATTGACAATAAACAACAGTGTTTCAAACATGATCGGCATTCCACAATATATTGAAAAGATAGTATTGCTAAAAGACAACGAACACGAAATCATTGGTGATTTGGAAATTCCTGTTTTTAAAAATACAGCCTTTAATCTACCTTGAAATGCACATATATATTAAAGCTTTTGTAAAGTAAACCAGTTTATTTCATTATTACAATTAAAACAGTTGAATGTAACTTTTGGCACTAGAGAGTCATTCTCTTCCGGTAAGATCTTTGGGTATATACATGAAAAATGGCTTTTGAAATGACAGTCTTCATGATAACACTTTATGGGTTTGCTTTCAATGTTAAATGAGCAGATGAAGCATTCGTTTATGTCTTCAACCTGTTTTTTTGCCATAATCTCTTGCAAATGCTTAAGTTCCGCTATTTTTGTATCATAAAAGTGTTTGACCATTACAAGGTTTGCATCAGAAACTTTATTCAAGTCACTAGTTATTTTTTCTGCTTTATTGGATTGATTTACTTGTATATTCAGTTCTTTTTTGTAGATAAAAGTGAAATTATCGAATTTGAACTTGGATTTGGTTTTTTGATGCCATATATTTTGGATTGAGCTCAACCCTTGTGTATCAAAAACCACCACTTCTAAGTCAAAATGAGCAAAATGTTCATTGTTTAATAAAAGCTTCAGTGCATTTATTTTGAGTAACAGTCCTCTATTGTTGCTTTTCTTCATCCCCCATTCGTCATGTTTTATTTTTGTGAACCTTGACTGGTAGCAATGCTGCCAAGCATGTTCAAACTTCAAGGCCATTGACTTTGTCGGAAATCCATGCACAAATAAACACATTTCCCACGGTCTGTTAGCCAGTTTTTTTGTCCTGTAAGCACCACCACTTATAACACCATTATGTTGTCGAAGTCTTCTAACTGGATCGTTGCTTGAACCTATGTAGGTGGAGTTCTTCTTTTGCAGTGAACTTAGTAAGTACACACAGTAAAAGCTCTCTACACGATCATTTTCCGTTACAGACATATCTTTTTTTTTGTCGTGTTATAAGTGAATGTTGTATTAATATTCTTTTGTTTTTAAGTCTTTTCTTCGAATAAATAGATAGTTTTTTCTTGCATTAGCTCATCTGATGATTACGATATAGAAAATGTTTGATTTTTTTGGTTTTTTTTTTTTTTGTAGATCTTAACTATGTTATCTCCGAAAAACTGTTAGAAAGAAAATAGAGAGTCAAACTGTTTTTTTTTTTAATGTAAAGAACATGTGACTTGATGAGGGATACGAGAAAGTTACCAAGAAATGATAATGTTCACCGAAGAAAACGCCATTGCCATGAGCTCATTATCAGCATCAACCTATTCAGATAATGTGACATTCAGTGACAAGAAAGCTGCGGAGTTATTGCGTAGGCATTTTTTTTCTATTTCTTTTGCCCTGTGCTCTGATATGTGGAACACAGCAATGAAATGTGTACTTCATACATCTCTCTTTAGAAAAGACGATAACCAAAATATAGAATCAAGTTAAGCATTGTTTAACTTCTCTCAAATTTTCCAAGATTTAATTAATACATCATCATTTTACGTTTATCATCTTTTACAAGTGTTTCAAACACAATGCAATAAAAAAGTTGAAAAAAAAATAAAAATAATATAGTAACGATTATGTTTCCGAACTATGCTGAACAATCCCTTGAGTTGAATAATCACAATTACTGATGTAACAACAAAGCTTGATTATCGAATATAGGCTTCTTTTTTTGTTTTTTTTTTTCTTAAAATAGCATTATTTTACACGAGAAGTCATACCAAGAGGGGGGGCTTCTCATTTCAGTTAAGCTATGCCTTTGGTGAACAAAAGAAACAATGAGGTCCAAGTATGTTGACGGTGGTGCTGAACTGAAATTTGTTTTTTCTTTTTTTTTCTTCCCAAATCAGCCGCGTACGCATTTTCTTGGCTTTCTGGAGAGTTTGGAGAGGGGAGGAAGGCGTGAAACAAAAAAATATTTCTAAATTTAAAACAACTTCGAAACCTATTTTTAGAGTTTTCTACACACTTCCTAAGCGATTCCCGTCATATCTCACACGGTTTATTCCTTTTTTTTGCGTGGTTCTTAGGAAAAATACACCAAAAATCAGTGATGCTGAACTCTGGAAAAATAAAAATAAAAGGTAAACGCTTAGTGAAAGTACAGTATGAAATTAAGATTTTTCTTCATATCAGTAATTATCATCACTTGTATATAAAGGAAAGTTGAATTAACATAATTTTTTGACATACACCTTTTTATTTCTTCTCTGTTATTATAATATTAAAAAAATATATATCTAAAAACCAGAATTACAGAAGTATATTTATTCTTACAGTTACTGATCTTTAGACCATTTTCAAAAAGAAAAAAAAAAATTAAACTCGAAGAATAACTTTATAACCAAATAAATTTTTACAAATATGCAATACAACAAAAAGACTGTTTTAGCTTCTACCTTAGTTGCTACCTCCGCAATGGCCGCTTATGTTCCATCTGAACCATGGACCACTTTGACTCCAACTGCCACTTACGCCTCTGCCGTTACTGAATACACTTCCTCTTTCGGTATTGCTGTTGAGCCAATCACCACTGGTTCTTATGCTTCTTTCTACGCTTCCTCTGCCACTTCTTCTGCTACCAAGGCCAAGAGAGCTGATGCTATTTCCCAAATTGGTGATGGTCAAATCCAAGCCACCACTGCCACTGCTCCCACCACCAGCACTGTTGCCAAGTCCACTGCTCAACCAATTTCCCAAATTGGTGATGGTCAAATTCAAGCCACCACTGCCACTGCTTCCACCACCAGCACTGTTGCCAAGTCCACTGCTCAACCAATTTCCCAAATTGGTGATGGTCAAATTCAAGCAACCACTGCCACTGCTTCTACCACCACTTTGAAGCCAAGCAGTGCTCAACCAATTTCCCAAATTGGTGACGGTCAAATCCAAGCCACCACTGCCACCAGCTCCACTGCCAAGCCAGTTTCCCAAATTGGTGACGGTCAAATCCAAGCCACCACTGCCACTAGCTCCGCTTCTAAGGCCACCACTGCCTCTTCCACTTCTGAAGCCAGTTCCACCTCCGAAGCTACTTCCGAAGCCACCTCCAGTGGTCTAATCAAGGCTGTTTCCTGTAAGAACAACGGTACCTTGTCCATGACCTTAAATGACGGTGTCTTGACTGACTCCAAGGGTAGAATTGGTTCCATCGTTGCCAACAGACAATTCCAATTTGACGGTCCACCACCACAAGCCGGTGCCATCTATGCCAAGGGTTGGGGTATTACTCCAGAAGGTAACTTAGCTATCGGTAACGAAGATGTCTTCTGGCAATGTTTGTCTGGTAACTTCTACAACTTATACGATGAAAATATTGGTTCCCAATGTAAACCAGTTCACTTAGAAGCCATTGGTTTCACTGATTGTTAAACATTATAAACAAACATTTCATTAAACTGCATTAGGATATCAGAAAACTGAATATGAACAAATAATAACACATCGATGTTTAGCATACATAACACAGAAAATTAATAATAAAACACGGAATATTTCATTCTAACTCTTTTGAAAAAAGAAAAAGTATTGAAGAAGAATAGTTGTTGAGAAAAATAATGATATTAGTAAGCTTTAAAGGTAAGCTGGTGTAGTATACATAATTGCGCAGATGTCTATGAGCCACTACCAAATGATTAAAGCAGAGCTTCATTTTATTTTATTTTTAAAGAGTAAAAAGCTTTAAAAGTATATTATTTTAATATAACAATACTTTAAGAGTTTCTTTGAAAAAGAAAGAAGAAAATTAAATCATTATTATGAGTTCTAGGGATCAAATGACTATTAGGTACTTTATATCAAAAAGAGAAGAAATACTAAATGATATTCACATGATAGTTGACAAGATGATGTTATTATTAATATATATAACTTATATATATATTAAAGGACTTTTACCAAATTAAGAAAAAAAAAAACTACCTTTTTTTCAATGTATTAACTCATCAAATACTCTTGAATATACTTTTGGATTATACATGAAGATTCAACCAACTTCATTAATTTCATTAAGTTGCAAAATCACGGATTTAATAGAAATTGTATATGCGCTACAGTTTTTTATTTTTATCCACAGAGGTTACGAATGTTTACGAATTGTTTTTTTTTTTTTTCTTTTTATCAACAAACTCTCATTATATATCATTTACCTACTTTAATATCAACTTTAATACCAAAGCACTAATATCCACTGAAAATGGTATCATTTCTTACTCCCAGAGTAATTTTCATAATCATTGGTGTTGGTTTCCATCTTTTTTACCTATGGTCTATTTTTGACATCTACTTCATTTCACCACTGGTGCATGTGTCAAATTCCATATCATCCAAGCCATCAGTCACAAGCTCTTCACCTGCAAAGAGACTGTTTTTGATTGTTGGTGATGGCTTGAGAGCAGACACGACCTTTGAGTACTTGGAGCATCCACGAACAAAGCAAAAACAATACCTAGCGCCATATCTAAGAAACATTGCAATGAATGAGGGGACCTGGGGTGTTTCACATACAAGAATGCCCACTGAATCCAGACCTGGCCATGTCGCCATGATAGCGGGCTTTTATGAGGATGTTTCTGCTGTCACAAAGGGCTGGAAGGAAAACCCAGTTGACTTTGACTCATGCTTCAACAGATCCAAGCATACATTTTCCTTTGGATCTCCTGATATTTTACCAATGTTCAAGAGTGGAGCCACTGAGGGCAAAGTTGACACATGGATGTATGGCCATGAATTTGAGGACTTCAGTTCCTCATCCATAGAGCTGGATGCCTATTCCTTCAATCATTTTTACAAGTTGTTGGACAACACAACTTATGATCAACAACTCAATGAGATGGTCAGACAGGATGGAAACATCTTTTTCTTGCATCTATTGGGCTGTGACACTGCTGGTCACAGTAAGAGACCTTACAGTGCTGAATACTATGACAATGTCATTTACGTCAATGATCAAATCGAACAGATGGTGCCTAGAATTCACGAGTTCTTTGGAGATCAAGACTCAGCATTCATCTTCACTGCTGATCACGGTATGTCTGCGTTTGGATCACACGGTGATGGACACCCAAACAACACTAGAACTCCGTTGATTGCCTGGGGAGCAGGTGTCAAAAAGCCTGAAAAGACAGAAATTGACATCTCAGATGAATATACAAAGAACTGGCATCTGGGAAATGTATCAAGAAACGATGTCAATCAAGCCGACATTGCATCCTTGATGAGTTACCTATTGGGCCAAGACTACCCTGTCAACTCAGTTGGTGAGTTGCCTTTGGCTTACATTGAAAACACCCAACAGAACAAGATGTTGTCTTTATTGAACAATGCTAAGAGTATCCTTGAACAATACAAGATTAAGGAACAAGAGGTTATCAACCATCAGTTCAATTACAGGCCATATTCCAAGTTTGAGAAGAAATCACCAGAGGAGTATCTGTCCGAAATTGAATCCTTGATACAAAACGGAAAGGTGTCTGAATTGCTTATTGTTGATTCGATTGAAAGCCTGATGAAAATCACCCTGGAGGGGTTGTATTACCTAACCACTTACAATTGGATCTTAATTAGAAGCATTGTTACCTTGGGCTTCATTGGATGGATCTGTTATTCATTCATGGTGTTTTTGAAGTCATTTATCTTGAAAAATGAAAAAATCCCTGAAGCAAGTTTTAAAAAAACTGCTTTATTGATGACTTTCTTTGCTGTTTTGGGCTCAACAATGACATATGTTTTGTTTTACCAAAACTCCACTTTCAACTTTTACATGTACTTGTTGTTTCCACTATATTTCTGGTACAACATCATTTTAAACTTCAATGTTTTGAAGGTCGGTGCCAAGAAGTTTTTCTTTGACATCAATAACAAAGAGAACAAGCAAAGAAGCATCAAATTGGTATTGGTGGTTATACTTCAAATAATTGGTGTCTTTGAGTGTATCGTGTATGGATTTTTCAAAAGAAAAGTCTTCACTGTGGTTTTTATTTTGTTCTCATTTTATCCATTGTTCATGGGGGTTTCACTAAAAGACAACTTCAAAAAGCATATTCTGTGGGTAATCACCTGTTTGAGTTTGTCAACTTTCACCACATTCGATGCTGTCAAAATAGAATCATTGAGTAAAATCAATGCAGCAACAATAATGACTATCATTGTTTCCCTGTTGCCAATGGTTGTTGATAACAAAATCAAAAGAATCCTAAGCAATGACTTGTACACCAGAAACTTGATGTTGTTCCAAGTGTCCCTGATAGGTGCCATGCTCTACACTACGGATTTGGCAGTCACGTCATTGAGCAAGAACCAAGGGTTGCCAAGAACAGTACAAGTGGCCAGCTGGTGTTTGTTTGTCGTGTCGTTGTTTGTGATGCCCATGGCACACATCAAAACCAAGCACAAGTCATTGAACGATGCAGATGTAAGAATGCTGTTGATATTCATTACCTTTGCACCAACATTTGTGATCTTAAGTATTTCATTTGAAATGTTCTTCTACTTCTTCTTTTCAATGTTTTTGGTTCAATGGGTTGACTTGGAAGTGTCCCTTAAGGAAAAGAATGACCATGCGAATGTGGAAAACATGCAAATCCTAAGAGTTAGTGTTATTGGATTCTTTTTGCTTCAAATTGCATTCTTTGGAACAGGGAATGTTGCCTCCATATCATCATTCTCCCTTGACTCTGTTTACAGACTGCTGCCTATCTTTGATCCGTTTGCCATGGGTGCTCTGCTTGTTATCAAATTGATAATCCCATATGTCTTGTTGTCAGCAAGTTTGGGGATCATCAACATGAAGCTGCACATGGAGCCATACACAATTTCATCACTGGTCATATCAGTTTCTGATATTCTGCCATTGAATTTCTTTTACCTGTTGAAAACTGAGGGTTCTTGGTTGGACATTGGTATAACCATCAGTAACTACTGCTTGGCTATACTGTCGTCGCTGTTTATGATCATTTTAGAGATTGTGTCACACATTTTGCTTGCAGGTGTCAGCGTAGAAAAGAAGGTCAAGAAGGATTGAGTTGTTGATATCTTATATAGATTAATAACTAATTAAATATGTTTCATTGTGTACTGCATTTAGCACACTGTCCAATTATCTATTCAATACTTTGATCGTTTTTTTTTTTGAGATGTTTTGTGACCATTTCACATGAGTCTTCATCTTGAGGGTTTATTGTTTTTTGTTAAAGATTCGCTGATAAGAGATCATTATTTTTTTTGGTCAACCCAAAAGAAAAGTTAACATCAGAATCTGATTCAGTCGCAACTTTGGCTCTTTTTTTTTTTTGAGAGTCGTTTAATATTCACCCTTTGAAATATCATCTCTTGTTAGCAATATATAGAGTACCTTCTTTTAAAACTACTTGTTTATCGTTTCCTTTTCTTAAGACAACAAATATAACTCTGAAATATTCAAACAAATCACCCATAGACAATTTCAATAGGTTTGCTTTGTTATATAACCTCCCAACCCACTTTCGAACTTAATAACTAATCAATATTAGATAATTCACTTTTCATAATACTTCAAAGAAAAAAAATAAATAAACATAAAAAGTTGAAGGAGAATCAATCTAATCATTCATAGACATGTCCGATAATAACTCTGTTGTAGATGAAAGTTCTATTGATGGAACATCAATGGAAAGAACGAATAGCGAAACTGTTCGTATTATGAACAATGAGAGTCCAGAGTATGTGTTGGAACACAGTTATGAAGAGTTCAAAAAAGTTGGTGAACGATTGAAGCAAGACCATGCCCCTAAACACAAGACAAACAAACACCAAACAAGAAAAAAATCCGATGCAAAAAACGAAAATGAACCGTTGATACAACACCAGGGAACAGCCTTGGACTCGGAATCTGATGAAGAAAACAACTCGTTACACGCTGCAGATGACTTAGAAGACGATCTTGCGAATGATGTTTCGGATATTTGGTACCAACAAACAATGGACAAGTTCAAAAGCAAGCCCTGGTACTTGAGACCAACTGTTTTCACACTGCTGCTTGTTCTTGTACTGAGAGTCATGTGTATTACACTGCTGATGACACCCACCGTTGGGCTGTTGTCTGCAAAGCTGTGCAATGAGTTTGAGGTGAATTACAGCACAACGTGTGACATGAAGAAGGTTCAGATAGAGCAAAGTAACATAACATCCATAGTTTCATTGCTAGTGTCCATCATTGGTATATCGTTGTCTGGGAAGTATGGTGAGCTATCAGATAGACTTGGGAGACTGTTTGTGTTGAAGTTGATGGGGGTCATAGGTGTTTTGCACACCACTTTGATGTTAGTGGCATTCCATCCAAAGACACCATTCAACAGATACTTGGTGATATTTGCTATGTCGAGTGACATAACAGGGGGGATATTGACTCTTATATCAGTTGGAAACTCCTACATCAGTGACATCATACCACCAAGTGAGGGGACATTGGCGGGATACATTTCTTTGCTGATGTCAGTCATTTATGGGTCAATTGGATTTGGCCCCTTGCTGTCATCGTATATCATCAAGTTGTTCAACAACTCACTGATCTCACCTTTCTACTTCACAACAGCCACAAGCGTGGTTTATTTGTTATCAGTCAGCTTATTTGTGCAAGAAAGTAGACATAAAGATGCACAAAAGTACTCAGCGAAGGTATTGTTGAAAAACAGACTAAGAAGAAAGTCATCATTGTCATCCTTTGACATTTCAAACCAAGAGCTGCAACAAAAGAGCATGACAGTGAAGCAAAGACTTTATGTGTGGTTCCACATGACAGTCATCGAGGCTGTGGAGCCTATAGGGAAGCTGTGGATAAAAAGAACAGCAAGCGGCTCATTGGTGCCAAGAATAAACACCATATTGTTGATAGTCATAGATACCTTTTTCTGTTCAGCAACATCTGGATACATACCGGTGATTATGCTGTATGCCATCAAGCAATACCAATGGACATCAGTTGAACTGGGGTACTACGTGAGTATTGTTGGTTTGGGTAAAAGTGCCATATTGATAACAATGCCATTTATCTTGACATCAATGAAAAGGATGTTCAAGTTTGAGGTTATCAACAACGGGGTGGATAAGATGGATAAGACATTGTTGATGGTATCAACAATCTTTTTGGTGATATCAACGGGATTGATCTTGTTTTGCAAGGCCTACACATGGTCGCTTTACATGTCGGGAATATTCCAGGCCTTATCAGCGGGAATATCACCAACAATACAGAATTGTATCCTCAAATATAGCTCCAAAAAAATAACTGGACAGATATTCGCAGCACACACACAGCTGAGACACTTGACGATGCTGTTTTTGCCAATAATCTTTTTGCAAACATACTCTAGAACATTTGATGTGAAGCCTAATTTGATATTGAGTATACCGTTTGCGTTGAGTGTGTTGAGCATGACATTGCTGCAGTTTGTTAGGTTAATAAAGGATCCAGTGTTGTTGAGAAGAGAGAGTGAGGTAGATGTTCCTAAGCTGTTCAAGAAGGGTTATGGAAGTGTAAGAGAGCAAAGACCAGTGAGTCAGAGAAAGTTGTCTATACTGAATAAATAGGATAACATTTTTTATAGTTTGATTAATTTACTAAGTGTGTTTTTGTAGTTGATAAATGTTTTCGTGTTAATCTCAAACGTGGTCGGGTACAGGTGACGTAACTGTTTCTTTCCTCTTTGGGAAAGTTTTCTTCTCCGAAGATGAACGTAAAAAAAAAATATGATCTAGATGTATTTTTAGAGGAAAAAGTTGCTTTTTTTTTTTTATCCCACACCAAGCGCAATCACTCTTTGGCGGAAAAGCCGTTAAATAATTCGCTACGAAGAAAATGACATTTAGGAGACAAAATCTTCAAAATTCAATTGCAAAGGAACGACCATTTAAATTAAATTGATATTTAAAAGGAAAAAACACACACACATAGCAATATATAGCAATATATATCTTCAACACTTTATTTGACCTAAAACGATTAATAATATTATTCTTTTTCATATTTAATACACCAGAACCATTATTAATAGTCACACACTATGATGAACTCTAACTTTAACAATCAAGTTGATAACTCATACTCAAATATCAATAACAAGCTTCCTCCCTCTCAGCTTCAGCCTCTATCTCTAGAGGAGCTGCTATCCAACAATCAGTACAAAAACTTTAGCTCCTCTGAATCCAACTGTGACACTGTAACCAATAATTTAAACAACGAAATCGAAAGTAGCACATCTGTTCTAACCCTCATAGACAATGGCATGCCAAACAAGGTGTACAAGCCCATTCCTCAATCTGTGAGACAACCTCATTTACTTCTAAATGAATCTTGTTCTTCAACGCAAATAAGGGACAATGACACCACCCAACAATACCAAATAGTGCCCAGAATCACCAAGGGTAAGTACAAACATAGCGATTTCCAAATCATGCGTACACTGGGTACAGGGTCGTTTGGAAGAGTCCATTTGGTCCAGTCCACACACAACTTCAGATACTATGCCATGAAGGTTCTAAAGAAATCCAAAATCATCAAACTGAAGCAAGTTGAACACACCAATGATGAGAGACTGATGCTTTCAGCAGTCAACCACCCATTCATCATAAGAATGTGGGGGACTTTCCAAGACTTGAACTTTGTCTACATGATCATGGACTACATAGAAGGTGGTGAGTTGTTTTCATTGCTGAGAAAATCCAAAAAGTTCCCAGTTCCAGTGGCAAAGTTCTATGCGGCAGAGGTCATTCTAGCCATTGAGTATCTCCATAAACATGACATCATCTACAGAGACTTGAAGCCAGAAAATATTCTGTTGGACAAGTATGGTCATATAAAACTAACCGACTTTGGATTTGCCAAGTACTGTAATGATGTGACCTTCACCATTGTTGGTACTCCTGACTACATAGCTGCTGAAATCATACAAACGAAAGGATACAACAAGTCTGTTGATTGGTGGTCCCTGGGTATTTTGATATACGAAATGTTGTCTGGTTTCACTCCATTCTATGATTCAAATACCTTGAAGACCTATGACAACATCTTAAACGCTCCGTTGAAGTTCCCTATGAGCAAGAGCTTCAGCAACGAAGTCATAGATCTTTTGTCAAAGTTGATCAACAGAGACCTGTCTCAAAGACTTGGTAACTTACAGAATGGAGTTGAAGACATCAAGTCTCACATATGGTTCCAAGAAGTGAATTGGCACAAGATGTACAAGAAGAACATTGAAACTCCATACGAACCCCCTATCAAGGCTGGGCATGGTGACACATCGCAATATGAATACTTCGAGGAGGACACTGAGGACATGAAACAGTACGGTATAATGTTAAACTCAGGTGAAGAGGATCCTTATCAAGATGTATTTGATGGTTTTTAAAGAAAGTGTAAAAAAAAAAGTAAGTTTTTTTTTGTTTTTCTCTTTTATTTTCTATGATGTTCTTTTTTCTTTTGTCTCTTTTATTTTTTTCAGTATTTATATAGTATATACTTTGATTTATATTGTTCATATTTTGTATTTAGAAAAAGGAAAACGATGAATGAATCGAAAGATCTTTATTCTGATGATGAACTGTTACATGTGTGTTGTTTCCATCAAAGGTTAATAGCTACGGAAGAGGCTAAATTGGTGATAATGGAGTGAGCTTTATATGCTAAGAGCGCTATTATAAATGGAATATCATAGCGCCATATCACTCAGCTACAGTAATGAGTTAATGATGGTGTTCTAAAGAGATTTTATTCTAAAAGTACCATTCAAGATGAATTTCCCTTCCTTTTTTTTTTAATAAAATCTCGCACAAACGATAAAATTCAATATTTCAATTTCTTCTACATTTTTTTTTTTTTTTTCAAATCTTTTCAATTACTTTTTTATCTTTCAAATGATGTATGCAAACCCCAGAACACCAATACATTTTGAACTTACTATATGCTGCTTCTCAACTAGGTTACATATGATTGAAAATGACATACACATACAGTCCTTGTTTAATAGGCTACATTTGGGAAACTACAACAGATACAAGCTTGGTAAGCTATTTTTTCGGTTTGTTACTCTTATCACATGCTTACTGTTTCTGGGATTCTTAGCTGTCTCACCTTTGGACATATTGGCTCATGCTGCTAAAAGTCAGCAATTTTTAGAGTTTTTCATCACAATCGGTGGTATTGTTGCTATTTTTGTTCTGAACCTGTACTGGTTTTTCTACAGATACTTCACCTCAAAGCAGATTTTGAAATACAACCCAAAGATGTACATCCCCATTTTCACACAATCTGTCATTTCTCATGAAGAGGCTACAAAAAAAGACAAATACAAGTTTCTATTGATCAATCCAAATCTTTATAACTTAACCTTGGAGAACTTTGACTTGATGCCTAAACTCCAATATTATTTCAATTACAATAAAAACAAAATTGTGTTCAACAAGGGTATTTCACCACCAAAGAAGACATTTGACAACTTCAAGCTCTATAACAACCTCAATCATCTAGACGGTTCAGAAATTGATATAGAAAAGAAAAACATTCAAGATATGTTGCCATATTTGACCAATTATAGCTCTGTCATAAAGGCCTTTTCTCAGGATCTTAAGTTGTTTACCCTTGCTGGTCAGAATCCTCAATACTGGAAAATGAAGGAGTTGAATGAAATGAACATGTTTGACAAAACGGGTCTTACGTATCTGGAATATCTGAGACTGTTCAGCTTTGAATGCAAGCAGTACAACATTGATACTAATAACTTTGACTTCAAATCATTCATCAAACTGTACAATACCTTGAAGTTTGGCAATACAACATCTTCATTAACAAACATAACTGAATCTGAGTTTGTCAAGTTCATGAGGATGGTTATAGACTTCTATAAAATAAAGCAAAATCTGGATGATGCCAAGTACAACAAACTCCGCAATGATGGTGATTACCAAAACTTTTATAGAAACAAAGAATCCTTCTTACAAGAGGACATTTTTCTCTTATCACAAACTAATAGATTCAACAATAACAAAGACTCGATAAGCGATGGTAGTGCCGGATATGACTACTTCAAGAACCATGACACCAACTCCAGTGATAGCTCTCCAATGTTTGATCTTGATTACAGTGATGATAATGATGACAATGACGATTTGGAACAAATCAACAACATCAGATCGTTGAGTATGCACAAAAGCTACAACTCAGGGACTGCTCAAAAGCCAAAATTGGAAGCAAGACTTTCAGACATAAAGCTTCAACCCATAAAGAAAAGAAAATAGTAAAGTATACTTATATAGATAGAATTTTTTTTTTTTTTTTTATAAAGATCTATGGTAGGAACTTAGTTCTCTTTCAATGGCCTTAGAATCCATTATAGAGCTGAATATGTTGCCGCCACTAACAAAAACTCTGTGGAACTTTCTTAGCAATGTCTTACCTAAGTTGACTGCAAATCTTAGCTTGTTGTATGTTTCCAATTTTTCAAGACCTTCGTCATTGGTTGCGTTATTTTCCAACTCTTGAACATTAGGTAAAGGAACATCACCACTGATATTTAGAGTTTTTGTACAGTCATTCATTATATCAGTCAAATAGCTGAATGTTCTCAACACAAGTTCTATATCGTTTTCTTCAACAGAGACCTTGTGTAATAAGTTAACTAAGAAATCGTAGTAAACATTATCATACAAAATTGGTTCACAGCACTTTTCCTTGAACAAGAAATCAATGATCATGGACTTGTTCAAAATCAACTTGTTTTTATAAAAGATTTCAAATACCAAGAACACGTTCTTGACATTTTGTCCCCAGTATTTGTAAATAGCAGCCATAATCCATTGGTTTATGTCTGAGTTTTCACCAACAGCACCGTATAGATTGATCAAGTTGTCGTGGTGATGTGATAGTGTGTTTTGTAAGTGTGAGATAGATCTGCTACCAGCGTGCAAAACAGCCTGGATCATAACAGTGATGATGAATTGATCAAAGTTTGCTATCAAAGAACCATGTTCTGTTTCCAAATTACCCAGGACCTCAATCAAGAAGTTCAAGTTTGATTCGTTGTTTTCATCAGACCCAGATCCCCTGAAGAAATCAATAATCTTGTCAATCGCTTCATGGAATGGCAACTTCTTGTTGCTTAAAATGAAATATCCGTCTTCTTCGCTCTTTAAATCACTTACTTCCAATAAAGGTTGAGTAAACAGAGAATTGTAGTAGGCGACTCTTTCTTCATCAGTTTCCTTTGTGGTGTTGGCATTCAAAATGAAACCTATATACTCTTCAGATAAGGAGGAGGCAACCAACTCAGGATCATTGGTGACTCTTAAGTTCTTGTTTATGGCATCCTTCAAGAAATGCATCTTACCATTGTACTTCAAATGACCCAGATTCTTGATGTCTTCAAACCAGGCATTCCACTTCCAGAAGAAATCGAATGATCTTAATTGTAAATTGAACCAGTTGACAAATTTTTTCTTGAAATCAACATCGAACTCATTTGATGACAATCTGTCAAACAATGTGGTGAATGCTCTACCGTAAACAGGAGCAACTGAAGGCTCATCAAAGCAAATACCTACAAGAACATAGTAGAAGTAATAAGTCTTGTCTGTTTTCAACAAGGCATCATTAGGGTACAAGTCAAAGACCAATTGTAAAATGGCTTCGATTTGCATGTCTTCAATTTTGAAGTAGTTGGCTGCTGGGTTTTGTAAAAAGGCCTCAGTCAAGGATTTGATGGAAGCGTTCTTTTCAAAGAAAAATGATTCATTGAAGAAACTGTGGAAAGACAACATTGTTGATATGGCAGTCATTTTGTTGAACTCCAAGGCCAGCAAGATATCGGAAACAGTGTCGTTAAAAATCAAACTTTCATAGCTCTTTTTATCAGCAGTGGTGGAGATTTGCTTTGATTCTTCATTTTCTTGTTCAACCAATATTGGTTCAAATAACGTGAATGCTTGTCTCTTTATGGACCATAAAAAGTCCTTTGGGTTCTTGACCTCTTCTCTTGATAGAGTACCAATGTCATTGATGGTATCAACAGATGGATAAGCAATCTCATATAAAGAAGGATCAATGTTCCAGTTTATGTTATCAGCCTTAAGAATTGTAACGTCCTTTTCGTAATTGGTATAAAAATTTTTCAAGTCCTCGAAGTCATTATCAATGAACTTCTTAACAGCAGGTAGAACAAAATTAACCAATGAGTTGTTGTTTTCATCAAATTCAACTTTGTCACTTAATTCTTGTAGAATTTCAACAACAGAGCCTAACAAAGGATGGTCATTGGATCTTTTGAAGACAAATAACTGGGGAATCATTGCACATGTGTTGAAAAAAATCATATCTGCAGTTAAAGACTTTCCTTGTTCCTTCAAATCAAAGGATAACTTGAAAAGATTTTTGAAGTTGTCTAATAAAAACTCCTTTGGTAATGCAGAATTGATACATGCTAAGAAACCCAAAATGTTTTTAACATTATTCCAATTTTGTTCTTCCAAACTTGTCTTGTACTTCTTCAAGAAAGTTTCCAATATCTCCTTACCAACAACATGGCTTATCCCAATGACTTTCAAAATCAATAAAGCCAAGGCATGTCTTTTTTGAGGTTGTTCAATTGCTACAGCAATGATTGTAGTTAGAACACTGTTTTTGAATTTACCATCAGTTTCTTGGTCAATGTAGAAATTGGCACATATACCTTGACCAATTAACTCTAAGTCCTCACTAAGGAAGTCTTTCTTTTCACCAAGAGTACAGATATCAGGTAGCATTTGTCTACAAAGCTCAACAATAGGAGAGACTGTTTTGACTCTTGGTTGGTTTCTTCTCTTTTGGTTCTGGTGGAAATCAGAGTTGTGTTGTCTTCTTTGGCCAGCAATTGGTCTTTTGCTTAATTCATCGCTGTCTGGATATTGTTGAACAGGCTCAACGTCCATGACTTGGTCCATTTGTTCATCATTTTCGTCACGACCTCTTTTCCTGTTTTCATCAACTATTTGTTCACTCATGTTGACGGGCAATTAGTGTGATGATGTGTTTTCTCTTTATACGGGGTTATCAAAATTATCTTTTGTTAGATGATTCCAAAATGATTCACAACAATATGATAGAACAGAATAATAGTAATTTAACATGTTATGAAAACAAATCATAGGTGTGAAACTTGAAGAGGATAAAAATGTAATAAACCTCCCAAAAAAAGAAAGAAAGAAAAAAAAACAACATGGGAAAAAAAAAAAAATAAAAGCGGCATATTGGAAAGTCAGCTTAACGCAAGTGACTTCCTTTTTTGAAGATAGATTCTTGGTGGGGTAAATCAAAATAGAAAAATCACCTAAAGTCTACACGTGATAAGGTGTAAATATTTACCAACAGCATTAAACTAAGTATAGTTTACATTTGTTTAATTAATAACATATTTTTAAATATATTTATCCAAACATAGATAAAATTGATGCTTATTTAAAAATAAAAAGATGTAAAATTAAATGTAAAGAGTTTTAATTAGTAACTCTATTTTTAGTCATTAAGATAAAGCCAAACAAATACGACACATCGTAACAAAAAAAAAAAAGACACACTTTATATCATTAAAAGATAATCCATTTCTTTTTCTTCATCGTTCTATATAGTTTATAGCCCATTTTCTAACCTTTCTCTTAAAGAGTTGATGGTTTCGTTCTTCTCAGCTAATTCACTTTCCATCTTCTTGTACTTGTAAGATAACTCCAGGTAGTCAGGCTTGCATCCGTTTTTGACATTTAGAACCTCTTGCTCAGCTATGAACCTCTTCATTCTCTCCTCATTCAAGTCCTTGATCAGCTGTACAATGTTCTTGGACTTTTTTCTAAGTTCCAGCTGCACATCCAACAAACCCATGGATGTTGTGGCCGAGTTCAACTGTCCTGAAGCACTCTTTTTGGTAGGACTTGATCCAACACTGGAAACACCCCTGGCATTCAACAATCTTCTTTCCAAGTCAGTTTCTCTCACTATGGACTCAGTCAGTTCCTCAGACAGTATGAATATTTCCTTCATCAGCTTCTGGTGCATCTCATTGTCCTTTTCGATTCTTATGTCAGTGTTCACATCAGATTCTGGTTCCTCAACATTGTCTTCCTTGATGGAGTTCAATGATACGTTCTGTTTGGTTTCTTCTTGATCGTATATTGAGCTGTTCAAGTCAGCTGGACTCTTCTCGACATTGTCCTCATCGTATATGGTTTCGTTAGTGTTACTCTCATGATCCTCAGTCTCTTCTTCTTGAATGACCCTAGACTTGTTACCATGGTCGATGTCCTCATTGGAAAACAGTGAATGGTAAGATTGTCTTTTGTTGTTTCCTCCACTTTGATTGGTGTTATAATTCAAGTTGCTGATTTCACCAAATGAGGTCATACTGGCCTTGAAGGTGAAGTCTCCTCTGTTCTTTGCAGCCAATAGCATTTTTTTCTCGTTTTCACTCTTTGCATCGTCACTGGTCTTCACCACAGAGTGCACCTTGAAGTCATGTGCTTGGTCAACAATGTTACTGTTACTTCTGGAATGCGTGGATATGCCGGACATTCTTTTGAAAAAGTTTCTTGTTTTGCTTTTAATTGAAACAGAATCTGTGGATGTGTCATTTTGCTTATTTCCAAACTCAAATTCATCATTTGTTGGAAGCTCCTGTGCTGTGACAAAGTCACCAGTGGTGTTGATGCCTTTACCCATTTGATAAAACTCTCTGTTTTTCTTCACAAGTGTGTTTTCCGGGATAGGAGAGTTGAATGAGATCATGGAGTCCTTGTGTGCATGCTTTGGTGTTTCCATCAAGCCAGCATTCTCCTGAATGGGTCTGAAATCCTCATGCAGGTCTTCATCATTGGCGTCAAGTCCTTTGATTAGTGCACTGTTTGGTCTCAACTTTATTGACTCTGTCTTCTTATGGTTATTATCTTGTGCCTTAACAGGTGCCTCATTGTCTTCATTTGATATTGTTAAGTTAGCCCTTTCAACACCATCGTATTGATCATTATACGAAGGAGTTAAGTTAGCATTTTCTGCATCCTTGTGTTGATCTTCATATACGCCTTGCTGTGGTCCTTGATTCATACCGTACAGTTGTTGCTGTTGTTGGAAATAGGAACCGTTGTTGAACTGGGTGTTGCCCTGTGGAGGCATAGTTCTCATTTGCATCGAGTTGGCTCTGTAGTTTGGATTCATCATTTGTGGCTGCTGCATGAATGGTGCCTTGTTTCCCTGGGCCATGGTCATTGCCTTACTTGGAAACTGGTTTTGTGGATACATCTTGTTTGGCATGGTGTTTTGACGCATGCCATTCATCATTGAGTTACTTCTTGAGCCATATGGTGTGCCGTTTTTACTGCCAAATGGAGGAGGACCAGGAATGCCCTGTGGAGGTCTGAACTGTTGACCGTTTTGGAACGTCATTGCTCTTGGTTGATAGCTTTGCATGGACATGGCCCTTGGTGTTCCTGCCTCGTCCTTAAACTGCTTGTTGTATTGACTCAATGCAGATTTCTTTTGGTTGGTAAGCATTTTTCTGTAAGAGGTATTGTTCATTTTACTAGGATGAACATTGGAGCCTGTTGTCAAAACAGTAGGAATAATAGGAGCTGTATCAGTGCTGTTGTTGTATCCATATGCTGGACCACCTGCCTTTCTAAAGCCTGAAATATCATTAAAAGAAACAATGTTCTCGTTGTTTCCTAACATTACATCCTCATCATCTTCCTTATCAAAGCCACTGTCATTTTTAAAACCGCTTTTCTTCTTGAAAATTGATGAAAACCCATGCTTGCTCTGTTGTGGTTGGTTCATATAGTTGTTCACTTGAGGCTGGGCGGTCATTGTGTTGCTTCTTGAGTATTGCTGTTGATTATAGTTGTAAGCCTGTTGGTTGTAACTGGTCATTGTGTTGCCTCTGGAGGCATACTGGTTCTCATATGAGCCCATATTGGAAAAATCTAGATTGGATGAATTGTTGGGAAACTTCCTTTGAAAAGTTTGATTACTTCCATTCGACTGGTTAAAAGAACTCATGCCTGCATCCATGTTGCTAATTGATAATTATTAATTATTTTTTTTTCTCTATAAAGATTTATTTATTCTGTTCTTAGTTTTTTATTTCAGAAGATATATGATTCTGAAGGGATATGTTAACCAAATATATAAGAACTGAGTGATTATGATGGAGTAAAATTTTTAAATAATCTAGCTGAATGACTTTTTGGGAACAGTAACGAATCTATTCTTTGTTGATCTACAAGAAAATACTGTTAACCAAGTCTATTCAAATCAGACACTCTTGAAGATATGTTCACTTTCACTCAAAGAATCAAAAGTTTAATTCAAAGTAGACCATCAAAGATCAGAAAAAAAAAATAAAAAGAATAAAAATAAAGCCAGTAGAATATAAGTGAAACAATTTTCAAATTTTTCTGTTTTACAAAATTAAAAAAAAATTTTTTTTTCCCACTTGTGACTTTACAGAGTATTTGGTTTCCAAAAAAAGGAAAGAAATCCAGAGCTCGTGTGCCAAAAAACACAACCTAAAAATATACACATTCTCTTTTTACCCGTTGAAGGCCTGTGTGGTTACTTCTATACATTAGTTAAACAGGATTACTCCTTTTGAATATATACACTCAAACAAGAAAACTGTCTCTTCTGCCATGACTTACACTTACATTTGCACTACCTTCTTGCGTTCTCCCGCTACTTGGTATCGATAAGCTCCCATACCCCTTGGCCTGTTCATCACCTTTACTTATGAGTGCATGGTAACTCACTTTGGATGATCTTCTAAGCAACTCGTGATCATCAACTATCTGTACAAACCTTAAAAGTATTAAACTAAACACTGCAAACACCAAGGGAACGTATAAAAACAGCAGTTTTTCACTTTCTATGTTTGAACTGTAGACTTTTAACAGAATCGGTGGTGAAATCAACTGCACTAGGTTTCTTAATATTGCAATTCCTGCAAACACTATGCTTGTATTTTTCTTGCTGCTGTACTTGATGATTACATTCTGAATGGTAGGAATGGCAAAGGCAGTCAAACTTAAAAATATAGCATTCAGGTACACGCCTAGGGAGTCCTTTATTACTATCATCGATAGGAAACCACCAATAGCAAAGATCAAAAAGAAATTCAAGTAAATTTTATCTATTTTGTCTATGGAATCATTCAATACCATGAATTTTCTTTGTAGCAGTGTGAGCATATTTGGAACTATTATTAATAGTACTGTGCATCTCACTATTCCCGATATGCTGTAAAACCAACCTATCTCAACAGATGTCCACTTAAAGTCAAACATTGCATATGCAATGACAGCAGGAACACACCCCTCAATAAACCCATTGACAAAAACCTCAATGAATATCAATATCAAAACATTGTATCTTGGGACCAAGGAGCCCTGATGAGTTCTAGGCACCCAAAGAGTCTTTAGTGGCTTCAACAGGTCAATCAAATGATCCTTATAGTTAAAAAAGTGGAGAACTTTACTTTTCCAACCTAGAATAGTGTTTTTTGATTTCTCTATTTTGAGGATTTTTTGCTGCATGTGAACAGTTTGCGATTGTCTTCTGTCTCGCTCTTGTCTGCTTTCCTTCAACAGCGTGCAGCACCCCAGAAAATATAACCCATTCATTATGGATGCAAGGTATATCATTTGTGCATTGTTGAATATATTGTTTTTCACCAAAAAGGATCCTATTAGTGGCCCCGATCCTATTGACCCGTATATTATACTCATGAATATGGAGAGTTTTACAAATCTTTCACGTTCCTTGGAGATGTCAAAGATGTAACTGCTTCCAATAGCAGTTAGCGAGAGAATTCCTCCGTTGATTCCTTCAATGCAATAAAGAGTTATGTAGATCCATCTTGAATACTGGATTGTTTCAAAGCAGTACAGATAAACATTGGCAATGGAGCCGAGGATTGTCCACCAACCACAGATCTTCAAAACATGCACTCTCCCATGCATGTCAGACTGGTTTGCATAGTATGAACACATCACAAAGCCCGAGAGCGACTGGATTATAGATGTGTATGACTGGAACAGCGTGTACTCCTTATGAATTTCAATTTCTGATCCAAACTTCTTGCCTTGGTTTTCATCCCTGGCATTGGTGATTTTTTTCAAAGTCTGATCAAGTATTATAGACAACACCATGTTCTCAGCGAGTACCTTTATCGTAACAAGGAAGTACAGAATGTATATATTAGGCTCGGAGAAACTATTTACAAGGCTGTTGATAAAACCTCTCAGTTTGGATTTCAAAGGGTTGTCAGTCGTATCATAGTCATCAATAGCGGTCTCTTCAGGGGTTTTGGAGTTGTATGAGGTTCTTATCGCTGACAACGCATGTTCAAGAATGTTTTCAGAATCCTCAGCTATGACCAAATGATTTGAGGTGTTTTCATTGATGAAGTTTTCTTCATCAGACTGTGCGTTCATAGTTGTATCAAAAAAAAAAAATAGCTTGATTTTTTCTATGGATATGTTTTTTTTTCTTAGCAGAAGAAAAAGTTGAATATGACTTTTGGTTTAGCTTGCTTACTTGACAGTTATATCTGGTTCTCTATATGTCTAATGAAGGAAAGAGAAACAGAGTTTTGTCTATAAATGAAATTAATATGCAAAGCTAGATTAAAATAAAATTAAACTCTTCAAATCAGATATGCTAACAATGGCTATAGATCGTTGATGGAATGTTGCCCTTGGTGAAATTATCATATATAAAAATTAGGTGGAATTGATCAGTCGTGATTTTTTTTTTTTTTTTTTT
>JAJMDH010000003.1:169588-275115 GCA_030573455.1 Hanseniaspora pseudoguilliermondii | reverse complement strand
TTAATCCTTTTTGGGTTTGCTTGCGTTTTCTTCAAGTTCCTCATTGGTCAACAGTTTTGTCTTACCTAGCTCAATAATAAACCAGTTCACAGTTATGTACAACAGTATTGATATTATCAACAGGTTTATGTAATGGATGTTATAGCTGCTTATGTAGACCAAACTGGATAGTGTTGCAATCAAAGCTACAAAGGAGACATGGGTGCATATCAGAAGACCCTTGTTGGTGCCTGGTTGGAAAATGCTATCTATCAAACCTTCCTTCTTTTGTTCAACTTTGTTTTCAGACATACTATAGTTATGTTTATGTTGATGTTCTATGGTGTATATCTGTTATTAAATATATAGAATTCATCATGTCCTTATAGAACAACCGTATCATTTTGAAAATTAAAAAATTCACAAACTTTTTCTTAAAAAAAAAAATACAGAATAAATGATTTACACAGCCTACGCGTATATCCGTTTTTATTTTTAATTATTATTTTTTTTTTTTGACCTTAGCAAATAAATACACTAAATATTCATTCAAAGCAAAGATTTGTATATCTTTTCAACAGTGTACAGATTTCTCACAACCAAGCCATTATTCTCTAGCAAAACAACATCGTCGCACTTGCTACTTTCCTCATAAATTGCATCCACGCTTTTGTTTATTTTCTCTTGCGTAATTACAACATTGCTTACACGCTTGTTTCCCTCTGCTGAGCTGAAGTATCCGTAAACATTACCTCTGTCTATACAAATACCAACCCAACCGGCACTCACACTACCAATTAGGTCATTTTTTAATTCATCTCCCACATGCCATATTTCATTCTTGCTGATACCTTCCAATCTATCATGAACCAAATCGAAAAACTCTCCTGTTGAGTCCTTCTTCTTTTCCATATAGAAACTTAAGAACTCATATTGTTTTTCTGGCATGACAAAATCATCTTTGTAATTCAGCTTCAGGTGATTGATGATTTTGTAGAACATTGGGTCTGTGTTGGAACACACTCCTATGTGACTTTCCCCCTTTATTGTCTTGAGCAATGATCTCACATCCGGGAACGTATCATAAACATCTCCTTCAAAGGGCTTGAGAATCTTGTCTGCCTGTGTGTCACTCAGTATTATGTCCACATCTTTGAATATACTCTTTATCAAAATGATCCACCATTGCGTGGGTGTAATGTCTGTGTATTTCCCATAATTCGGATGCGTTGTCATGTGATCTTTGAATATACCCACAAAGTGGTCGTTCATTGTCGCTAAGGTTTCAGCAGTGATGTATTTATTACATTCAGTGTATAAAAGCTTGTTGTATTGCTCAGAATAGATCGTCAAAACAGGCTTTTTGGTAGCATAAAGGGTATTGTAGGCATCGAGGGTAACAAGCTTGGGTTTTGAAAGCAGTGGTGTTTCAGGGGCCTTCAAATACTTCTGAATAAACGAAGCTGCACTTAACCTATCTTTTACTCGCATGGGATATTTTGTCAATGTGTGTGTTAGTTGATTCTTTTTTTTTTTTTTTTTCACATTTGACAATTATTTTCAAACCGTTTATATTTTATCATCATTTACATCTTTTGAACATCCGTATTTTTATTTTTCCAAAGAAAAAAATAAACAAAAAGAATAATATCAATTGTAAAGGGTCAAAACGATTATTCAATAAATATATAAGTTTATCTTCTTCTTTTATGCTTAGACTTGAATGTAGGATTGACTACACTAGAACTGCTACCCATACTGATCTTTTTTACCGGAAGGGTACCAGAATAGTTTGCTTGAAGCACAGGAACGTTCTTTGTAACGTTTAACTTAACGCTTTTTACCTTTTCTTTATCACCATTTAACAACACAAGCTTTAGCAATCTTTTAATCTTGCCATAAAGCTCCACTTCCACTGGGTTTGCCTTCATTGACTTTGATATTTTCAATCTATGTTTTTGTAACTTTGACAGCTGTACCAAGTACTTGCTGATCAAATCTTGTACTTCCTTCATACTGTTACATTTTGTCAACAGTTCGATTTCCTCATCGTTGTAATAATGATCTTCTTTCCAGTTGCACAAATGTTCCAAACTAATTTTTTCATCTTTGGAACTCTCTTCAGCATGTTTCTTTTCCAAGATTTGCTTCTTGATTGTTTCAACTTCCTCTGAATTATCTGTTTCCTCAACTTTGTTCAAATTGTATTTCTTCAAAAAGTCTAGTTTCCTGTGAAGATAATCGTTACTTTCAGAAGAACTCAACAAAGACGAGTTTTTTGTTACAATGCTCACAATGTGATTCATATCCTCATCTTTTTCCGTAATTAAACTATGCACCCAAGTCTCCACCGGTAATGTGTACCATGAAGGATTCATCAGCTTGTCTAGGATTCTTGTGTTAGGTAATGTTGGATCTGGTATGTTTTTGTTTGTTAAAGGCATGATTGCCCCTAGCTTTGGTGCATCTATCGTATTTGTGACATCAACAGGTAGTACATCAACATAGTTTACTTTTTCGTCTATGGGAGCTTCTTGACTTCTATCCAGAATGGACTTATGCATCAATGAAGTAAACAAGGTGTCCTTGTTGTAAATTCGATTTATATATGTGGTACTAGTTGATTTGTTTATTGCGTTTTTCTGTAGATCAATTTCAACTTGTGCTTGCTTTTTGACAGGTGCTTGATAAAATTCCATGATACTGTCAAATTGCAAATCCAATCCCTTTTTTAAAGTACTAGGAGCAGATATATCTTTCACATCACACTCCACATCAAGCTGCTTATTCAATCCCGTTCCTAAATATCTCAACAGAAGTTCACTGACCACTTGGAAGTATTTGTCTATACGATAATAAGCACCGGAGAACTTATTCAAAGTATTGATCAATATAAAGCAAACAATAACAAAATCTTTGTAAAACTGTTTTATGCTTGTGTATTCGTTGTTTTTTAATTTTTCAGAAATTGTGTATTTTCTAACACCTTCTTGATCTGGCTTCAAACCCTTCAGAGTCTCTATGTATTGGTCTAAAAAATTTTGTATATTCAAGTCTTCGTCTGATGTACTGTTGTATTCGTATATGATTTCATCAAATATTGTTGTGTTTTTTACTATTTCTTGAATAGTTACTATTATATCATATAGAGGTTCTGCCATGTTATGATTATATCTATATTTTTCTATTGAATTTTGGCAATGATTGTAGTGTTATTCTTTAACACAATTATGAAAATAAACAAGTTTAGGTTATTACTGGTTGGTGTCTTAATGTTTGATTTTGATTGTTTGTTAAAAGAAAATAACATCAAATATAGTTAGCGTGACTTTAGAGAGATAAGTTTGAGGAATGAAAAAAAAAAAAATTTTAATTTATGGTAGCGGCAGATTCCAATGATATAATTGATAAGTTGAATAAAATGACAATATCTTGCTTAGGTATCAATGCAATCAGTTCAATCTTTGAACATATATATTCTATAAATTATTCTTCAAAATAAGAGAGAGATAATCATAAATGCATTCAAAGCTGTTATCAGCACACAAATAGCCCATGAAATAACGTTTATTAATTTACCATTTTCAAAGTGATAACCATCATTCTTGTTTATTGTACTTTGTTCATTTCCTAACAATCTAGAGTTTTCATCCTCTTGCTCTTGACCCTGCTCTATTTCAAGCTCATGCATTGAGTCTACAGTCATTATATCCTTGTCACTGGTAAATATAATCAAAGGAATAGCCACAAATGGTAAGATCAATGCCAGTAATACTTGTGACAAATTCAAAACAGTGTTGATACCCTTGTCTCCAAAGCAGAGACCAACGATCAGGCAAGGAATCAATGCTAACAGTCTTGTGAACACTTTGGTGACCCATGGATCAATGGTTAAGTCCAAAAAGCCCAATAGGACTATTTCACTAGCAGCTACACCCACCCAAGATGCTGATTGTCCAGCAAACAAAATGGCCACAGCAAAGATGGTACCAGCAAACTGTGAGACTAAATCACAAAGCATTAGATAGATACCCTTCAAGTCAGCATCAACAGCCTGTGGATTGTTATAGAACAAAGTACCTGACAATATGACTATGGCACCATTGACAAATATACCTGCAACCAACAATGCTATGCTTAATTCAATCAATGAATTCTTCAACGTTTTGTTTACAGCATGCAATGTAGGTTTGTTTGGAATAAACTTACCAAACTTCATCACATCAAAGTTCCTTAGTCTCACTTGGTTGACATAACTACCAATGATCAGGTTGATGGGCATCACATTGGAACCAATAATGGAAGCTTGTGAGTATAAAAATGAACCTTCTTTGTAATCATTTATGTGCGGGAAAAGACCCTTAACAATTTTAAATTTATCCGAAATGTGAATTTGTAAAAGTTCAATGCCAAATAAGGACATGGTGGCTATAACAAGAATGGTAACTAAGATTTCAAAGATTCTTACACCTTTCAAGGAGTTGTTGTTATAGAAAATCAAAACCAAAAAGCAGTCCACTATGGTCAATACCAAGCCTATGTTTGTTGGGATCTTGAATAAAATATTCATAGCAACAGCTGATCCTATAAGTTGTGATAGATCACCTGATATGATGGATAGTTCTATGAGAACAAAAATGAGTTTGGATATTTTTGGGTGAAATTTCTCTTTACATAGCTTACAAAGATCCTTACCAGTAACTACTCCCAGTTTACACGAGAGCATCTGGAAAATTAATGCAAAGATGTTGGAAAGAACAACTATGAACAAGGGGTTGTATTGAAATAAGGCACCTGCAGTTGTTGATGCAGCAATGTTACCATTGTCTATTTGAGCAACAGATACAATGACACCAGGACCTATAAGATTTATGAGATCTGCAATATATTTTTTGTAGGCTGAAAAGTTATATGATCTGTGTATACTAACCATGATATGATATTTATTCTATTTGGTGTATTAGAGGGAGTATTCTATCTCTTCATCCAATTACTGATAATAACAAGTTTAATGTCTAAACGAGAAGATGAAATCGAAAATAAGTTAAATTCTCATGGAATAATGTTGTGAATCATATATTTTGAAAAAAAAAAAAGTAAGGGAAATAATTGATTTCGTAGTAAGAATAAACTAACAGCCAAGTCATGTGATCACATTACACACATCGTATATGAATATTGAGAATCAAAATATATGATTTAGTATTCTTTCACTATTACAAAACTTATACTCTTGATGTCAATAACCTTGTTTGAGCACGTCTTTATTTAATTTATAGAATTTTGCTAAATAACTACTATAAAGTATAGTTACGTGAACTACATTTTAATATTGAAAAACATACTTAGACTTTGAGTTAACGAAGGACGACAATGCAAGAAAAAAAATCAACGGATAATATACAACATATTATTAAAAGCTTTTTTGAAAAATCTCACTGTTAATAAGCAATATAGTTATGAATTTTCATGACAACTACTTCATCTCTTCTACTTTTATTTGTACAGTTTACTTAAATATAGTACTACTGTTAATCGGAGATAAAAGTACACGCGTCTCAGTTCATACCAAAAAAAATTTTTTTTTTTCTTTTTCTCCCCATCCCACTTTGTTGGAGATCTTCCATTTTGTTTCTTTTTTTTGTGGTTCAAATTGGTGATAAACACCATAAACCATATATAACAATCAAATAAACATACCTTTTCAAGACAAGAAAAAAGACAAATAGGTCTATATAAACCACATCATTAAGATCTTATTACAAGTTATTATAATTTAACACATTATCTGTTATCATTTTTTTGGTTAACACAAACATCTATAATATAAAATTATTTATGTCATATTATAATAACATCTTTGATACAGAATCTAGATTTTCTTCGAGAAATTCTAAACTTTCTAACATATCAGATTCATCTTTTGGCTCAAGAAGATGGAACAGCTCAGATGAATCTCCAACCTATAAATCAACTGAATCTCCAAAGAACGAATATCATACTTTTTTTCTAAACAATGATGAAAAAAGTAACCATAAAACTCAAAAGGAGGATCATCCTGAGAAAGATGATATTATTATAGAAAAAAAACCCTTTTATACCCTTATACCGGAAGAATACATATCAATTCAACATCAACAAGTTTTTGCTGCCGCAATCTTGTTATTGATTCAAGGGTACAAAATTTATGATATAATGAACATCAATAACGCTGGAAAAACAGACTACTTAATAAACAGCTTTGTTAACAATTTCACTTTAATTAATAAAAAAATTCTTTTCATAATAAAGTACTTTATATTGGAAAGTTTATTTTTTTTTACTCTTCCTATTTTAAGAATTCCTTACCTGAAATTCAAGACTTTTTACAGTACAATAATAGTGTGTTTGTTGTCATTACTAAATGCATCTATGACTTTACCAGTATTTTCATGGGTTTTCATGTCTATAATGTCTATAAACTCAAGCAAATCACTGACAATTAGTGGTAAACTAATCAAGCCAGAAAATTTTATTCAAACTAACAAGCATTTCAAGGGTCAACATATTGTTAAAATACAGCCACAAAGCTTAGCTACATTTAATCCATTCAATGAAATAAGTTGTATCAACGGCAACAATTTTATTGATGTTCCAATAAAGGTTAATTCTTCAAACAATGTTGAGCTATGGGAAGTTCAATTTAAAGGATTAGATGATGTTGATTTTAGCAACATCATTGTGGAAACGTCCACTGAATATGAAAACAAACTTTCTTTTATCAATAAAAAGAAAAGTAGCAAGGACATCAAGATATTCAAGACAAACTCTGGAAATAAGAATGCAGTTAACCTTAAGAATCATTTGACCAGCTCCACTTTCTATCAAATGAGAATTAAAAAACCTGGATTTTACAAGATTATAAAGGCTACAGATAGCAAACAACTGGGTATCAAGATAACCAAGGAAAATAAGTTTATAGCCCCACAATGTCCTTCAGCCGAAATTGATCTTATAACATCTAACTTTGACAAATGTCATGGTGATGATAATCAACTTATTATCAAGGTAAATGGTGTCTTCCCTATCAAGCTAGAATATACAAGAACAGTCAATGGAAATCCAGAGAAGATGTCTGAAATTGTTACAAAGCCACAAAACCTAGCTAATGAGTATAATTCTCCATTTTTGGCTACAGACAACAGTTTATTCTCATTACAAACTTTGGATGAAAAGTACATCTCTGATTTCTCATGGGCTTCCAATAATAACACATTCTCAATAGACATTTCTGAGCATTTAGAAACTTGCGGTGAATACAGTTATCAGCTTAACTCCATTTCTGATGCCTTTAATAACCAAATTGACTTGGAAGATAAAAAGTCTTTTATTGTGCATCAAAAACCAACAGTTCAAATGAGTTTGGTACCAAATAATAAATCTCCTACCAAAAAGGCTCTACTACTAAGAACTATAAACAACATGAAGGACTATAAATTAAATGACTCCCCTATTAAAGTTATTATTTCCAAGTCCAATGGTGAAAATATCACTGCACAATTCAACGGTGAAAAGCCTTATTTACTACAGGCCCAATATCAAGGTGAATACAAATTAGCTCATGTTGAATCAAAGTTCTGTTCCGGTTATGTAAAAAACGATGATCCGATAGATGTAAAGAAACCTAATAAACCGGATTTAATTGTCAACTCCACTGAATTGAAAGATGACTGTATTGGTTACATTGGTTTGAATTTCAACTTAATGTTTGTAGGTAATCCAAAGTTTGGTTACACTTATAAAGTTTATAAAAAAAACAACTTGGGTATTTACTCACTTTTGGAAGAGAAAAGGGGCACTTCCCAAACAATCCAAAATAAAGAGTCATACATTCCAAATTCTGCTGGGGACTACAAAATTGAATTTGTTTCTGTATCTGACGAAAACTATCCTGATGGAATTAAACTGGATCCATCCAAATGGACTTTTGAGGTTTCAACAAACATAAAACCTGAAGCCAAGATTTCTAATAAAAGACAATTCAAGCCCTTCAACAATCATGTGAGAGATTTATGTTTGAATGATAAGACTTCATTTGATGTTGAGTTAACAGGCCAGATGCCACTGTCATTGAAATACGTGGTAATGCATGCTGAATCTACTTATAGTAATGTACAAACTATTGAAGGTATTGAAAGTAACAAGATTACTATAAGTACAGAAAACTTTGAAAAAGGTGGTAAGTACATTATTTCTTTGGTTTCCATAGCAGACAAAGACAGCTGTGGCATCAATATACTGGATGAGCAAATAGAATTCAATGTCAAGCAATATGTTCCTAAAGCCTCATTTGACTTGAGTTCCAAAAACAACAACATTGAATACATTAACAAGTTTGAATCTGCCATTGTTCCATTGAACGTTAGAGGTGATGCACCTTTTGAAATTGGATACACTGTTACTGATGAAACTACAGGAGTAGAATCTTCTTTAAATACCGTTAAGATTCATTCTCCAACAAATCAAATGCTAGAGTTTAAAGAAAGAGGTATTTATAAGTTGAAATCATTCAAAGATTCTAACTGTAATGGTATGATTGAAAAGGATCAACACTTCACTATCAGACACAAAGATACCCCAATGTTGAAGATTATCAATGTTGAGACCTATAAGGACAATAATGGTTTAATTTTCTCCAAAAAAGATGTTTGTATACAAACCCGTACCTACGTTGATTTAGAACTACAGGGATTACCACCTTTCAAGGTCACTTATGACATCGAATCACCAAATGGAAAAGTCGAAGTTAATAAAGTATTAAATACCAACAATAACAAGGCCAGTATAGCATTTGAAAACAACAATAATGGCATGTACAAGATAATTATCAAAAACATAAATGATGCCAATTACAAAAACAGTCAATTCTTGAGCGACTCCTTACTTGTTCAACAATATGTCAATGCTTTACCTGAGCTATACTTTGACAAACAATCTAAGGGATTCAAGACTTGTCATGCAAACTTGGATGAACCATCAGCTAAGATCATGCCTATATTCCTAAATTCAATCCATAAGTTAACCGCCAATTCTTTATTCGAAGTAGAACTTGTTATCAACAATGAAGATATGGATTATAAGAAAGTTTATGTTTTAGAGGCCAAGCCAACATCTAACTTAAAGAAGTTGAGCATCGATTACACAGAGATTTATAAGAACTTATCTGTTGGCAAGTATGTGTTAAGAGTTGTTTCTGTTATTGACAAAATAACCAACTGTAAATTTGTTAAAATGTCAGAAAGTGCATTCAACATTGAAATCACTGGTAAGCCATCCATAGAATTGATACAGGATCAAAACGTGTACTGTGTTGGTGACACCATAAGATACAAGGTTGATGGTATTCCGCCATTTAACTTGAAATATAAACTTGACAAAGAGGTTTTCAATGTACCGATTAGAAAGAAAGAGTTCATTAGGTATGCCGAATACCCTGGTGAACTAAGTATAAATGAGTTAAAGACAAATGCAGATGACTGTGTCGTTAACTACTTGAAGCCAAGCATGCAGGAGGAATATGATTCCTTGAAAGTAACAATCCATGAAGTTCCTACAGTTTCAATTTCAAATGGACAATCATCATACGATAGTATATTTGCAGGCGACAGCTCAGAGTTTGAAATTGAATTTGAAGGTATTCCCCCATTCTCTATAGTTTATGCCAGATTTGACGAAAGTGGTGATAAAGTTTCCGAAGAGTTCTTCATTGATGAGATTTATGATTATAAATATAAGGTTAAAACATCTGTTCCAGGTAAATATGAAGCTATAGAAATCAGAGATAAGTACTGTAAAATCAGAAGAGATCACCTTTGATATATATAAACAACATAATTAAATGAATTAACAATAAATATATATACTTTATATTCATTATTTTTTATTAATAAATTCAACAACTTTCCAATCACCAGTGACTTTTTTTTGTCTTACATAGACAGGATTCAAATCAAAAGATACTCTCAAGTCATTATCGTTGTCACCAAAGTGAGGAACAACATAACATAATCTTTCGGTCATGGAAATATCCTTAGGCTTCACTGTCAAGTTACTGATTGGCTTTGAGTAAGAAATTAATGAAGTGCTGTTAGCTATGTTGACCAGAGGTAAAGACTTGATGTCACACAATGGGAATATTCTAGTTCTGGTACCATCACTGTTTTTTAGCAATGTGTTGTAGATCATGTATTTAGGAGGGGCTTGTCCACAACTATTTAACAAGGACTCAGGATGTATGAAGGCAAAAAGCTCAGAATGGGACTCCAAGTTCTCTTTACTTTGAAGAACTGGGACGTAAGGGATTTTACTAATACTGGTATTGTTACCGATTAACACTTCATCCGGATACAAGTAATCACCTCTTATAGCAACCTGATCGACAAACCCTGCGCAAATGATCTGCTTCAACAATTTGATTTGCTGTTCGGTAGGTTTTCCAGTTTTCAAGGAGTCTTGGTTCAGCTCTTTCATCGTCTCATTGCCTGTGTGAGTTTTAATGATACTGACAATCTGCTTTCTTAATTTGACTATTTCAAGCATCAACTTAGATCTTAAGAAATGATCCTTGAAAAAATCTTCTAGCTTCTCACGCGGTATATAGTCAACAGCACTTATACAGCTTAACAGTTTGAAGATATCAGAAAATTGATCAAGCTTAGTGAACTTGCTCATATTCTTGTTGTACTTGTAACTTATTTTCTTTATGTCATCCTCTTCCTCTTTGGTTAAACTTTCACTACCCTGATCTTCAGTTTCAGCCTTTTTCAATCCATTTGTTATAGAGTTCAAATCAATAAATGGATTACCAATGGTTAACCCACAAACAATGGAAATCACATAAGGAAGCAATTCGATGTTATTACTCAACAACAACATCTTCGAGAATCTAGGGTTCAATGGGAACAAGGACATCTTTTTACCTATTTCAGTGATTTTGTCATTTTCCAAAGCACCCAGGTATCCCAAAAGCTTGATAGCCTTATAAAGACTGTTTTTCTCAGGCAATGTAGGGAATGGGAAATTCATGATGTTGTGGATGTTCATACTCTTCATCAACAAAACAACATTTTCTATAGGCATTCTCAATATCTCAGGCTTTGAGAAGTCCTCAAATGCACTTTCATAAATAGCAGAGGAATACAGTTTATAGCAATGACCTGGACCAGTTCTACCAGCTCTACCGGATCTTTGATTAGCGGAAGCCTTTGAAATCCAATCAATCTCGAAGCTTTGAACATTCTTTTCCTGGTCATACTTTCTTTCCTTAGATCTTCCACAATCAATCACATACTTGATGTTTGGAATGGTAATGGAAGTTTCAGCAACATTGGTGGCAACAATACAGATTCTGGATCCCTTAGGAGGTTCCTCGAATACCTTCAATTGTTCTTTTGTTGGTAATAAGGAGTATAAAGGCAGAACGTAAAGTGGATCATTTGGTGTTTGGTCCTCATCTAACTCTTCATCAAAGCCTTCTTCCTCATCACTGGAATCATTGTTCATGTCCGAATCAACATCATCATCCAAGTCTTCAGCTTTGATGTCATCTTCATAGTACTTAGATTTCTTTTCGTCATCCTCTTTATAATCCACCTTGATACTTAAATCCATGTCTTCAACCTCGATGTCCTCTTTATTGGCATCGACCTTGATGCTAACATTCTTTTTACCTCTTCTGCTATTTTTCTTTTTGTTAACTTCATCTGGGAAGGGGAACTCCTTTCTCAATCTTTTACACATTTGTAAAATTTCCTGTTGACCAGTCATGAAAATCAGAATACCACCTTTAGGCAACTTTTGATGAATTTTACATGCCTTTTTGAATGCTTCCTCTTGATAATCATAAGGTGTCTTTTTATTGAAATGATCAGCAACAGGGAATTGTCTGCTCTCTACATTGATAACGGGAGGAGGTACACTAAATAGGTTGGTGTTTTCAGAAAAATCAGCAACTCTTAAAGTAGCAGACATAATGATTAATTTCAGTTTTTTGGTAGTTCTTGGATCCTTGGCATTTTCCTTCTGTCTAAATCTCACACATCTACTTAGCATACCTATTAGAATGTCAGTGTTGACGTTTCTTTCGTGGGCTTCATCAATAATGATGGCAGAATACTTTGTTAGCTTGAAATCTTGCATCATCTCTCTTAGCAGAACACCATCTGTCATGAACTTCATTTTGGTCTTTTCTGAGTCAACAGTGCTGTCAAATCTTATTTGATGCGCAACAGCCTCTTTGTGATTACCCATTTCATTTCCAACTCTGTTTGCCATGGAAACAGCAGCTACTCTTCTAGGCTGGGTTATGCCGATCATACCACTAAAATCATCGTTTTTGGATGAACCATAACCATTCTCATACAAGAATTGAGGCAGTTGCGTGGTCTTTCCTGAACCTGTTTCACCACAAATGATAACAATATCATTGTGATGTATGGCTTCCATGATGGTGTGCTCCTCTTTGAAGACAGGTAAGTTTTGTCTTTGCTTTTGAACTTCATCTGATCTTTCAACACTTATTTGAACTATGTTTCTTTTCAGCCCTTCTTGAATAGGAATGTATGTTTCTTGTAAACCATCATCAAAGTCTTCTTCATGCACAACCTGTTCAACTTTTATGTTTGGAACATAGTATTCCGGTTCCTTTGCTTCTGCTGAATCAAGCTCTTTCATTTTTTCAGTGGCCCAAGTCTTGAACTCTTTACCGATTTGTTTAGCATCGGAAACTTCTTCTTCTTCCATGTCTTCCTCTGAAGATTCATCTTGATCATCATCGTCCTCAGAACTTGACTTAAAGTCATTTTCATCATCAACCTTTTTCATTTCCTTTTCCATCTTCTTGACATTTTGTTTCCAGTTATACTTTCTTGTTGATACTGATGATTTTTCAGCATCATTGTTAACTTTGATGTTATTAAATCCGAATCCAAAGTTAAATCCAAATGTTGAAGTGGAACTTGGTGCTCTGTTGTCTATAAATGTATTGTTGTTGTCACCATATTTCTGATCAAAGTCATCATCGTTTTCAGAGTCTCCAGAAGATTCGTTTTCACTTTCGGATGATACGTTCTTCAACATTGCAACTTCCATCTCTTCATCAATTGCCTTTGTTCCCAGACCGATCTTCTTTGAACTTATGAACATGTCCTTGTCTAGATCTTTGAACTTTTGCAAGTTTTTTATGACTTCTTTCTTCTCTTCTCTCTCAAACTGATGCTCAATATATTTTTCTAATCTTTTTTTCTTTTGTTTGCTGATTTTGGATTCTTCATGCTCACCAAAGATTTGGTCATGTAGCTTTCTCTTTCTTTTGAGCACTTCTTGTTTTTGTGCTTCTGTTGAAGAGGGAACGATAATGTCACGATTTGGATCCAAGTTTTCTAGATCGTCCTCTTTCTGATTTGTTTCATCAGGCTCAGCATGTCTGGTGAACTGTTTATTTCTGATTTTCTTTAGATCATTTTGTTTTTTAATCTGGCCTGCTCTGGCCTTTTCATTGAATCTTTTTCTATAAGTACCCATATTACAATAAAGTTATTGACTGGTTCTAATGCTAAGTTATAGAATAAGGTAAAATAGCGTGCTTTTGGTTGACTTTTAGTAATACTATTCATCATCATCTACTGTACATAGTTGATAAAATCTGGTAAAAAAAAAAATAGTAGTGAATATCGCATTTACAAAAAAAGGAAAAAAAAAAAAAATGAGCATTTGGAGAAAAAAAAGCAATTTTTCAGTTTACAGGCACGTGATTGGCTTGAAGAGCAGTCTTCAAAACACGACGGGGGGGGGAAAAAAAACCAAGACCCTCCGTTATTAAACCTTGATAATCTTTGCTGACAGTTATACTCTACATCAACCACAATAAACCAGATATATGAAAGCTAAAGTGATTGATATCGATCCCAAGCTATTTGATTACCATGGACTCATATCGTATCCCAATGTTGGAGAAATCAACTTGGGTTTGAATCATCGTCTTAAACCGCTTTATGGAAACAATGCCGTGTTTTCAAAAAAACATTATACAAAAACAGGTAAGTTTGCCTTGGGTCCTGACTGCGACGAAAGCAACACCACTTCGGAAAAGGTTAAAGAGCAAGGACACGATCTGATCATAAAAGAACATGCTAATGTTAATAAAATATGGCTCGATACATTATATTTCTGTGAGTATTGCTTTCGATACACCGACTCCAAAGAGAAATTAGCTATTCATATAGAAAATTGTTATTATAAGCACAATCTACCAGGAAGATACGTTTACATTGGAGAAAAATATGTTATAAAAAAAGTCTCTAATGAAACACACGCATTGTTCTTACAATGTCTATGCCTGTTCACCAAGTTTTTCCTGGACAATAAGTCCTCATTTTGTAACATTGAGGAGTTTGAGTTTTATGTTTTGTACGCACGCCAAGGGGACGAAGAATCTACCTTGAGAAATAAGCCTTTAGGTTTCTTTTCAAAGCAAATAGCTTCTATGTCGTTTGAAAGTCTTTCATCAATAATGATAGTCCCTCTTTATACAAAGAGGAAACTGGGTACACTTCTCATTGAGTTTTCTTATGCTATCGGAATACATGAGTTAACCAGCTTTAATAAAATGATTTCAAATGAGGATGTGATAACAACAGGACCTGAATCACCCCTTTCGCCATTTGGGATGTCATTATACTTGAATTATTGGCAGAAGATAATCGTTATTAAAATGATAGAATACAAAAAGAATAAAAGCAAACACAACACAAGCCTGATAAAGTACTTAATCAACGAAACACGCTTTGAACCTGACAACATAACGTTAACACTGAAGAGTCTTGGATGTATCAAAGTATCGGAAAAGCTGAACAAGAAGTTTATAGACTGGAATGTTGTAGAGAAGTTTTATGAAGAGAAAAACCTAATCAGTTATCAACCTTTAATAAAAAATGATGAATTGATGTTTCATTACTAGATAGAATAAATACTTGGAAATATATATCTGAATAATCTATTTCTTTGGAATAGTGAAGTTTTCTAGATCAACAGCGAAGATACCGTTTTCTCTTTGTTCATCCCACTTGGCAACCCAGGCATTTGGGCATAGAGAAGAGAAGGTTCTCAAGAAAACCTTACAAGGGGCAAATTCTTCACCCTTAATATTAATACACTTGTGGTAGTCAACGTATGATTGGAAACAGTGAACAGTTTGGTTAGGGTTAGGGAATCTAGGATCGAATTGAGGAGTGATCCAGTCTAATTTCTTTTCTTCAGCCATTATTGTTGTATATTGAGTATATGATTATTTAAATAAAAAAAAAAAAGGATAATTGTTCTCTGATGATGAATCTCAACTAGACGATAATATATATCTTATTTTTTAATTTGGTTTTTGCAGGTTCTATTTTGTAAATTCTTTAAACAATTGCATTTATTAACTTTATAACGTTATTCTAACTTTCTCTCCTTATTTTGGAATTTGTTTTGGTGGGAAAAAAAATTTTTTTTTTTTTCAATTTTTTTGAGAGAGTATCATTCACCACAGCAAAGTTAAAATATTATTGGCATACTTATGTCCGGTAACTTCATGCCAGATCTTGACTAAACACTGATAAAAAATAAGACACAACTCTCTATGTTTTCAAATTAGGTTTTTTGAAAGAGAGAAACCACATTTTGGAAATACTTTAATAATAATAAGCCTTTTAGCAGAACTCTCTACCAAAATACTATACTTTTTTTTTAAAGTATATGCATTCACATAAAAAAGCAAATAATCGGAGATATCGCCCTTGTGCAGATTGTTAAAGATAATTGGCCAATAATCACATGACTATGACCTTATATTCAAAACATTTTGGAATCAAAGACCATTGATTAAGTCTATCAATATGGCATTGTTTCCATTCAGTTTTTCTATATAAACACTCATTTCTTCAATGACAGCGTAGTCCTCTTGTACTTCCTTCTCTTCAGTATTTACTGAAATATCGTCCAGCAAAAGACTTACACATCTACCCAGAAGACCCTCATCTGTTTTTCCTTCTATATTGGACTTCACAATAATTAATTTACTGATTAGCATTGCCCTTATATGAACGCTTTCAACTTTGAAGACTTCTTCAATCAAACTATCTATACTCTTATACTGTAGAAAAATTAGCATTGATTCCACTTGAGAGAGATCAACCTTCCGTAGTGAGTTAACTATGACAGTTAGTTTATTCTCCAATGATTCTTCTAAAAGCAATGACAATTTAAATTGATTTTCAGCCAGGTTATGATCCATTTTTTCCGTTATTATTTCAGTGATCATCTTTTCAAGACAGAAATGATAGTTTTCTGACTTTGAGTATATCTCTTTGACCTCTGGAGGACTGTGCTTATTGTTGTTAGATAAAGCCTTGAGTATCAGATCCAAGACAAGATTTGTGCTTGATCTTAGCCTAAACCCATTGATGACATTATCATCCTTGTAGTATTCAACTGCAAAGCTTGAAAATTCATCAAAGCTTGGCTTTATCAATAAGGGATACTGAAAGTTCAAATTCATTAATGACTGTTGCAGAATTGTTTGTTTATTTTTATCGATTTTGTCTTCAATGAGTTGATCGAGATCATAAATCAGTATCTCATTTTCTCTCACCAAAGTTATTTTACCACTGAAGCATTCAATGATATTCTCGACTTTGGTAAATACAATTTCATACTCAACCGAGCCACTAGCTGTTTCAACTACCTTGTGAAGCTCGTCATCCCCTGTCAAAATCAATAGGGTTCCTTTCTTTTTATGACATGCCCATTTCACATTTTTTTCATAGCATATTAGAACATCACTCAATTTGGATAAGTCAAACTTATTTCTAGCAAATGATCTAACGCCAAATGTTTCCTTTTCAACTAAAATATCTATTGTTTCGAACACACTACCTTCTGACTTCTTAAGCAAAATATCGATTTCTCCTAATTTATACATGGAACACGGAACATCTTTTTCTGGGCTATTTTCCCTAATAAACTCCAGCATATGATCATAT
Source organism: Hanseniaspora pseudoguilliermondii (assembly GCA_030573455.1). Taxonomy (NCBI): domain Eukaryota; kingdom Fungi; phylum Ascomycota; class Saccharomycetes; order Saccharomycodales; family Saccharomycodaceae; genus Hanseniaspora; species Hanseniaspora pseudoguilliermondii. Next base: position 258,079 of record JAJMDH010000003.1, on the reverse strand, counting down.
GTATTGCACCCCCAGTATAAAACCTCATCATTGTTGACTATGTTGTAAGTCCATATTTTCATTTCCAAAAGGTGAACAACACGAGTTTTATAAGATTTTGACTTGACAATTTTGTTTATGTCCAGGCATACTATACTTCTACCATTGTATGTGTTATCCAAATCAATAATGTCCAAAAGTATGTATCTGTCCCCGATCCAATCCATTCCAAGAACTTTCATGTTGTCAAAAACCATCCAACCATCATAGTCACTGCCATCATCGAGGAAATCAAATTCTCTTAAAAGCACGACGTTTTTGTTGGGTATGTTGATCAAACAAAATTTCTTACTGCCACTATGTTTGATATCTGAAACAATATTGTTTATTGAATTTGTTGGCAGAAAAAAGTCTCTCTTTGATTTTAAATCCAGAAAAGATGTTATTCTATTTGAGACAGAGTCAAATAAACTAAAGTCAGCATTCACTCTTTCATTGAAAGTATTGGATTCATACACCTTGTAAAAGTCAATAACCTGCAAATGTCCGTCATCTGTACCACACACAAGAAAATTATCTAGAAAGGCAAAAGCCGTGTAGTTCTTTATGGGATTCTCAGTAAAAAGCTTGGAGAGGTTCATCTCAGTTTGGAGATTACCCCATCTGGTGTAGACTTGAAAGATTCCATTCTGTTTCAATAAGGTAAGCAATTCTCTGTCATATGTTTTCATTTTGATATATCGATCTCTCTGTAGTTCCGAGAGAATACCTGTTGTTCTTAATAGCTTAATTTCGGAATATATCGTATTTAAAAATGTGTCATAATATAGAATCATCTTGTCAAACGTTAGGACCAAGTATCTCTCTTTAAAATTACTAATCCCTACCAAACTAAGCTGTTTTTCCTTCAATCCCGTAATGAATAAATCTTTAGTATAGATAACATTGTTTTTCTTGTCAATTCTATTGATAACGATACAGTCTTCTTGTTTACCATAGCTAACTACAAACATATCAGTACCATTGAAAGCCATCATTTGGTTATTAAGTCGACTTATTTTGTGCTTTGACTCCAGAGTGTAATCACTCTTCAGTGTAATAATGGATAGCTCTGTTTCGTAAAGTAAATATATTATCTCCTGTTTTTCGTGAGCATCATTGTACTTGGTGAAGACCTTTATATCTAATATATCATCGTCAAATTTCAATACAGTTTTTAATTTAATGTTACATCTCTTCAGTGGCATGTCGTCAACCATATTTGAAGCTTCTTCTTGGTGGGCCTCGTCATTAGTATTGTCTATGATGCTATTTTTGTTGACCTTTCTTCTATTCTTTTTCTTTGGTCTATAAAAGGATGATTTGATGAAGAACATTTCCTTCATAATCTGAACCAAATCCTTACCCTTTTCATTGATGAAGCCGTTTTGCAAGATTTTGCCATTTGTTTTAATGTCAAAGACTGTGAATAGATCATCGTCTATGTTATCCTTGTTGTCATTGTTAATTTCCATATAAAACAAGCTATCTCTTTTCAATCCTGTATGTGGTTTAGTGTTTTTGCCGGAAGAATTATGTTGGTTTTTAGATGCGACCTCAACTTTCTCTATATATTCCATTTGATTGGTAATGATTTCAGTGTTCAAAATAGGAGCAATTCCATAGACTGACATGTTATTGGACCAATTATGCAAAGTTTTCAGCTCTAATATCAATACACAATTCTTATCTGTGTTTATATAAAGTATAGAACTATCGTTCAAGTCAATGGCTGACACATCGCTGTCGTTAACACCAGATATCTTATTCAGTGGTTCATTATACAGTACTTTTTTGTTGTATCCAAATTGCAATACTGACTCCTTTAATCGTGTGTATATAAAAACTGGAGCAAATGGTTTACCTTGATAAACCAAAAGTCTTTCTCTTGTCAAAATCAAAAAGGTGTTTATTGATTGTATACTAACGATGTCAAGGATATGATTATCTCCATCTTCCCGGGACTCAGGAATATTAAAGTTCTGACCAGTGTATGTAGGCCAAAGATGCATTTACAAACTAAGAATACTTGGGTACTGTCAAATGTGTTATTTTGTTAACGTGTACACATGAAAAGTTGGTATTATTGTATGACTGTACGGAAAATATGTGATTTAGTTCCGCCGACAAAAAATCCATTTTCTTCTGGTTTGATTAACATGCGGAAAAAAAAAAAAAACAGTCCTAACGGATTAATTATCTATAAAAAGGAAAAAAAAAATATAAACCAACTTACTATAATTATCTTTGATCATTCAAAATGAAAAGTAGATACATACATTTAAACACTGATGGTTTTCCAGATGACTAGACCATCTCCACCAGTTGAAACCAAACAGCCTGGAATCTGCTTATGCCACTTAACGTCCTTGACTTCTCTTTGCCAATGGACAAATAGAAGTTGTGCAGGTATTTCTTGCAATTCTTTGTTTTCATTGTATTGCTCCTTGACTTCCTCATCATCAGCCTCAACAGATAAATCCCAAAGGGTTACTGTGTTATCCTCTGATGCAACAGCAACAATGGATTCATCCAATGGGTTGAACTGGATGGCAGTGATGGCACCCTTATGGAAGTTATAAGAAGCAACAGGCTTGACATTGCTAGCATCATCAGAGTTGAATTGTCTCAAATCCCAAACACTCCAAACACCATTGTCATCACCTGTGGCCAACAAGTAGTCCAACTTGTCACTCCAGGAAATAACATTAAGGTCTGTTTCGGACACAGGTATACTTAAAGATGGCTTATGTTTTTTTGATCTGATATCCCAAATTCTCAAGTAACCGTCAACACCACATGAAGCAAAAACAGTTGGCTCCGTCTTGGACCATTGTATATCTTCTATAGAAGCACCGTTTCCACAAGTATATGGCTTTGGGTCAGTTTCCCAAACTTGGGTTTGTGGGTTTCTGGTAGTCAGGTAAATATTTCCGTTTGTGTCACCAGTTAACAAAGCTCCATCTTTGTTTAGTGGGGACCAGTCAACAGCAAAACCTTCAACCTTTCCGTGATTTAGTACTGTATGGATGGGCTTTTGTTTCTTTTTACTTACACTATATCCTGGCAAATTCAAAGCTTGGTAATGAGGCTGCAAATCATGAATCAAAACTTGACCGTTTTCAGACATAGAAGCACATAAAATCTCATTGGTATACTCTTGTGTTTGCTGAGCCGCAAATGGTGATATCTTCAATCTATTGGTTGTGTCAGGTAAAGGAGAGTTACTGTTAACAATAATAGGGTCCAAGTCAAGGTCATCGTCGTCATCCTCATCTTCATCGTCTTCTTCCTTGGCCAATGTTTTTACTAATCTTGTTAGCTTTAGTACCAACAACTCGTTGTCTTTCTTCTTAGATGACTGAGTGGCTGTGACAATTTGCATTGATTGTGGGTAGGTTCTTCTTTCATTACCAAACATATCAGGAACAATGTCAACAGACATACATGGCCATGGTAGTTGCATGTTGTGTAACATTTCGTATACAGTTGGATCAGCTTCCAAAACTTCGTTTTCTCCCAATGGTTTTTGTAAATGAGGCAAGTAAATTGATGATTGTTTGTTCTCTTCTTCTTGCTTGTTATCTTGTTCTAGTAATTGCTGAGCTTGCTCTTGCTTCTTGGCTAAAGCTTCTTCGTCTAATTCTTCATCTTCTTCATCGTCTAGTTGGATAATTTCACCATCACTTTCAAAGTCATCACCATATGGATCTTCAAACTCACCCATTTCGTTGTCTTCTTCAACATGTTCATTTTGGGTAGGAACTGCTCCTTCATGAGTCTTAGTTACGACATTTCTGTCATCTAATTCATCAACAGATCTTTTAGTTTTTCCTACCATGATATACAGTCGTGCACTTGCGTTTTCTAATTTGGTGACTTGATAATTGACCGTAAACAATTTACAAATATATAATTCTAATATGTCAAAATCAATAATTTGTATATTTCAATTTGTTCTTTGAAATGAGTGAGAGAAAAAAGAATAGCAACCTTATTGGAGAAAAGCAGGAGTATAAAAAAAAAATATGGTGATCGTTTTCCCTTTTGGGACACAGAAAAATACGAAAACCACGAAAAAAAAAAAAGAAAAAAAGAAAAGAGTCTTAAATCCGACTTCACAGACTTCAAGCATATTCAAAGTCACCATAGTCTATTCCACCTATAACCTTCGCCTTCCCTGTTTTACCTGCTTTCTTGATCTTCTTTCTTAACTTCTCTGCGAGTTTAAGTTTATGAGAGTATGTGTCCACATATGCCTCTATTCTTTGTCCATCTTTGCTTTTCTTACATCGTCTTAAAAACTCCTCTAAGGTAGGTAATATCACATCATCAGATTTCATAGAATCGAAAATCTTCATGTATTCCAAGGCTTCCGTATTTTTAGCTTCGACAAGCCTTTTTATATCTTCGCTATCCACCAAATCCTTGTCTAGAATAACTTTGGTTTTTTCTAATCTATTCAAAACAGTATTGTCTCTAGCATAACAAGTGAAATAGCTCAGGAACCTCGTTGATTTGAAAGACACCTGTCCAGCATCCATATCGCCGTTTTTTCTCAAATTAATGAAAGGTGTTGAGACTATTTCAACCGTTTGCAGCTTGTTTCCTGCTACGGAATTGCTTTTGCACAACTGCATAGCATCATTTATGTGATGCTGTGAAACAAAGTCCAGTAGTTTGATATCTGATTTTATTGGGGATTTTAAAAGCATGTATACATGTGACGAGGAGTAATTGTTCACATGAAACCACACTGCGTTCATCTCTTTATAAAAAAGCTTTATCATCAAATCGTTTTCGAACTTGTCTTTGCCCATAACCAAACAGACAGTCTGTCCATCATGAGTAGAGTTATAAACATACATGACTGTAGAATGGTGCGTCTTGTATAGGATTGTCATTTAATGTTTGAATCTATATAGCCAGATGTGAAACTGAACAAATGTATCAACAAAAGGAAGTTCCTGCAGAAGAAATCCCATTTAGCACGTGTACAAATTAGACCGATGATCACCGTTTTTTGACATTCCCCTAAAAAAAAACATCAGGCTAGCGGTTGTCATTTTGGAAAACTTATTTGAATTATTTACAAAGTATAGACAATATATAAACGTTATAAACACCAAAGGAAAAAGACATGTTGAGAATTTGAAAATCATAATTAGAAAATGCTCAACATTAAAGATTATTACAACCCACCTGTGTTTAATGGGGAAACCGATACGTTGCTACCAATCAACAATGCAACTAAAAAAAAACAATCCATTTACGATAAATATAAGACTAAAATTATTTTATTGCTGCTGTTTTATATAGCTTTCTTCAGAGTTTCAATTGATTACACATATTGTAACGCTGAAAATAATTGCAGCACCAAGTCTTTGAATGCTTTTAATGTTATCAAGAATACAATACTTCACAAACAAAGCCTAATAACCCACAATTCAGTTTCCGAAGTTTCAAAATCATTCGACATTTTAAAGCCGGAAACTCAATCAAATAAATACGATAAGCATGTATTTACTCACGAACTATTGATTGATGAAGAATTTGGGCACACATGGGGAAAGCTGGCAACCAAAGCATTTAACCCATCAGATATACCTGATGATTATGACTTTATTGAGATGACCTTGGACGTATCCATAAATGGAACTCAATATGATCGTTTGATTAACATATATCTGAACAATGTGATGATTTGGAGATCATCTACAATTGAGCCTTTGAACAGACAGCAAACTAAAAGCCGTGTTAGAAAGGATATCACAAGATACATAGCATTATTCAAGAATGAAGAAGAAATAGAATTGAAATTCCAACTGGATAACATCATTGCTGGTGATTTGGATGGGATATTCACTGTTAACTTGAAAATTGACTATTATTTGAAAAACAAGGACAAGTTCAAAGAAAAAATGCCGAAATTAAACAACTTGGAAAAGGCATTGCTGAACAGCTTAAACCTATATGATCCTCCAGACAGAATCAAGCCGCTATTCTTGAGCAAACAATCCAGCAAAGCTCCTCTTCTACGTTTCCCTGTAACATCAAATAAAAACAAACCTTACAAATTGGAGTCTTTGGATATCCATGAAGGCTCTCAAAAATATGCCATGGAACTGTTCATTTCAGGGAATGCTGCTGAAGAATTTTGGTACAGCAACGTTCTTGATGCTTACAACGAGAAGTTTGATGATTATGGATACTCAACATTGGGTCATGGTCCAGTTAGATACTTGAATGTTTATTTGTGTAACTCCTTAGATGCTGTCAAAATCTTCAACTCAATACCCATTCCTGTTGTGTTCACAGGTGGATTTTCTCCTTCATTATGGAAGCCTGTAGTTAGCTTGGGATGCTTTGATCTAAAGGGAATATACATTGACCTGACTCCATACTTACAGTTCTTAGTTTTGGACGACTACTTCTTGGAATTTGAAGTTGTGAGCAGTAACAGTGAGGAATTTGATAGCTCCATAGGCGACAATTGGTTGATATCTGGTAATTTGATGGAATGGGACCACCATGATCTAATCTTTACCAATACCTTTAAGGAAATGCCCTTAATTGATGAGTACCATGTCAATGCAGAGGATACTGATAGCTCGTTGAAGCAAAATGTCACTTCAGCATCTGTGCTTTCGAAGGAATTTGGCTTTCAATTTGAAGAAAAGGAATATGTATTGCAAATTACATACAACAACTCCTTGGACTCGCATATAAATTTGAAAGAATACGGGTCAGATGAAACATCTATACTATCAATTCAGCAATTTAAAAATTATACTGTGCTTGATGAGCTCACAAAGGAAATTGTGATAACTGGTGACGATATTACTAGTTATGCATTTATTGAAACTCTAAAAATATCTGATGAAACAAAATCTCAAGACAGTAAATTTGATACAAATGCTGTAACCACTTATGACAGACTGGTTAAGATGTACAGTGCAAGAAAAGATGAGTTTGTAGATATATTGCAAGTTTCTGCGTCTCAATCTGGTGATGCAGTTTATCATGTCTCTCCTAAGAAGGGCAACTCTGGATCAGGTTCATCAGTCCATGCTGTTAAGATAAACAGAAATTGGCCATTCTCTCACAGTTATTCAAGGGATGTTGTGGTTGCACAAAACAAAGTTATTATTGACGTTCATAAAGAAAAGTAATTTAAGTGTATATACCTATGTAGCTATTTTTTTATTTTAATTATTCCTCTGGCATCACAGCATCAAAGTGATCTATTTTAACTGTCGCTTTGGTTTTTTCCTTATTTGATTTGTCATCGTAGTTGAACGAGATACCCTTTATTTTAAATTTAGACACCAACGGTCTGGTTCTTGGTCTACCCCTTTTCTTCGTCTTTTTAGCTTCTTCAGCAGCTTTTGTTTTAGAAATATCAACTTTAACTGAAGAAGAACGCTTTTCCTTTGTGCCCTTAGTCTCTGTCTTAACATCACTAGCTTTATGTTTTGGATTATTTTCTTTGACAACAGTGTTCACTCCATTAGAAGAGTTTATTGCAGTGACAGTGATAGGTGCCTGGAAACCATTAACAATCATGTTTCTTCTCTTGTGTTTGTCATTGCATATTTTACATTCACTGTATACTTTAGCTATAGTCTTTCTTAAAGAAGGCCAGTAGTAATCTTTGCAGATAATTCTATTCATCTTATTCACCTGCCAATGCTTTAGATTGTGAACTTCCCGAACAATATTTTTCTGCTCAAATATGTTCGATATCACCTCCCTTCCCTTTAGATATAATCTACCTTCACCGTCTAGTTGATATCTATATCTGAGGGCTCTCATTTTAGCCTTATGTGCTCTATCCATATTTTCAAATGGAAATTGTCCCGTAAGCATATATTGTTGAAGTAACTTGAATCTTATAATTTCACCATTGGCATCAACATCATTTATTTGTCCGTCTGTTGTTGATAAATAATTTTGAATTGTTTTTGACTTTGCTGTTTGTGTTAATTCCCAGTTGCCCTTCTGGTTGCCAGCACCAATGGTCTTGAATTGGTAATTGTCATTTGTTCCCAATTCCTTGTAGTAGCTAGTACTGCTGGCTGGATCTCCATGACCCAGCAGGATCGCACTGCTAGGTAACTTCCCCAATATTTTAAAGTTGAATTTATCTAGAATCTTGATCATGGGTTTATTGGAGTCATAAACCAATGGAAACTGAACCATTGCATAGCCCAATTTGGGTGCCCAGAACAACAGCTTTTCCATTAGATAGCTTCCAATGCACTTGTTTCTGATACCCTCATTAACTAAAAAGTTTGCTGTACAAATATGCGATGAACGGCCTTCGTAACAAGGTAATATATTGAATACTCCCAAACATTGTGATTCCCATCTAATATGATTTAAAAAAGTGTCATTGCTAGTATCCTTGTTGACCCTTGCTGGATCAAGCTTATCTATGGAGTCCAAGACCAATATGAAAAAAACACCATCGTGAGGATCAAATTGCATCTTATTCATTGATGTGAAATACTCATCGTCAATGATGTGGGTTGTTTTGTTATCTTTAAACCAAACATCAACAAATTCCTCGGTGGTCAAAGGCCTTATGTGCTGAAGCGTTTGTCCTTTACTGATTTCTTGATTGTATTCATGCTTCAAAAAATTTATTAATCTGGAAGGAATGAGCTTACTGTTTGCTGGGTAAATTGGATATAAAGTAACGTTGAATGTACCCTCATTTCCAGGCAAAACCAACTTGTCAGTAAGAGGCCGTGGTCTTTCCTCAAATTTGTTACTGTTAGCATCTTGATAGGCTGTACTATTGACGTCAATACCTGATCCTGACAGTTGTTTACCCCTGATAGCGGAATTTCTTAAATAGTTCTGTCCAAACCACATTATATCGTCTTCATTTTCCAAGTCGTTCACAAGATCATCGTCTAAATCACCTAGGTCCTCATCATCATCGTCATCATCTTCAACATCCTCTTCATTGACCACATAATCCAGGTCCTCTTCTTCATTGTATTCATTTTCATTAAAGTTGAACAAATCAACACCCATATTTTTCAGTAAATTGTCCATATTCTTTTCATTTTCCGTTTGAAATATTTTTCTATGTTTTTCCTCTGTGATGGGTATACCATAGGAGCCAATTTTGTTAACAGCATTGTTTATTTCCACATTCTTTGAATTTGCCTCTTTAGCTTCCAATGACTTGAATAGTCTCTTGTACTCAATTTCATCAAGTAACTTGTCAGCTTCATCATCAAATGCTTCCAAGTCCTCTTCATAGTCCTCTTCCTCATTAGCTTCATCAGGGGTGGGATTGTTTTGAGACACCTCAGGTATGTTCTTTAGTGCCGATATTTTTTGACCAGGAGTATTTTCATTAACATAACTATATTCTCTATTCAGGTTCATTATAGGATTCTGGAGTCGTCCTGACCCACTTGGCGTGTTAGATTCTAAAGGCGTGAATCTGTTTTGATTCCTAACTGATGTGGCTCCTGTGTGTGCATTTGAATGGCTGCTTCTTCGATAGATATTGGAGTTCAAAGTATTGACATATGTTGAGGCAGTTGGTGGATCTGTGAGAACTGAGTTAGGTCCGTTGGTTGGTGGATTCTCATTCTGTAGCTGTATATCCTCTTCTTCATCCTCTTGCTCAATTCTTCGCATTTCTTCTTCATCCACATGGAACTCGTTATCATCATTATCTGAAAATTGTTGGTTTAAAAATGCCAGCTGCTCAGTTAAGTTAACATTGGGGCTTGGGTTGTTTATGAAATCATTAGTTTGTGATGAGGGGTTCAATTTTCTTATTTTTCTTGAAACCTGCTGTTCCAAGGAATTTGGACTCTCTGCTGAAGCCGAAGCAGCCTTTGTTGGAGTTAAAGAGTGAATGAGAACAGGTCTCATTTTTTTCTTTTTAACAGCTAGTTTTAAAAGATTAACATCACTTGATTGGTAGTAAGGCTTTTCATCGAGTTCAGCTAATTTTGAAAAGGGGGATTGTGGAACGTCCTTCTTATTCGACTCCATCACTGATTTTGATATATTATGGAGTTGTTATTACTTAAGCTAAAATATTACTACTCTTTTTTTTTTTAGTTCTAACTATGTACTGTGTATGGATAAGTTCTATGGGGGCGTTCTTACGTTTAGATAAAAGTAACAAGTATTGAACAAAAAGTACGTCTAATATGTTTTCCCATTATTTTGAAAAGCGCGTTTAAACGTGATAATCACGAAACTGAATAACGAAAGAAAAAAAAAAAAATGATTCTTCGGATATAACTTCTACATAGCATAGATTACCCCAATATCTTATAGTTTTCCTAAAACAATCCCTCTTTTTTTTTTTTGAGTGTTGTCAAGCGCAATCCTGCTGGAGTTTCCAAAAAAAAAATAAAAAATTTTCCCTTCCAAATAACGTCAATAATATTATATGGCGGTAGTGATTAGGAATCCTGGAGAATATTGATGAAATAAAACCAACTAATACACAAAACCTCTCTAGGTACACCTAATATCCTTTTAAATTGCTATCACATCTTATAACACTACAGGAAAGCATAACAAAATGAGTGCTGAAAAATCTTTAAATGCACAAGAAAAATCAAAAAACAAACAAAACAATACAGACACAAATGAGGAAGAAGCCGACCTTTATCTTGATCAATACAACTTTACCACCACTGCAGCCTTGGTTGCTTCTGTTGATAGAAAAGTGATGGTTACTGTTAAAACCGGACAGATATACTTTGGTATTTTGAGAACATATGACCATTTCGCCAACTTGACCTTAGAGTTTGTTACTGAAAGAATCTACTTATCCAGAGAAGACCTTGAAAACCCTGACAGCTTTGAACCAACATTCAATCTATCTGCTAGAGAACATAATAAACCTAATAAACACTACGAGTACTATGCCGAAAGACCAGTCGGATGTTACTTGATTAGAGGTGAAAACGTTGTGTTCATTGGTGAAGTTGATATTGATAAAGAAGATAAGCCTTTAAGATACTTGAGAAAAATAGACTGGGGCCTGGCTAATGCGATTATGAACAAAAAAAGAAGACTTGAACTAAGATTTAATCAACAACAAGCTGTTCGTTACTCTAGGAAAGGATTCAGTTAAATAACAAAAAAAGAAAAGATAATGATAACGTATCACTTTGATTGCAGTAAGTTAATCAAACATGTCAATGATGATATGGTTTTTGTTTTTGGGAACAATTTTTTTTTTCAGTTTTTCTTTTTTTCTTTTTTTAAAGTTATTTTTTTTGGTTCATTTTTTTCTTTTTCTTTAGAGTTTATTTTGTATATATTGATACTCTGGTTTTAATTTATTTCAGCTCTTGGGAATTATACTTTAGTTTTCTGAAAAAATGAAAAAATCTTGCTTATGTGAGTATATAATATCAATAACAATTGAAGGGTAACTTTGTTTAGCACATGTTATTTCCTGATGAAAATGGTCTAGTGGAATAGGAGTTGCTATTTCCTGCAGACATTAGACTTCCTCTACTCGATAATATCTCAGAGATTGCTGATTTCATGTTGGTATTGTAGGGGGTTTCTTCTTTATCTTTTATGTTTATTAGTTTAATACTGTTTTCCTTATCTTCATCGCACTCTTGCTGATCAGTCTTGGGTTTAAATGTGTTTAGTGCTCTTTTAATTCTTAAATAGCCAGCGACTTTTTCCTTTCCTATATTATATGTTAGATTTTCACCACTTTTATCTTCAAGTTGATATTTTTGCAACAAAAATTTAGATTGAACAAACTTACAATTCTCAGGCATACAAACATCACTTTCCATAACTGAAAACACCCAATCAAATATCTGATCACATTTCTGTGCGACTGAAAGCTTTGCAATGGCAAAACTGGAATATGTGTTCTTATTGGTAAAGAAATTCAAATCTGAGCAAATGGAAAAGTTGTAATTTATCTGCTGCTTTAACTCCAAAAAGCACTTTCCTAAGGTGCTTTTGAAGTTGTCTGCCTTTATTAACTTTGTTGCCTTTGGAGGCGAAAGAAAAAGTGTATATTTTTCATCTGCCTGTTCTAAAATAAAGTTGATTAACTGTTGAACATGCGACAACATGCCTGTGTTGAATAACATTTGCTTAGTATACAACTGGTGGCAAAATATTTCAAATCCGTCAAGTTCATTTTTTGACAATTTGAGAAAAGATGAAGACTCTAAAGCCACAGAATTAAATTTAATATGATAATAATCTACTGTTAACAAAGAGTAGCTTTTTATTTTCTGTATTTTGTTTACAAATGTTTTGTTCATATCAACAATTATGAAGCCCAATGACTCTTTTAATGAGTTAAATTTTAGCTTGTCCTCGTTCTTGACATATATTAGAAGTACATTTGACGCCAAATTATTACAATCAATACCAACATTTGTCTTTTCTCCCTTTAGAACTACATTTTGATTTACTGCGTTTTCATTGGACTTAATGAAAGTTTTTGTACTTAAAATCTCATTTGATCTAAAGCTAGGTTCGTCAACCAAAAGTGATATGTTGAACGCATTGTTTAAATACTTTGACTTTTGAATATTATTGCCATACTTATAAATAATAATTTGTGCTGTTAATTTATCTGTCAATGTTTTCAATGAAGTGGTTTTGAACACTGTTAAAGAAAGTAAATTATTTGAAGCAATAATAAAGAAAATAGCATTTATTTGATAATAATCTAATAGATATAGCTTTTCAAGTAAATTTTTAACATGAGTAGGGCATTTATCCTTGTAAATCCTGACATATTTGTCGTGGTACATTTTTATAATCTCAGTCTTTTTCGGTTGATTATTGTGAAGGTCACAGTAAAACTGCATGTCAACTTGTAAGGGAAAATATAACGAAATGAACTCTCTTAACTCATCTAAAGCTTTGACAAACAGCACAGAAAGTCTTTCTAATACAAAGCTGGGAAAATCATTTCCAGCATTGCCAATGGGATCCACATCTGATATGGTATTTTTGTTATTGGTTTGTAATCTTTTTTCTAGACGAATACCCATTTGTTGATCATATGTTCTTGGTTATTATTAACTGTTTAATACATTTACCTTGTTGCATTTAGTATTTGCTATTTTGAATTTATACAGTTTTGTGTACATAGACAAGATCAAGACTTTGAAGTATAAATACGTGTATAGTTAATATTCAGCGAGGAATTGATTAAACCTCATTTTTGTTCCTCGAAAAACCTAAGGAGGAAATTTAGACGCTTGATTTTTTTTGTGCCGTGGACATTTTTGATCCGCGGGAGTCACGTTTTTTCTTTTCTTTTTTTTCCTAAATTTTTCAAATGCATTCTTTTTTTGATACGCATCTATTTTTTAAAAAACTATATCATTGATTTTAGTATTGAAACAGAAGGAACAAAATATTGAAAAGAACCCATAACACAGTAATACAAACGAGAAATGAGCGAAAAGGTAGAGCAATTTCATGCAGAAGGTTCTCCTACTCCAGCTCCTGTAGTTAACATTGAAAAATCTGAACTACCTAATCCGGGATCATTTGTGCACACTTCTGATGATAACATAGTAAAAGAAAATGATTTAGTACTGATATACATTTCGAAAACTAACATAAGACCTCTGGTTTTGCACAAAGATGGTAGAATGAACACTAAGTACGGGACTTTCTTACACACAGAAATAATCGGTAAAGAGTATGGATCTCAAATAGGAAAATATATGAACAGTAATCAAGTGAATAGAGGAAGACAACACCAAAAGAAGACTGGTGTGCAGGAAGAAGAAGAAAGTGAAAAGAAGTTTGGATTTATTCACGTTCTGAAACCAACACCAGAGTTGTGGACTTTATCTCTTCCTCATAGAACACAAATTGTTTATACATTTGATTCTTCATATATCACTGAAAGAATGCAAATAAACTCTTTGTCCAACGTACTAGAAGCCGGTACAGGATCTGGGTCTTTGTCTCATCAATTTAGCAGATCTTGTAAAAGATTATTTACATATGAATTTCATGAAGTCAGAAAGCAACAAGCAGAGCTTGAATTTAAGCAACATGGATTGCTGTATCAGGATTATTTGGATGGGAAAATCAAGGATAGAAACTCTGCTAACATTATAATTAATCATAGAGATGTTTGTAAAGATGGATTTCTAGTTGACCAAGTTGAAAACATTAATGGGGATGCTGTGTTTTTAGATCTTCCTGCTCCATGGGAAGCTATCCCACATTTGAACAAGCCTGGTGTATTAAATCAAAACAAGCAAGTAAGAATATGTTGTTTCTCCCCTTGCTTTGAACAGGTTGATAAAACTATAGAAGCTCTTGAAGAAAACGGATGGGGTGGTATTGAAATGGTTGAAATACAAGGAAGAAATTTTGAAGGAAGGAAAAGAATGGTTAAATACATTGATGATGCTGTTAAAGTGTTGAGTGATCAAAAGGAAAGAAGAAACTTGGGTTCCGTTAATTACAAGAAGCTTAAAAAGGCCAGACAAGAGCTTGAAAGCAGAAATATAACTGAAATAGATGAAAGCTCTGATTTGAAAAGATACAAGACTAACAGTACGCCAAAAGATGAAAAGTTCAATCCGTTTGGTAAAGGTCTAAGAATCAAAGAAGGTGATCCAACATATCAATGGTCAAATGTTGCCAAAGTAGAATCTGAAATCAAATCCCATACCTCTTATTTGACATTTGCTGTTAAGATATTCAATATAGATAGACAGGAGTAAATATTCACTTATTTATAAACATTTTTATTTCGTAACAAGGTTTAATTATATTACGACTTAATTTTTTTTTTTTTTTTTTTTTTTTTTGGTCTTTTTCGGATTTTGTACTTATGAGAATTATTTCCTTTTACGGAAGTTTGCACTTGCCTAATATTTCTTTTTTTTTTTCTCTCAACATACAACTATAGTTTACACTATAATATAATTTCTGTTAAAGAAAAAGTAGCATTATTTTCAAAATTGAGGCATTAAAATTTATGAAATCTAACAATTTATATAAGAAATTTTATTATTCAGAGCAACCAAAGCAATTCATATATACACGTAATGGTTGGAAAACGTCAAAATAACGGTGGATTAGAACCATCATCTAAAAAGCAGAAAATTGTCAAGAAAAACAAAAATTTGGCTGAGGCTTCCGAATCAGAACAAGATTCAGACATCTCTTTATCATCTGAGGAAGAAATTGATGAATTAGAGGCTTTAGAAGAATCTGATGATTTGGATGAAGTTGATGAACATGATGAATTTGATGAAGATGAGGAAAAGAATTCAACAGGAGGCCAATCCGCATCCGCAGCTGCTCATTTAGAACAAAAAAGATTGCTAAAGGAAAGAAAACTGAAAAGATCTGGTGGTAGAGAAATTGAAAGTATCAAGAAGCTATGGGAAAAGCTAAGGGCTAAGGACACTACTAAAAAGGAGAAGACAGCTTTATGTGAAGAAATCTGGGAATTATCCAGTGATTCCATTGCTGAACTAGTTTTGAAGCATGATGCTTCCAGAGTTGTTCAATCATTAGTTAAATACTCTGATGTAAAAAAAAGGGATCAAATTGTTATTTCCTTGAAGGGAAAGTTTGCTGATTTGGCCAAATCCTCATATGGTAAATATTTATTGGTTAAGTTACTACATTATGGATCCAAAGACTCCAGACAATTAATCATTGATGAGTTGCATGGTAACTTAAGAAAGTTGATGAGACATAGAGAAGGTGCCTATGTTGTTGAAGATTTGTTTGTTTTGTATGCTAACCAAAAGCAAAGAAACCAAATGCTTCAAGAGTTCTGGGGTTCTGAGTACGCAGTGTTTGCAGTTGAAAATAAAGATTTAAAGATCGAAGAAGTCTGTGCTGAGAATGTTGATAAAAGAAGAAACATTCAAAGAAACCTGTCTCAAACCATTACAGCTGCTGTTGAAAAGGGATCCACTGGGTTCCAACTTTTACATGCAGTCATGAAAGAATACACCAAGATCATTAATTTGGAAAATGAAGAATTCACTGAATTTGTGGAACTTTTGAGTGAACCTTTTGCCGAATTAATTCACACTCCAGAAGGTTCATATGTTGCAAACTTTATTGTATCTCATAGTAATGCTAAGCAAAGAAAGAATATATTAAGACATTTGAAGGATCACTTGACCAACATGATAAAGAACGAATACGGTAACATGGTATTCTCCAACTTGCTAATGTCTGTTGATGATACTGTTTTAATGGGTAAGCTAATAACTCCTGTAGTTGCAGAAAACTTACATTTCTTCATAGTTGAGAAATTTGCTAGAAGACCATTTTTATACTTGGTAACCAACTACAACAATGGATCTTACTTCAATCCTTTATTGGTTAAACAATTTGAACAAAATATTGAATGGTCTAAGAACACCTCTAAGAAGCCATTTGATACAAGAAAGGACGAATTATTGAAGAAGTTGATACCTGTCATGTTGAAGAATTACATTGATCATATCAAAACATGGTTGAACTCCAACTTGGGTACACAATTCAGTGCTGAATTATTCATTAATGACCATGTCTTTGAAATGCTGGATGATAAGTCAAAGGCTGTCTACAAAGAGGCCATTGACAAGACATTGGATTTCTACAAAGGAGATATTGCTAATGATGACCAACACGCCTTAAACGCATTCCCATATTCCCAAAGATTTTTGAAATCTTTAATCCAGAATGGTTCTTGGGACAGAACAGAAAAGAAGATTGTACCATTAACTAAAACCGGAGAATTTTTAGGTTTAGAATTTGCTAAGAGATTATATTCTGAAGTCATAACCAAAAAATATTTGGTTGATTGGTGCAATAACAAGAATGCTTCATTCGTTATAGTCTCATTGTACGAAGTCTTCAGCAAAAAAGACACTAAAAATGAATTTTTCCAAGACTTGAAAAAGGCTAAGGGATCATTGGATACTGCGGATGAGGATAACAAGGGTTTAAAGCTGTTGGCTAAGTTGATGAAATAAAAGGTATATATTTTATAAAATAAATTGATTTAAACAATGTTTTGTATAATCTGATTATATCCGTAAAAATTTAAAGACCTTTTTTTTTATATTTTTGTTGGGATAAATCAAAACACGCTCTTAACTCATATCTTATTTTTTTAAAAAAATATGTCATTTCGTATTAGTGATAAGTTGTCAATCTAATACGTCTATTATTTTATGTTTTCAGTTTGACAACCAAAATAAGAAGCAAATCTAACAACCGTATAGACTTTTGTCATTGCTATGGAAAATGTTGATGTCGATTTCTATACAGTAAAGGTAATTAGTGATTTAGTACCTGAACTACAAACCAAGCATATAGCACTATACAACAATGAGCATATATTTTTAGCTGGTGAGAATGACAATGATATTTTTCATTACATCAAAGAAGCTAGCTCCTATATTTTGCTGTTCAAGCATGATTACGAAGATTACAAGACATCAGAAGATGAATCTGTCAAAATAAAAAAGATAAAAAGTATTGATGATGCCAATACAATGACAATGTTGTTGAGTGACGGTAACTTGAAATCATTTGTTTTACCTGATTTGATATACGTAGACGACTCAGATATAAAAGATGCTGATGATTTTGAATACATCGGCAACAATAGACTAATAGTGAGAAAGAGTGGAGACTTGAAAATGTGTGAAATAATGAACAACAAAATTATTGAACGAAAATGGCTTAACATAAAGGGAATCCATCAAATGAGTATTGCTACAAAAATTGATAAGAATAAATGCGGAGTCTTATTAGTTAATGACGAAAAGGAGCTTAAATATTTAACTATTGAAATTGGTAAGAAAAACAAGTTTGAACTGAAAGATGTAAATATCAATACACATGATGGCAACATAAAGATTTACAACCTAGATTCATTTTTTCTGTATGCTGTTGTTATAGAGAAAGAACAGTCTTCCTGGGTCTACTTTGTTACTCATTGTGAAATGAAGGTAAAAAAGGAACTTGAATTCAGTGATGAACTCATGTCATTAAATGTTGTGGATTGTAATGCATTTATAGATTTTAAAAACAGAAAAATAAGAATCAATTTATTAACTTTCAAATGGGAAGAGTTTTCATCATTACCCAATAATCTTTCAATCGTTGACAATAAATTGCAATTGAGCTGGAAAGATGTTGAAAACCTTGACAAAGAAGGCAAATATCTTAATGAATTTGAGAATAAATACAGAAAAGTCAACATATGCAACAACACTTCAGTGAATCAACTTGCAGTAGATGTTCAAATAGAGCATGAAAAGTTGCTACTTGTTAATAATTTTGCTATTGAAAGTGATCAAGTTTTTCTCAATGAATCCATGTGGTTACTGATACCACAAAGAATAAGTTCTTTGATCAAGAATTTTGATATAGAAAGTATTCAACTTTGTGATTTAGTTTATAATTTGCTAGGAAATGTACCAAAAAGTGTGATCATAGATATGGAGATGCAATATACTTGTTACTACAAGCTTCTTTTGATAACTTTCCATAATGAGTCAATAAACAATGACACCATTAAATCATGGGTAGAAATGGCTGTAAGAGACAATATAGACATCAAAGTATTATTCCATTTATTAGGCTTTGAAGTATTTGGTGATATATGGATTTACAATGGCTTGATCAAAATTTTGGACAAGCTTAAGCTACTAAAATTAAGAAGCAAGATTGACAACAATATAGAGTTACTGAAGGATACGATTGTTTTATTAATGAATGATGATATAAAAGGTAAAATTTATGATTTTTATCATGTTAAGAAATCATTAACTTTTGAATTTGTAAAGGCTATTAGCGGAATTAACGATTTTGATGAGGTTGTGGAATTGATGAACTACGTGGACTTTGAAAGTTTTGGTGATGAATTAATTAAAGTA
Source organism: Hanseniaspora pseudoguilliermondii (assembly GCA_030573455.1). NCBI lineage: Eukaryota > Fungi > Ascomycota > Saccharomycetes > Saccharomycodales > Saccharomycodaceae > Hanseniaspora > Hanseniaspora pseudoguilliermondii. Next base: position 239,150 of record JAJMDH010000003.1, on the reverse strand, counting down.
TATGAGAATATAAAATCGGATTATATTTTGTATGCATTGTACAAGTACAATCATAATTACCAAAAATGCTTTTTAATTTTGAAAGATAATAAGCAATTTGAAAAATTTGAACATGAATTGGTTGAGAACCTTGAAAATATTAAAGATGACGAATTTGTTAGCTATTTTGTTGTTTTATGTAACAATTTGACGCATTTAGGTAATGGTTTAATGAAAAAAGCAACTCAATTAATAACAGAAGATAGCAAATATGCTAAGTCAGTTATTGCCCACATAAACGATGATTCCATAAAGAATAAGTTGATAGAGAAAATAAGAGATTTCAACAAAGTTGATGATGAACTACTTGGGTCTGTCATTACCTTTTACATTAACAAGATTGATAACTATTTCATAAAGGATAATGTGGTCTGCGAAAAATACTCAAAAGCACTACAAAAGTACAGAGAGGATAATGATACTGAGGGTAAAATTACATTAAAAGATTATTTACTTGATATACTGAAGTCAGATACTTTGGGGGAATCATTAATAAATGACATATCATCAAAATTCACACACAAGTTGTCATTAATAGAAGATAAACTAGATGAAAGATTTCAAAATCATATGTACATTAAAATATTGTTTGGGTTTGATGGCAACATAGATTATTCTTTGGAGATGAATGATTTTATTGTGATATCTAAGGAAATACAAAAAGATAATAGTTTATTATTAAAGGTGCTGGAATACTACAAAGACAATGAATTGATGTTCATGAAACTTTTAAACAAGTTTGTTGTTGATGGGACAAAATCTAAGGAGATATTTACAATAATACCCAATAACATGAAGATTAGGCTAATGAAAGCAATCTTATTGAACTCAATGGTTCAAATGGAAAATAAGACTGACTCATTGAAGATGAGAATAAAGTTGTTGAGTGGATCGCAATACTGTAGTTAAGTCCCTGTGATTCTCTTAATCAAGGATGTTACAATTGTTTACTTTCCTCTTAGAAGGTGACATTTTACTAAATAACTCAATGTGCGGCTGATTCTTCAATTTTTTTCTCTCATTCTCAGTTAGCTGCGTATTTCACTGGTGAGACATTTAAAAAATGAGAGAAAAAAAAACTACTCCCGCTTAACACGACTACTGGTAAATCTGCACCAGTTTATTTTGTGCTCAAGCATCAAGTCTAAGAGAAGCTAGAAACTGACAAATTCTAATTACATTATTTATTTCTCTCATCAAGTTTATGTTATTTTCTTCAATTTATAAGAAAATTAGAACTATTCAAACAATATATAAGAACTCAATCAAACTATCTTTTTGGTATTCAAAGTTTTATACGATATATTTGAAATAGTCATAAAACCAGGAATAATAAACTTTGATTATATCCTTAAGACACTATATATTTTCTAAACAACAAAATGATGAGCTCTTCAATGTCTGGTATGTCATCAAGTAATACCACCTCTACAACGAAAAAGATGAAGATGAAAATGAACACCTATATTACTGCTAAATGGTTGGAATACCCTGTTGTCTTCAAACATTTGAAAGCTAGCAACAGAGGTCAACTATTTGGTATCTTTCTATTAATACTAGTTGCAACATTTGTTTACAAGCTAACTGGGTTTACAATATGGTATTTAGAACTAAAATGGAGCCCAAAGAACGAACCTTTATCCGAAGAAGAAATGTTGATAAATGAAAAGAGAGGTAGATCATTTGTTGGTGAAATTTTCTTTCCAAATGGTTTCGATTTCTTTAAAGATGCTATAAGATGCGTGTTGATTTTTTGGTCAACTTTGATAGCATACATGTTAATGTTGGTTGCCATGACTTATATTTTGTCATACATCTTTGCTATTGTGCTTGGTATAGCTTTGTTTGAAGTATTCTTCAACAGAGTCAAGATTGTTATTTTAAGAAATAGAAGATTAAAGGTCATACAAAGCTGTAAATTTAGTAATGTTGGAACCTGTACCTGTGGTGTGCACAGCAAAGAAAGTACTGATGTAGAAAGTGGTTTGACTAATATAAAATCAACATCTTGTTGCCAAACCAACAACGTTACAGAGCAAGTTCTAGATGCTGATGAACAAGTTGTAGAAAATGCTAATCAAATTACAACTGATAACACTGCTGATATGGATGTAGAATTAGAACCAAGAAGCCGTTTTATATAAACTTAGCTGAATGGCATCTTTGTATATAGATAATAAATAATAAAATAAACCTACTTTAGATATAGTGTTTAATGAATCTTCTTCATGGCTTTTTTGTTCTATTTGTTTGGCATTAGCAACATTAAGTTAATTGTATTCTAGTATTTCGCCATAGTTTGTGAGATCTTATACTAAGATAAAAAATAATACGACTTTGAGCAAGGGGAAGTGAAAAATTCTCTTATCACTAAATTATGCAACGTATTTTTAAAAAAAAATTAAAAAAAAAAGATCTACATAATTTTAATCATTTACAAAACAGACCCCCGAATAAATTATTATTGAAAATTTGTACATATTACGGTCACTATATACAAAGCAGTTGAACAAACAAATGTTGAATATTAAAGTATATATAAGTATCACATCTTATAATTAAAACAAGAAGTGAAAATTCTCAACGTTAAAGTAAAGTTACATATATATTCACCCAATAATCAAATTGTCAGCAATTATTTGACCTGAGAGAAAAAAAAAAAAAAGATTAAATAATTATAAATAAATATGGGATTAAGAATGACAGATAACCTTTTGTTTGAGAAAACAAATATCAAATCATCTCAAAAATTTAATATGAAGAAAATGAAACAGTTATTATTGATATCCTTTGTTTCCTTACTCTTCATTACATCTTTGAACGTGGGGCTAACAGAAAAATCGTTTACCTTTTTCAGAGACATTTATGGTAAAGGCCAAACTTTGGACTTATACTTTGAGCCGGCAAAGAAGAAAGTCAGCGTTGATATAGTGATGTCATCTACTAATACAATTCCTGAAATTAAGCAATCGATTTCAAACACTGACTTCTTAGACAAGACTGTTGAAGAAAGCATCGCCTTCCAATTTGGTAAGTATTTCAAGATCAAGCCAAAGCTAGTATCCCAGAATATTGACAGAGCCAAGTTCAACACCTGGTTAAAGCAAGAAACAAAGACCTCTTTACAAAATTTGAAGAACAACATTGCTGATGACAATCTAAATAATCTAACCACTGTATACAAAAACACTGGTATTGTTGAAGGCACAGTGTTGGCATCTCCATCGCAACGCAACCCAAACTATTTCTACGATTGGACTAGAGACAGTGCCATAACAATGAACACAATAGTTAATGTTTTGCAAACGCAGATGAGTGAGGAAAAAGCCAAAACGGAGTTTGTGCCTTTGCAGTTTTCCTGTGTGGACGTCAAGTTATTTGGAACAATTTTGAAATACATGAACAAAACTTATGAGATACAAAGAATTGAGAATCTATCTGGAAATCCCTTGCTGCAAGGATTGGGAGAGCCTAAATGGAATGTTGATGGAACAGCCTTCATGGGAAGTTGGGGTAGACCACAGAATGATGGACCAGCATTAAGAGCAACTACAATGATCCACTTTTTAAACAGCTTGCAGCAGTTTGGCTACCAATTAGATGATGTGTACCCCTTTTTGGAACCGACATTGTTGAACAGAACATCATTGGTTTTCAACACTGAAGAGGATTTGTTCAAAAAAGTTATCTACTACGATTTAAGATTTGTTGTTGATAATTGGCATAAACAGTCATTTGACTTATGGGAAGAATTGAACGGTAACCACTTCTTTACATCCATGGTACAGCTAAACTCCATGAGATTGGGAATTAACTATTTGAAGCAACATTTAGATTGGGAATGTCCTTCTGGAACATCAGTAAGTGCCTTTATTGATACATTAGACTCAACCTATAAATTGTTATTAAGTTTCATTGAGAATGAGGCTGGGTTCGTGAATGAGTTGTCAAACCATATCATTGAAAACCCACAATACAAGTTCAAAAGATCAGGATTGGACATATCCACATTAATTGCATCTGTGTTGACTCATGATCCTATAAGTGATGATTTGAAGAACCCGATGCCATTTAACTACAACAACACCTTGGTTTTGAACAGCTTGCACGGCTTGACTGAGAGTATGCAAGTTCTATATCCTATAAACCATCCTCTAAATTCTCTGGACATGGGTGTCGCATTAGGTAGATATCCTGAGGACGTTTACAATGGAAATGGTGAATCTGAAGGAAACCCTTGGTTCCTAGCCACTGCTACTGGGGCTCAATATCTATATGGATTTGTGAATTTGCATTTGAAAAACAAAATGGACTTGAAATTGGATGCATCTCTTGATGAAATGAAACAATCATTCTGGCACAGCATATTTGACTTTTCATTTAATTCCTTAAGAGATGTTGACGCAAATTTCAACTTAGTGATTCCGTATGGATCAAAAATGTACATAGAAACAATTCAAAGATTGATAACATATGCAGACTCCTTCTTAGACCAAATAAGAAAACATGTTTCCGATGAGGGAAACATGTCTGAGCAGTTCAATAAATACACTGGATTCCAGGAGGGCGCAAGAGATTTGACCTGGTCCTATGGTACATTCTGGAACACGGTCACGCTGAGAACCATTGTTAATAATGAATTTCAAAAGTTAAAGCATCAAAAGTCAAGATAAACATGCATTTGGATAGTATATATGTTAACTTAATATGGCACTTCTAGTTGCATTTTATCTAAACATCAAATTCGGATAACAGTCTTCCGTGTTTTAATAGTGGATAATCCAAAGTTTAAAATTTTTTTGTTAGTTAAGTATTTTTCCCCCGTCTAAGCCTTCAATACGATTTGTTGTATACATCTTAAATTGCTAACATTGATTTAAAGAAATTATGAATACTTTGAATATATTTTAACATGGTCTTCTTTTCAAAAATATCACTATTCAAACACTTCAAAAACCATAATAAACAATGGTCAAAGCTCATATAGCACCTTCAATCTTAGCCTGTGATTTCACTCAATTGGGTTCTCAATGCCAACACGCCCACGCATGTGGGGCTGATTGGCTGCACTTGGATGTCATGGACGGTCACTTTGTGCCTAACATTTCCTTAGGCTTCCCTGTCATTGAATCATTAAGAAAGCTTATTCCTAAAGATCAAGGTGTATACTTTGACTGTCATATGATGGTTTCCAACCCTGAACAATGGGTTGAGGAACTAGGGAAAATCAAAGTTGATCAATTCACATTCCATTATGAATCTACAAAGGATCCATTATCCTTAATCAAGAAAATCAGAGAACATGGCATGAAAGTCGGTGTTGCCTTGAAGCCTAACACTCCTGCTGAAGTTGTCGATAGCTTGGGGGATATTGTCGATATGGTTTTGGTAATGACTGTTGAACCTGGGTTTGGAGGCCAATCGTTCATGCCTGAAATGATGCCTAAGGTCAAATACATAAGGGATAAGTTTAACTCTCTTGATGTTCAAGTTGATGGTGGTTTAGGCCTAAAGACCATTGATGCTGCTGCTGAAGCAGGTGCCAATGTCATTGTTGCTGGTACAGCTATATTCAATGCAGATGATCAAAAGAAGGTTATTGACACATTGAAGCAAAAGGTTAACGACAACTTGAAGAAAATGGGTATTTTAACTGAGTAAGCAAATAAGTTATATTTATATATAAAAACTATTTTATTTCATTTAAAAATGTTTATATTTTTAAAAGGTAGCTTTACCTAGTAGAGTACCTTGGTTACCAATAAATCCGGAATTAAAAGATTGTTGCTTGTTTTGAGATATAACCTCATTGATGTAGCATTTGACAGCTTCAACAGGCTTCAAAGTGTTGTCCTTAACTTTTGTGGATGGTAAAACACTGATATCTGTTGAAAAGGTGTTGACATTTGGATTACCGTTATTCTTTTCAAGTTTCAATTGTTCTTTCAAGTATTTTCTCTTTTCAACGTATTTTATGTTTCTTGCAATCTTTTGGGCTCTCTTGTTGGATAGAGACTTACTACTCAATAGGTTGGTTAGTCTACCGTGGTGAACTTCCAAAGGCTTATATTCGTTTTTGTATATTTCTAATTGAGTGGAGTAGTCAACTCTGGCTCTGGCTCCTCTGACAGCAGAGTTTAAAGAGTTCAACCCATAATCTTTTCTGAAGATAGCCTTTTTGTGAGCTCTTTGTTGTCTTTTAGCGTTGTTGGCTAATTGCTTTGGTCTGTTGATACTGTTTTTAGATGGCATTTTGTTATAATTGGCAATGCAATAAGTTTTTCTTCGGTTTATTAAACTTATTTAACTAATCACTCTTTATTGTGACTTAAATAAAAAGGTACTAACTGATATAGATAAATCTTGTTAATAATAACTTTGAAGCTTCATTTTCTTTTAATATTTTTTTTTTTAGGATTCGAACAAAAATGAAGGCTAGAAAATTAAGATATCTTTTGATTATTTCCTAAAAAGGATATTTCTCGTTTTGAAGAATATCAATCTCAAAAAAAAAAAAAAAAGAAACTTGCACACTTTTCAGATATTGGTAGTAGTCACGTGTTTTGTTACACTGATCTATTTTTTTTGCTACCGCCTTTGGCAAAGCCGTTCTGCAAAAACAAAAAAATATTGATTTTTATCTGTCGACTGTCATAACCATAAATTGATGTATAATTATAGAATCTTATTTTTATATAAATTATTTCAAATAATTAATACAGGGATATAGATATCATTCACCAATCTACAAATAAACCAAAAGACAAAAATATAAGCATCTACTTCCAATGTCTGATAAAGAAAAAGATGTTATGGATTTCTTAGAAAATCTTCCACAAAAGTCTACAAAAAAATCATCAAGTAAAGTATCATTAAACAAGAAAAAAACTACTACAGCAAAGAAAGATAATTCCAATGTATTGGACTTTCTGAATGAATTAGAAGAACATAAGAAAACAGCTAAACCAGAAGAACCTGAATCATCAAAGATTGAAAAGGAAAGTGTTGAGTATATCGAGACTCCATCAGTAGATAAATCCAACAATGAATCAGTTCCAGAAGAAACAGAAACTCCTGCACAAAATGCCAAAGAAGAACCTGAACAAACTGAAAATGAACCAGCTCCCTTTTCTTCCTTTACATCTTGGTTTTCTAATGCCACCAGTGGCAAGTTAGGTGATGTTGATTCCTTGTTAAATCAAACTAAGATAACTTTGCAAAAGAATCTTGGCTCTATGAGTAAGCCGGAATTGAATGATATACAAAAGGGATTCAAGGACTTGTTGAGTCAAACCATGAACAAAATTGAGGAGCATGTGCCTGATTTTATTGATGAAGAGGAAGAGGAAGAAGAGGATTTGATGATCTTCCTCCAACACGACATACCTAACTGGAAATTTGACAAGCTATGTAGATCAACTTTCTACAATATTTTATCCGACCAAGTCCAAGATGGTGTTGAAGTTCACATCAAGGAAATCCTTGGTGATTTGTCAAAAACACAAAGCTTTTTTGAGGGCAAAGTAAATGATGCTGAGAAGTTATGCTTGGCTAATTTAGAGGACACTGTAAACAGATACAAAGCCTCGACTGAGGGAAAGGAACCTTCTAAGCAAAGCAAAATTTTTATATCTGTGGTTGGTGTTACTGTTCCTTTACAAGAGGGTACTGATTCCAAGGATGCTGAGTCCATAGTGGACCCAACCAAAGAGGGAAACTTCTCCTTAGTCTTTGTTTTGAAAGATATCACCAACAATATAGACATTATCCAAAGATCTCAAGCAATTCCTGATAAGTGGATTCAATGGGTTTTGAACTACAAGAAGTTCCAAGATAAGGAAATAGACCCAAGTAAGTGGGTCAGCGAATGGATTGAGCAGTTGATTGTTTTGAACTTCCAAATTTTGGCTCAAAACTACGTTGTTAAAAGAATCAATTTTTAAGGATCAGTTTCAATTTAACAAAAAAAAAAAACAAAGATATAAATATTTTATGTATAATAGTAGATCATAATGTTTTGTCCTCTTCATTGAACTTATAGACACCGTATTTTTTATTTTCCCAGTCAACCCAGAGCTCTCCATCCCATGTGTATAGAGAACCTTCCTTCTTCATGTCAGAAGGCAGTTGGGATTTACCCAGGTGTTTCTTTAACTCTTCTTCCTTTCTGATAATATCATTAATTCCGTAGGCATCATCATCCTTGAACACATTCAATGATCTGTTGCAATCACCCCTGATATAGGACCATTCTTCTGGGGTCGGGAAGTGGGTGTTGATTTGGATAGGAACTTCTTCATCTTCCTTTTTTGAAGGATTGTTGAACTTGGTGGTCAAGAGCGTGTACAGAGGAGATCTAGACTTCACAGCCTTGTTTGTAAATACAGTGATTCCAAACTTTTGTCCAAAGACATTTCTCATCATGCTCATATATGTGGTGCTTAATGGTTGATATTGGGTTATCTATAGAAATAAGCTTTTACACTTTTAAGAAAAATAATGGCAAAAATGTAATTAAGGTATTAAAAAAAAAAAGTGATAAAAAGGTCGATAATTGCGTGTATTTTTTTTTGACACTTAACTACACGAGATGCCCAATCAAAATTACTAGAAATTTTCCTTTTTTTTTTTTTTGAAATTCATTAAACATAGAAAAGTGTACATATCAAATTATATAATTACGAGCTAATCATCTTCAGTGTCAGACAAGATAGTTTCTCCTTGGTATGTGCTTACTCTGTATTCAGAGGAGCCAAAGTTTTCCTCGTTTCCTTCCCCGCTTCTTCCAGCAGTTCCGACTGTTACGTTAGCATTACCCAATGCTTGTTGTTGTGATCTGAACTCATCATCAGCAGTGGTGAATTGAGCATTATTGTCTTTCTTCTTTTCAATCAACTTCTTTGACATGCTTGCAGACTCACTGCTTTCTTCCAGTAATCCAGTATCAATTTGCTCTAGTTGAGTGTTGTTGAATTCCATCATTTGTAATAATTTCTTTTGTTTAATATGTTCCGATTTTCTTTGTTTTGCTAATTCTTGTGATTGCTTTATCTTGAATCCATCAGTCAAAACTAGTTGTACTTCCTCCAATTCTAAATTACTTAGTTCTGGGTAACAGTAGTAAATAAACACAAATGAGACTACACACAATGCAGCAAACAAGGCAAATGTACCAGGTGGACTGATACTCTTTAACATGGTTAAGAAACATGAAGAAATAACCAAAGAACCAGCCCAATTGGTGGCGGTGGACAATGATGTACCGACACCTCTAACATTTTGAGGGAACAATTCGGATTGTTGCCATGGGACAGTACCAATACCAACAGCGTATGAAGCAGCAAATCCAATCATTGCAAGGATCACAATAATGCCTGGAGCAGAAAATCCACCGTTTGCAGCAGTGATGTCATTGCCTTCAAATTTAAGATCAATGTAGTGGAAGGCAACAGCACATGTGGTCAAGAAGATGGCCATGCAAGGGATACCAATCAACAAAATCAATCTTCTACCAACCTTGTCGATGACAATGAAGGCAACTGTTGTAAAAATAAAGTTTGTACCAGCAATGATGATGGAAACAGCAGCTGAGTTCTTGATACCAACAGATTCAAAAATAGTACCAGAGAAATACATTAAAGCATTCCAACCTGTGAATTGTTGGATACCTTGCAAGGCACAAGCAATAATCAAGGCTCTTAAATTAGAAGGAACAGTGTGTAACTCTTTGAAGGTGTTGAAAACTTTGTGAATAGTAGTCTTACCGTGAATGGAGTTGTTTAATTCAATCAAGTTTTTGATCTTTAAGTCAATAACTTCATCAGTGGCATTAGAATAAGATTTCTGCAAAACTTTTTTGGCAGATTCAGTGTCATTCTTCATACAATAGTATCTAGGAGTGTCTGGTAGCTTAATGAACATAAACATTTGTATAGTGGCAGGAATGATGGATATACCAACCATGATTCTCCAACTGTTATTAACGTGTTGGATACCAGCACCGATAGCATAGGCAATAAGTTGACCACCAGTTAGCCATAGGGAGTTTATTACTGTTAGTCTACCTCTGACATTTTTAGGAGCAATTTCAGAAATGAACAACGGAGAAATTAAGGATCCAATACCGACACCGAACCCCATTATGAATCTCCCTATGATCATTTGCCAAATGGTATGAGAGCAAACTTGTAATATGGCACCGACAATAAACAAGATATTAGAAAACATGATGGTGGGTCTTCTACCAAAAAGATCGGCAAAAGTACCAGCAAATAAAGCTGTAATCAACGCACCTAGAGATGTAGCAGATGTGATCAACTCCTTATCCCCATAGGAAAGCTCCTTGTTTGATAGATCCTTTTTCATGGAGATCAATGCTGTTGAGATATAACCTGTATCGTAACCAAACATGAATCCCGAAATAGAAGCTACAAATGTTAAAAAGACAACAAAGTTTGACATGGAATAAGTGTCAAAGGTGATCATGACAGATGAATCATCTTCATCATCGTTGGCATGAATGTAGTTTGACTTTGTGGTAATACTTTCTTTAGGGTATTTATCCGTTTTATGGATATTACTTAGATCAACCACATTAACGTTTCTATCGGAGATAGAATCCATAATACTAGCTTCGTCCATATTGTGAAAAAATAATTATTTAAAAGGGTATACTAATGTTATAATATTTAGGTTTTTATAAATGTGTGTACAAACTAGTATTTAAATTATGAAATGATATATTAATCAAGATAAGCAAATGCTAGTAATAAATTATCTTTTGCTTTTGGTTTAGTATATTAAATGCTATTACCTTTATAATATTTTCAGATGTCTTTATATAAAAGTTAATTTTGATAAGTTTAAGGTAGACACTGTCAGCATTTATATATTATTATTTTTTTCTAGAAAATATCCAACATTTTTCTTTGTGGGTTTTTTTTTTTTTTTTTATGTTGGAGTTCACCAAAAAAAATATAAGATGAGTATGATACGTTGCCATTTTTTGCTTGAGGATGATTAGCCATACCCCTCCCATGTGAAAAAATTATCTTTCTTTTTTTTTTAAAAAAAAAAAAGACATATTCTTAGGGTTCATACACAAGAGCTGTTATTCCATGTGAAAATTGTTATTAAATTAACAAAGGATAACCCTCTCTTCAGTGGAAGCCTTTAGGGGGCTGTCGTAGATCTTTTATTGAACATTAAAAATAACTATTATATGAACATTTGATTCTTGTTTTTAACATAATTTTTATACAAAATATAATGCCTTTATCTTTAGTCAATTTTGTTATCCATAGATTATTAAAGGTTATTTTTTTTATCTCACATATTTTTTCACGTCCTTCTTGCCATAACATTGGTAACTTTTGTCCCTTTTCATCTTGGTGAGTGTTCTTTTATTTCAACAGCCAAAAAAATAACCTTTCTAACTGCGCCCGTAAAATTTTACTTAAAAAGAACCTGTTGTCGTTAACTCTATCTTAAACTCACGGCTAACTATTCCAAAAGTTTCTGTCAAACAATCAACCTCTTCTTATTAGGACCTGAGAAAATAATTGTTTGTATAACTCTTTTAGCATAATGGTATTATTTCAACTGTGTGTAATTTTTCATTTATTTGAAAATGGTAAAATTGCTTTGTATAGATCACGTGTTGTTATCTCCGGGGTAAGTCAGCATTGAGTTGTCCTTGTTTTTTTCCCCGAACCCTAGTATACTCGTTTTACTTAGTCTTGATTGTGTTGTACTTTATCTTGTAATGTATTAAAATCACCCCCTTTTCAACTTAAAATACTATAAACCCATAAATACCAATTTGTAATTGCAGCTCTATATTAAACTGTTTAGAAGCAACCCTCTTATTCTCAACCACAATTATTAATCATGAACCGTCTTTTTGGAAATAAAAAAACTAACGCTTCAAACTTTGATTTGGATGATAAGGTTTTTGATAACAGCGAAGCTTCAATAAACAACACCATAAAGGACTTAAACCTTAAACTTCACAATCTTGAACAGCAAATTGCAGTTAACACAAAACAATACAAGCAAAATCAAAAAAATACATTTTTGAAAAAGAAGCTATTAAACCTAATAAAGCAAAAAAATACAATTTCTAATCAACTAATGCAATATGAAAACTCTTTAATGAACATACAGCAACAAAAACTAAGTAACATCAATGTCAAAACAAATCTCAATATTATAAACAACATGCAGCAGCAGGTCAAGCAATTTAAACAATTCAACAAGGCAAACAAGAACGTCTTCAATGCAGATTCCATATACGATTTGAAAGACGAATTAGACGATATGATGGAACAAACAAATGAAATCAACGAAATCTTGAACATGGGTAATGGCGAAAACGATATTGATGAGGATGAACTTAATGAAGAGCTTGAGTACTTGATGCAGGAAAACAATTCAGTTTCTATGGGCTCATCAAATGGCGCTTACCTCGAAAGCTTGGGTGTTATAGATGTTAATGATAACCAAATTGAGCCAGAATTTATGAACAACGATTTGGAGCAGATCTCAGAACAACCCAATGATATCGTTGCTGAATAAATCCATACCACGTATATATTATGAATAATGAAAAAAAAAAAAAAAAATCTATTGATAATAATTTAAAATAGTCATTTTAAGTGCATTAACCTTTGATTATTTTAGAGGTAACTCACACACAAAAGTAACACTAAGAAGGTAAACTAATGTAGTTCATCAACAAAGAGAGACAATGTACTGTAATACCTTTAACACACTGTTTAAAAGACAAAAACGTCTTAAGTAAATTACAAACATTTGCTTCTTAATAAATTTATAAATGAGGAAAAATTTTAACCTTCTTATAAAAGTCACAGTGCCGGAGTGGTTAACGGGTTGCCCTGCTAAGGCAATGGTCTTTGGCCACGCAGGTTCGAATCCTGTCTGTGACGTATTATACGAAGTTTTTTTTTTTTTTTTTTTTTTTTTTTTTTTTTTGAAAAAAAAAAAAAAAGAAAGGCTTTGAGCAAATATACAGAAATGTTTTATATCAATATATAAGGATTCAAATTTGCCCATTATATTATCTATAGCTTCTTTAATGATATAAAGTAATTACCAATATCTTTTTTGGAATGTAGTTCCCATTCATCCTTAATAGGATTGAACATGACACCCTTTGCATCTATAACTTCCATCTTATTTCTGAATGCCCAATTTTCTATATCTGAGCAGTTAATGTATTTTTCAAAAGTATGGGTTCCTTTAGGAACCAAGTTCAAAACATGTTCGGCAGCAACAATTGTTGTCAATAATGAAATCAAATCTTTGTTTATTGTACTGATGACCATTACACCGCCTGTGTTCAATCTATCCCTTAAGCAGCTTAACATCCTGAATGGTTCATCAACATGCTCAAGCATTTCAAAGCAGCATACCATGTCGAATTTTTCAGCCACGGTGTCCTCTTTGAACAAATCCTTTATTTCGTATTTAAGACTTCCTTTTTCGAGGTTATTCTTCAAAAGCATGTCCTTTGATGCATGTTGTGTAGCAACTTGAATGCACTCTTCAGTCATATCGTAGCCTTTGACTTGGCCAAATACGCCTAGTCTTGACAATGATTCAGTTAATAAACCACCTCCGCAGCCCATATCCAAGACCTTCCACTCTTTGACGTTATTCTTAAAAATCTTATTCATGTAGGCACCTTCCATGTTGTCAACTTGTATTTTGATGTAATCCGGTAGAAGATCCTTGTTAAACTTAGGTATGTAGATTTCATCCTCGTTACTCTTTGTGTTTTTTTCTTCAAAGAATTTCTTTGTTAGTGTATCCTTGATGAATTCTATTCTCTTAGTGTTCATTAGATGTAAAATCCTTTGGTTTCCTGAGGGGTCCCACCATGTAGGAGCCAAGTCAGCAAAATGTGATTGTTCTTCTGAAGAAAAAGAGGATCCATCGACTTTAGCAACTTTTGATGCAGTATTTGGATTGAAACCAATGTTTGGGTTGACGTGTACAAGACGTCTCAGTGTTCTTAGTTTCAATGAGTTTTGAAACATCTTCTCTGTAAGGTATCTGGTTTAGGAGTATTGCAGTACCCTTTACTTTATTCGTAATTAAGGGTTTGAGTGCAAATAGTTCATTTGATATCCTTGAAATCCCCACTACGAAAAAAAAATTTTTTTTTTTTGTTAATATTTTTGATATGTATGGACTTATCCGCCAAACATGTATACGCAAGCAATAAGTTGTAGATAAACAGTTAATAAATTTATACACAATATTAATGATTGAGTACACCAGTGCTTGATAAAATACATATAGGATTAAATATAAAGAAATGTCGTCGGAAAGGTCTAGAAGAAGTAACAGAGGAAACAACTTATATAAATTAATCAACGAGGAAAAAGAACTTTTGAATCAGGATGCTAGCATTAGTAGAACCCCCGAAGATGAACTTTTGGATGCTGTGTTCCAAGAAAGAGAAGATGACGCAGATATGGAAGTAGAAGAAAGCCCTGATGCTAGTGATGAAGCTTTCAGTGGAAGTGAATCTTCTTCAGAGGATGAGGATGATTCGGATAGTGATAGCGAAACTAAACTTGATCAGTCAAAAAGAAAGAAAAGATTGTTGAAAAAGAATAGCCAGATCCCTGTCTTGATTAAAAGAAATATTAAGAAAACATCAGCAGCTAAAAGAAAAAGAGCGGATGGTGATTTGAATATTAAAGATTTCCTAGATAGTGACTCAAGAAGACAAAGTTCAAGATCAGCTACAAGATCTAATAGATTAAAAACATATGAGAATCTGAAAAATGAAGAAATTGTTAGAAAGCAAAGAAATCATGGAAAACCTGAAAAGATTGTTGAAGCCCCTCTTACTCAGGAAGAAAGGTTGGCTAATGCACTAGAAACAGAAAAGATAAATACGGCATCCTTACAACGTTTTAGGGAAATTGAAATTTTCGAAAAAAAACTCATAGAAGAACAACAAAAGAAATACAAAGTTAAGTTTAAAGATGAAGAAAAGGTTCTTAGATTTTCCTCTGAAGTTATATTTTTGTCTCCTGATGACTACGAGGAAGTAAAAAAACAGGAACTAGAAGATGAAACAAGACTGATGAGTAAATCTTTAAAGAAGAAGTACTTGGAACAAAAGAAGCAAGAATATGAGAAACTACAAGAAAGCTTAAATTATATGCAATCCGATAATGAGGAATTGAAAAAAGAAGAGTCTAAGGAAAGTGTTCACGAGGGACCACATAACAAGGTCAAAAGAAATCTGTTCACTCTTTATAACTTTAATTCGTACCAAACCCCGACTTCTAAGGAATTGACAGAAACATTCAATTTTAACATTGTACCTAAAGATGAAATCAAAATGGAAAGATGGATTCACTTAAAATCTATAGAAAATGAAAGTACGGGGGAAAGTCTCACCAGAACTGGTAAGTTTCTATTCACAAAGAACGAAATTCAGCAAACTATGGCGAACTTTAGAAAGTTTGGAGAATACGGAAATTTCTCCAAAGTTACAAATGTTAACACAAACGAAAATACAGAAACTGATCAAAAGTTGCACCTAAGGTATTTACTTGAGCCATCATTGTTTTACAAGAATGTTGCAGATTCAAATACAACAAATATTAAGAAAAATTGTTACATCAAATATAATGAAAAAGTTAAGTACATTGATCCAAAATTAAACATATCATATGCTGATCTGGATGTTTTCAAAAGGTTGACAAATCTAGTAAATCATGATGAATCCATAAAATGGGTTTCCTTGAGTGAAAATAGCGGTACATATGTGGCTACAAACACAAGACCAGCTAAGGGTGTACCAGAAGGTTTTTGAACAGTGTAAACAAACTCATTAGAAATGTGCACGTGCATTTCAGCAAAAAAGCTCTTTTTTTTATGATTTGGGCGGTTCACCAAAAAAAAAAAGCTTTGAAGAAGAAAAATTCACATTGAGTGAACACTGTCAGATTTTCTCTTCTTTTTTTTTTTTTTTTCTGGAAAATTACTTTAACGATATATAATGAGTTGAAATATATTAAAGTGTTAAGTTAACGAATAAAGAATCGTCATGAACCATACACAGAGGAAAATCATATTCTTAGTATATATCTTCAAAGAACCAAATAATCTGTAAGAAACATTGAAATGGTTGTAGTTAATCCTAAAAATTGGCATTGGGTTGAAAAGAATACTCTAGGTTGGAGTGAAACATATTTCCAAGATAAGTTCATTCCCTTGAAATATGAACATAATGATTACGATATTGAAATCATAAAATTGGATCAAATAAGCGGTGACTCCAACGTATCTCAAAGAAAAGGTAAGGTTATCTGCTACTTTGATTTGAATTTAAAATTCAAGGGACAAGTCACACCAAAAGACAACGCTGCAGAACCACAAACTTTCACTGTCACCATACCTGAATTTATGCACGACGAAGATCAATTTTTAATTCAGCTGGACACCGCATCTTTACAACCGGAATCAAAGAATGTTGTTTCAACAGAATTTAAAAAACACTTCTTGGATTCAATTTTGAAATACCAAGCCGATTTGATTGAATCTCATTCCGCTGAAATTCAAGAATAATTCATTAACAACTAAATCTATAGATACTATTGAAGAAACCTTTTTTTTTTTTATTTTTTACTCATTTGTCATATATATATGTTATTTATAAAGCAATGATAAACTAATATACATATGGAATAATTTTATACGGAACTTGTTTCTCATATTCTTCCCATGATTTACCATACTTCACTCTACACTTATGTTCGTCCCTTTGTTGTCTATGCAACAATAAAGTAGCAAAATATAAAGAGTAGTAATAAGTTAGCGCATTAGTGTTCCATGTAGTCAGACACCATGAAAGGGATATTAGCCAGTCACCAAAGTAGTTGATGTGCTGAGATTTAGCCCACCAACCATCGCACAGTAACTTTGTAGCTCTTTGAGTTTGTATGCTTTTCATGTGTGGTAATTTTCCTTGTCTAAAGTCAGACTTTTGTTGATTGGAAGAATGGAAAATGTAATATCCCAATATCATGACACAAGCTATTAGTGCTAGTTGCCAATTTTCTAATTGGATAACATTACAACTTAGATATCTTGCTTGTAGACAATAAGTAAATGGCACTAGAGATAGATCACCAAATGCTAGCATGAAACCAAACCCATCAGTAGTTATATCCATCATTGTTAAACAACCTTCTTCGTTCAAAACACCATCAAATATGTAGAAGCCTTGTAATAAATTAATTAATAGCAAAGCATTGTTAATAGAGCCTGTTTTGATCCAAACGTGATGCAAGGATGCTAAATTGATTAATAACCATAGTAACATACCTGGTCTTAATTCACAGAATAGTTTAATATCTAATGGGCCTACCCTTGGGTTCAGTTCTCTTCCTATGAACCAATCATATATGACATTTTGAGAGTTTCCACCCAAGGCTAAAATTTTTTGCTTTGTGTTGAAGCCATTTCTCTTTGAAAAAAGTAATGGAACAAAGGACATTGCATAAACTATGCAACTTAAAAAGAAAGAGAAAAGTATAGTCACTATACAAATTTCCAAGTGGTTGTTATATATGTATTGCAACTCGGGCATTTCTCCTTCAGTTAATTGGAATCTGTAGGCCAATACTATGATTAAAAAGGATAAAATGGCAACGCCATTGATCTTATATGATAAGTAAGTGCCATCTCTTAGCTGAACACCATTCATGGTTTTACCTGGCAACCCAACATCAAGAACGGCTAATGCAAAGAACCAAAGTAAATAATAGACCCAGGTTTCCTTAGAGTTGATTAAATAATCCTTTAGTGACTTGATATCTCCACCAAAGAGAACCTCTTTGATGTTGAAGTTTTCAAACAAACCGGTGATGTAATAATCAGGTCTAATCATTTGATTTAAAAAGACGATGAGGACAGGCAACCCTAGGGAAATGGCTAGAGCACCAGGCACTCCTGAAAACTCAAACTCTTTTGTTACTGGATTTAAGATCTTCACTGCATCTTTTGAAACCTTGGTACGGCTAGTTTTGGACATAATGTTTGGTCATTTTCAATGGGAACTTTAAGTATTGAAGTTGTAAGCATCATTGATCAACGGGAGCTTTCTTTTTTTTTTAGCGCATGGCCGAGCCTCGTAATTAAAAAAAAAAAAAATTTTTTTTACACTATTTATATACGAAATAATACATATGGGATGATGACCTTTTTTAAGAGTTTACTGTGGAATATCTACTCCGATACGGCTCTGCAATATAGCAGGTATAACTCTTCGATTTCTTTTTTTATCAAAGTACTATGAAGTCTTATAGTCCTGGTAGAGGCTCTGACCAGATTGAAACCTACAGATCTCATTTTATTGACTTTTCCTGTTGGTGTTTCATTGAAGTCAATGACCAAGAATAGTAATATATCTCTTGGTTCATCGATATACAGGAAGAGTTTCTTGTTGATGTTAAAGTCTATTCTGGACTTTTTTTTGACTATTTTGGATAAATAGTCATCAATGGTATTGTGCTCATCCATGTTGCAAATTATAAACAGAAATTTGTTAAAAAATAGCTGCTTTTCTTGTTCATCAACATTGTACAGGTCATTACTACATATTTTCCAGAAACTTAAATAGATTTTAGATATTAATTGCTCTAGCTTTTTTTTATTGCAATTGGCTCTCAAATGTAACGATGTCTGAACAATGGAATGAATCAACATTCTATCAGCAGCTCTGTTATGGTTCTTGATACTTAGTAGTTTTCTTTTCTCTTGATTTTGTTTGAGCATAAGAATTAATTTTTTTTTTCTTTGGTGTTATGAATATAACTTAACACCAAAAAAAAAAAATATATATAAATAAAACAAATAAATAGATTGATAAAATCTCATAGATAAGCCCACTAAAAAATGTAATGAAAATAGCAAAAAGTATCAAACTTCTTAAGAATAGATAACTTATCGTTCGGATTAGTCGGGAATCGAACCCGTGTAAGTTATTCACTTACGGCGCCATCTGAAGGAGCCTCCAACGACCAGTAAGAACTAATCCTGTTTTTTTGTTATTTTTATTATTTTTAAGGTTTCTTTTATCCAAAAAAGTACTGCTTTTTGTTATCTATAGATGCGGGGTGTTTGTGTGTTTTTAAGCGCGTTTTTTTTCCGTTTTCGGATTGATTAAAGATGTATAGCTTAAATGTGAACGGCACGAAAAAAAAAAAAATCTATTCTTGTAGATACTTGGTAGCGGCTCTGAAAAAAATGTATGAACTTTTTCTCCCTTTATTTTGTATTACAATTAAGAAAATGATCTATGGTATTCTACTAACTATTTGATTGATAGTAGCACAATGAGATGTATATGTAGTGTTGTGGCTAAATTGTAATATTAAGTCTGACAGGTTATAAAAAAGAATAAAATTTAAACTTGTTATGAGGTGTAAAAGTGTTTAATAGTTGTTGAAATTGGCAACTACTTTGTTGAAGAAAAAAAATTAGAGCCACTGCTTTTTCAAACCCATCGTTAACTTGTTTTTTTTTTTTTTTTATACCTTTGATGTATAAAGTGTTTTTTAATTTCTTTGTTCTCTTTGAAGAATAAAAACAAATCCAATGGTCCAGAAATTTACCAGCAAATCCTTATAGAACAACAGATTTTGAAAACCACATGAATGGAAATATAGATAGCCTTGAAGGACAGATCAAAAACATAAGAAAACTTCGAAATGAATTAACAACGTACTCAAAAACATACAAGGTCAAAAAGTTATACACATCGGCACAAATTGATAACATTACAGATATAACAAACAAATTAAGATATGGAATTGAGCAGTATTGCTTCTACTTGAATATGATGCAAGATTACATTCAAGTTACTATCCCAGTTGATCCATTTGTTGATGTTTTGGACATTGTAGGCAATGAGGAACTGTCTGAGGAGAAGCAGGCCCATATTCTAGATATACTTAACAAAGACAGAGGAATTAAAAATAGCAGATTTTCAGATTACGAAAGGGATTGGTTTGAAGACATGTGCAGCAAACTAGACTTTGTTATGGAAAATTACGGCTTCTTGCAGCATTGGGAAAGTTCCTTTCAAGAAACTGTTACAGAAAACACTATTCGTTCACCAAAATCTGAAAATATCAAAAGCCAAATACTGAAGAAATTCGACAGTTTTAAGGAGAACTTTCAAAATGAAAATGGTGAAATCTTTTCAGAAGTTGATGAAAAGGCCACTGCTGAGGTATTTGAAGATAAACTGAAAAACAAGAATAAGCAGATAACAAACTCTTTAATTAGATCAAACCAAATTCTTAAGTCAACTGTTCTTCAAACTGATTTGAATTTGGAAGAAATATACATACAGGGAAGCATGTTGACGGAGTTGAACGACAAATTTGATATTTTGGACACTCTGCTGACCCAGTCCTCTAAAATAATGAAGCTTATAGAAAAAAACGGATCCAAAGAAAAGAGAAGAGTGTATATGTCTCTAGGATTTTTGGTGCTTTGTATTTCATGGGTTATTTGGAAAAGGTTGATCAGAGGTCCTCTTAAATTGGTGTTATGGATATGGTTTAGTTTTTTCAAAAAGATACTATTCACTACAGGGATGGTTAGAAGGAAAAAGATTGTATTTGACCAGCCAATTTTTGAAGAGGTGACATCTGTTTTATCATCTACTGATGCAATTTCAAATCAGCTAACAAGCGTAACAGAAACTTTACATTCTGTATTAAGCTCTTCAGAATTCGCCAACTCAAGTGCTATAAATGTGATTAATACTCTCAAAAATAATACAATTAATGCTGAAACAGTCTCATATTTATCTGAAGAAATATCAACCTCATATACCTAGAAAAAGATTGTATATGTAATTCTAAAGGAGAGTAGCAACCTGCTAGCTGCATTGTGTATATTAGCCACAAACGGTTCTTTTATTAGATTTTACGATAGGAATTACACTAACCTTTCTTTTAATTCAGTATCAAAATGGTGCAGTATGTAATAATCATTTAATTATCAATGATATTTTATTTTTCTTACACCAAATCAATGCTTTAGCTTATCTTTTAACTTTAATGAGCATTTGACTTGTTGTTAAAATCTACTCTTTAAAACTTTTTTTTTTTCCTCAAATCATGTTTCGGAAAAAAAAAAATTTTTTTTAAATTTTCAAAAATGGACTCATTGATGATAATACAACTATATAATGTTATTCTACAGAAGAGACGCAACCCCACTATCAAATCATAGAACCAATAAGCAACATGACTGAAGAACTAGCCAAGAAATTGGAAAAAACAGAATTAGAAACAAAAGAACAAAACATCACCCCATGGGAAGTTGAAGGTGCTGTAGGTGAAGATGGTGAAGAATTAGGTATTGATTACGACAAGTTGATTGCCAAATTCGGTACTGCTCCAATCACAGAAGAAACCTTAAAAAGATTTGAAGATGTCACTGGCTACAAGCCTCACCACTGGTTGAGAAAGGGTGTCTTTTTCAGTGAGAGAGACTTTTCAAAAATCTTGGACATGTATGAACATGGTGAACCATTTTTCTTATACACAGGTAGAGGTCCTTCATCAGACTCTATGCACTTAGGACACATGATTCCATTTGTGTTCACCAAATGGTTGCAGGATGTCTTTGACTGTCCTTTGGTCATTGAACTTACTGATGACGAAAAGTTCCTGTTCAAGCCTAAGTTGACTATTGATAATGTTAAGCAATTCTCCAAGGATAACTGTAAGGATATTATCGCCTGTGGGTTCAAGCCAGAAAACACCTTTATTTTCTCTGATCTTGAGTACATGGGAGGTGCCTTTTACGAAAACGTCGTAAGAACCTCTAGACAAATCAACGGAACCACAGCAAAGGCCGTTTTCGGTTTCAAGGATAGTGATTGTATTGGTAAGTTCCATTTCGCCTCTATTCAAATTTCTACCGCCTTCCCATCTTCTTTCCCAGATGTATTGGGCTTACCAGCTAAAACTCCATGTTTGATTCCATGTGCTATTGACCAAGACCCATATTTCAGAGTATGTAGAGATGTTGCTGTTAAGTTGAAATACAGTAAGCCATCTTTGTTGCATGCCAAGTTCTTCCCAGCTCTGCAAGGGTTCAACACCAAGATGTCAGCTTCTGATGATAACTCAGCCATTTTCATGACTGATACCCAAAAGCAAATCCAAAAGAAAATCAACAAGTTTGCATTCTCAGGTGGTAAGGCCACATTGGAAGAACATAGAGAAAAAGGTGGTGACGTAGATGTTGATATTGCTTTCCAATACATGAAGTTCTTCAAAGATGACGACAAGTTCTTGCAAGAAGTTGAAGAAGCTTACAAAAAGGGTGAACTATTGAGCAGTGAGATGAAGAAACATTGTATCGAAACCTTACAAGTCTTTGTCAAGGACTTCCAAGATAGAAGAGCTGAAGTTACCCCTGAGGTCGTCAAATCATTCATGACTCCTCATAAATTGGTCTTCGGTCAAAAGGAACGAAGAGTTCCAGCTAAGGAAAGACCATCAAAGAAGAAGTAATCCATTTAAATAAAAAAAAATGAATTTCTGTTTTGTTTCTTATTCCTATATAAATATGTAATAACAAAAGTTTATAATGAAAGAATTAACTATATTTATGTATTTGTTTCTTTATGAAGCGTATCCATTCTCTTCAATGTACTTTGCTAAGGCCTCTACAGTGATGATTTTTATATCGTGTTTGGTAGCAAATTCTTGACATTCTTTCAATCTCATCATTTCACCGTCATCTTCTTTGACTAATTCGCCAATAACTCCGACTTCCTTCAATCCAGCCAATCTACATAGATCAACAGCAGCTTCGGTGTGACCTCTTCTGGCCAACACACCTTTATCATTAGCTCTCAAAGGAACAATGTGGCCCGGCTTGATGAACTCTTCAGGTTGTGTGACATTAACATCATCAGCTAGTTTTTTTACTGTCAAGGTTCTGTCAGAAGCAGAAATACCAGTTGTGGAGCCTTCTTTAAAGTCAACTGATATGGTATATGGGGTGGCCTTGGAGTCACCGGAGCCCTTGTATTCAAAGTCTGTTAATAAAGGAAGATCCAGTTCATCAGCTCTTTTGTTGGTTAAAGGAGCACATATGTAACCACTTGAGTATCTTACAATAAAGGCCATCTGTAGAGAAGTGAGGTTTTCAGCAGCAATGATCAGATCACCCTCATTCTCTCTGTTTTCGTCATCCATCACTATAAGGAACTTGTTTTGTTTGAAATCTTCGATGGCTGTTTTTATATCAGAAAAGGTAGACATTGTGAGGTGGGATGGTATAGTTTATAGGTTTATGGCTTATTTACTGTTTTTTTTTTGTGCGGCTAAAACTAAATAAAGGAATAATAATAACAGAGTTGTTATGTTTATTTACTATTAGTAATTTGTTTGGGTCCTTTAGATTATCAAGTTTAAAAAGAAGAAGCTACTAAAGTTCCTGAAGGTTTGATGAAATGATGTATTGATATTTTTTCCACACTGTGGGATTCCTTGCTTTTTTTTTTTTTTCAATAATAGTGTGTGTAGGGTCTTGACGACCTGTCGTTTACGTCCGGTGAGGAGAAAAAAATAGTTAGTAATATTTTATGTAAAGCTGTAATGCTTAGTAAGATGGGCCCACATTTCTAGAAGTCACTAACATCCCTGTATTACGAGATGTGACTAATTGTATTGCAAGCAAACCCTTCTACATTATATTTCAATTTTTTTTTGTTTCAGTCCAAATGTTATCTTGAAAAAAAAATAAAATAGGTATAAACGTTTTCTTTCGCTCTATAAACGGATATAAGCACTCTTGACTATTGCAAAATATAGATTTTCTTACTAGGGTAATTATCACGAAATGTGTCTACCCTTTCAATAATGATGAACATATCATGATATAATTTAGAGTCTTTAAAATCACAAGGACTATTTCTGCTTTTATGCCCATAGTCTGCAAAAAATTGATGTTTCAAAATAATATATTATGATCTATTTCATTGTTGCTCTGTAATTTCCAGAATACATCGTCTTCCAATAGGTGACCTGAAGCAAAACAAAATTGGTAGCGTTTTGTGAGAACTCTGTTTGCACTGAGCCTTGTGTAGATCACGTGCACTGATGAGGTCCAATTTTACTCGTTGACGCTATAACTCAAAAAAAAAAAAATTAAAAAAAAAAAAACTACGCGAAACCCTCATACACAACGCCAACAGCCATTTTCTATCATGGATTATTATTTGTAT
Source organism: Hanseniaspora pseudoguilliermondii (assembly GCA_030573455.1). NCBI lineage: Eukaryota > Fungi > Ascomycota > Saccharomycetes > Saccharomycodales > Saccharomycodaceae > Hanseniaspora > Hanseniaspora pseudoguilliermondii. The sequence goes on along the minus strand of JAJMDH010000003.1, from coordinate 214,801 downwards.
TTTTCAAATTTAGTATAAAGATAAATCTCTACATCCCCCGTAGATAAACTTACATTTTTTAAAAAGAATGAACATAGATGACATCTTGGCAGACTTGGAAAACAGCAGCAATTCCAGCTTCACCAGAATCAGTCTGAACAATGTAACGAATGCAAACACAAGCAAGTCCATGAGCGAGCTGATGAACAACAGCTTTCGAACGGGTTCCAGAATCGATGGAACAACAAATGTCATATCTGAAGCCAACACATCCTTAATGAGTGAAGGAAATGACATTTCACATGTATCCAACATGTATTCAGCCTCATCAATGATGGAAACAGATACACTAACAAAGACGGGAAAAAACGAAATGGACATCCAAGCCTTCATGGAACTCACAACTGCGTGGAGAAATGAAAGAATGTCACCTGAATTGCTTCCGTATAAAGAGGATGCTTTTAATCTGGTAACCGAGAACCTGAAAAGACAAATAGAATACATAGACCATTGGAACATGATGCAAGAAAGTGAAAACATAAATGAAATCACCAATGATAAAAGAAATAACGAACAGTTGCTCATAAAGAAGAAACTCAACAAAATACCCATTCTGTGCATGGAAGCGGAACTTGAAAGAGTCAAGTTCTTGATGAGATCTTACCTCCGTTGCAGACTGCAGAAAATAGACAAGTTCTTGATGTTGTTGGAGGAAAACGACTTTCCAGTTTGGGATGAAGAAAACATGATTGAAAAGTCTGGTTTGGTTGTTAACAAATTGTTAAGCCAACCTGAGTACAAATACATGAAAAGTAAGTTCAAAATACTGTCAAAGATGTATAACTCCACGATTCTGATGCATCTTCCTGAAAGTTTTCAACAGATAAATGATCCACACAGTAACGTGAAAATGGTTGCTGAACCTGATATGCAGCAATTTGTATTTATTTTTGTTAAGGGAGACAGTGACCCACAAAGCAAGAATGATGTTTATAGTGTGTTTATCAGAGAAACTCAGGAAGAGGTTGAGCTTGTTGTGGGTGGTATTTATGTGATGAGATATGACCTTGTGGAGCAGTATATAAAGCAGAATATAGTAATGTTAATTTGATTGTAATCTACGTATCAGTTTTGTTGAACAAAGTCACGTGAATTACCAAGAATTTGAAAATAGAAAAAATTTTTTTAAAAAAAATTTTTTTTTTTCGTTCATTCTGGATTTTTGAATATATAAACATCTCTGAGATGTCTGTATTTTATTTTTTTTCATTAACAAAAACTTAGTTAAAAGCATATTAAAATCGATTTTAAATAGAAGCAACATGTTAACATAAAACCGATAAAATAAATGAATTTATTTTGAACAAGCATGATATATTAACCAAGTCATTGCTTTCCGTTGTTATTCAATTTTTATTGATTTTTTTTTTTGTTATACATAAAAGCCACAATCTTTTTCTCTATTGAATACTCTGAATGATGAAACAAATTACTTTTTTTAGACGTTAGACTTCTGATTCAAATAGGAAGAAAACGGTTTTATAATAACTGACTTATTCATATGAAAAAGAAGAAAAGAAAATTGTTTGTTAATAATTAGATGGTTTTTATTATAGCAAAATTGATAAAAATTATAACAATAAATACATCATAACCACGATTCTATATACTCTACGACTGGTTTTTTCTTGACCAGAACTTCTTCATTGTTGACAATTTGTTGCCTGTTCCTGTACCATGAGAGTCTGTTGAGTAGTTACTACCACTTCTTTCATTCAGTTCATCATTTGAATCAAATACAGGTAGTCCACTGACAAGTTTCATTGATGATTCAGGCTTAGCAACTTTTTTCTTTTGCTGTTTTTGACTTTCCTTCATGTTTACAAAAGTGTCAAACATTCTGCCTCTGGGTACGTTTTCAACAGGGTTTGCACTACTTTGAAGCAATGAACTTGAATCATAAAACAAGGTCCTTTTGAAATGATTGATCCAAGACACACAATCCTTTTGGGGTATGGAGAATGCAACAGCGTTGTTTTCATTGTCATTGATCACAAACTGGTAGTTCGACTGAAGTTCATGCTTCGCCTGTGTGACTTCTCGCAATGTGCTGTTTTTGTTGTTCATCTCAATCAAAATGTTCAATGCATACTCAGTGGAATCGGTGGTCTTGACAAATAATAACAATCTTCCTAGGTTTGTAATACAGCACAGCTTTGTTTCATAGTGTGACAATGAAAGTATGTTGTTCTTATCAGTTACATCCTCGTTGATCAGTGTAGTTAAAGGCTGTGAATCTTCTGCATGCCAAAAGGCAGGATCAAGACCAGAATTATCAGGAATCTTGAATGCTATTATTGCCTTGTTAACAGAAACAATCTTGGCTATTGAACTTTTTGATTTATAATAGCTTGACTCTTCAAACAATGGCAACTCTGTTAGGGTTCTTTTTTTGTTGCTTAACAGCTCATGTATAATACTAGTTTCCGTCAAAACACAATCCACCAAGCCTGTGAATAAAACAAACTCGTCTTGAAGTAGATATAGCTTAGCTATGGATACTAAATCAACGTACCCATTGAACTCATTTTTGATTTGAAATGTTGTCTTTAAAGCTCTTTCTTGGTTTTTTCTGGAATTTGAGATGGATGATTTATCCGCAGATTCTGAGTTTGTTGCTTTGCTTCTTTTATCAATGGATGTCCTTGATGCTTTCTTGCTTGTTGCTGACATAGCTGCTCTAGCCGCATTTTTGGATTCATCTCTCTTTAATTGTGGCTTTGACATAGCTACCCTCTTTTGCTTTCTCTCTAAAACCTTTCTGTTTGCACTTTCCAAAATTCCCTGCGTTCTTGGGTCTAATGAATTCTTCTTCTTTTGAACACTGGCTGTCTTTATAGGAGTTGATGGAGTGCTTTTAGATCTAGAGGAGCTATTTGATGACATGGTTGAGCTTTCAGATGTGCTTATTAAAGGTACAGAAGGCCTTTTAACAACTCTTCTAGCACTTTCTGTAGGCAACGGTTGGTTGGTTAACTCTGGAATCGGGGCCATGGACTTTGCATTCATCTTGTATGGCTGGATTTCGGGAGGTTCCATTTGCCATATGCTTTTGAAATCTACATCATTGTAAAACATATGGTTTTTTATGTCCTTTATTTCTAATCTTTTTTCAGGCTGCTTCAGCAAAATTCTTTTAACTAAGTCCCTAATAACCGTTGGAAACCCAGCAGAGAAGGCATATTGTAATTTTTGAACTTTTTGGAAAGTAAGATATTCATTTGATGCTTTGAATGGTGGTTTACCTGCTATCATTTGGAAAAGTATACAACCAAATGCCCAGATGTCACATTTGTAGTCTGTATAGCTATCATTTAGCAATTCAGGAGAAACATATTCAGCAGTACCAACAAATGATTTGGATCTCGTCAACAAATCATAATTACCTGTCTTTTCATCTTTCTCAAGGATTTTTGCTGTACCGAAATCGGTTAGTTTTATTCTTCTATTCGCATCTAAGAGTATATTTTCCGGTTTAATATCTCTGTGTATAATACCTGCTTTGTGTATATCCTCAATAGCATCGATCATTTGAGCTGAGTAATACTTGGTGCATTCTTCACTCAGTGTTCCGTATTCTTTCATAATAGATAAAAAATCACCATGCGGTGCATATTCCAAAACAAAGTACAAACTACTTTGATCTTGAAACGTAAAGAACATCTTAACAACTGTATCAAGCTTATTCAATCTTTGCAAGGCCATTTTTTCAATGTTGACATATTTTACTTTATTTTGCTTCACCAAATATGACTTGCTTAACACCTTGATGGCAAATTTCTCGGATGGATTATGTACACTTGTTGCCAATAAAACCCTTGAAAAACTACCATCACCGATTTCTTGGCCAAACTTGAAGTCCTTGATACCCCTTGAAACAATTTTCTTCACCACTGTTCCTGTAGCCTTGTCCTTAACCTCTTCAACTATTTTGGCCGCGCCTTTTTCAGCCCATTCATCCTGTTCCTTTTTAAACTTCTCAGATACATGTAACTCTGTTGATGACAAAGTAGGCTCGTCGCGATATTGTGGCAGTGTAGTGCTTTTGGTAATTGATTTACAATCATCAAAAGATAAACTACCATTTTGGGTTTTTGATTTTGGAGGATCTGTATTTATGGGTGTTTTGATATGTCCATCTTGGTTGGAACCAACATTTTTGACCTGATATTTAAAGGCTGAATATGAGTAACTAGGAATACTCTTATGTGGTGTATTTGCATAGTGGTTGATGATATCGTCGTCAGTATCGAATTCACTGTCTGCTGATGAAGGAAAACTTGGTTCATTGTGCTTTTTAGAGGTTTCTATGCTTAAATTCTTTAGTTCAGGTACCCTTTTTGGTGTCCGATTTATTTCATTAAGTGGCAGAGACGTTTTGTAGGAAACAGAGGGCCCGTTTTGAATGTATGAAAATCGCTGTTTAGGATCTAAAGTAGGAGTAGATGATGATTCTCGCTTTTCGAAATCACTCATTATGGATATCTATTTGTATTTCGTAGGTTTCAGTTTCAACAGATGTTTATTTTTTGGATTTATAAAATAATTAACAGAGCTATTTTTGTATTATCTAATGTAGTTGAGTCTATGTGTGTGTTATTTTTTTTTTTTTTTTTTCTATAGTAGTCTGTATCATATGGATTATTCACAGAGTTTTGCTATGAAAAAAATAATAATAGTTATGTACAGATATATCTCAATGATTGGATACGTGGTTCACAAATAACAAATTTGGTATTAAGTATGTATAACTTAGTAAGTGTAAAATAAACCTATGATGGTTATTTGCTTGTTAGTGGTTTACTTAGATTTATTTTTGGATAGTCATTATACGCAACTGCTTCCCCTAAAAAAAAGACACTTTAAACCATTCACGGCGCATTATAAAATTTTTAGTTGGGAAAGTATTTAGGTTAGCGCCTCACCTAGCCCTTTGGTAGCGTCGCATGTCGCGATTTCCATTTAATACAAACAAAATAAACCGAATAGTCAAATGACACAGAACTATCTAAAAAGGGAGTTTAATCATCTGATCCACAAAAAATTGAACAGGCTAACAATATAGAAATGATGACTTAGGAATTAAAACTATCCTTTTGATAACAATTCAACTCTTTAATAGTTTAAAAATATGTTTCAATGGAGAAATATTTTTTTTCATTCAACACCCCCCATCAAATAACTATTAATAACATAAAACGTATTAAAATCTAAACAGCTTAGTCATTTTAACACATACTATTTTTCATTATGATTATTGAAGAGTATGAAGATGATTATTCCAACTTTTTTTATAATAACACAAATACAAACGTAGGCAGAACTGGTATTTTTGACCGGCCAGGTTTGAAACATGTCTATACCAATACATTGCAAAATGATGTTGATGAATATATCCATGTTTTGAACATAAACAAAAATTACCATAATAAGTCCCAAAATATTAGCAACCATCACGTACAGAATTCATCTGAATCAGTTATTAAAAAACCGCTACTATCAGATCTAACTAATGTATTGAATAAAAAATATTGTGCCTTTAACAACGTAGATAATGATGAATATAAAAGCATTTTTAAGAATGAAAGACTTATACTTAAAGATGATCTATTTAATATTGAAAATGAAGATTCAAATTATAGTTTTTTGAGTCCAGAAATTGATATTGATGCAAGCAAACTTTTCTTAGAAGATTTAGATACCAAAAAAAGTCTTACAGATGTGAGCAAATACAACTCGTCTAAGGATCAAGATTGTTTTGCGCAATATAGATATATTGTTCCAATTGAGAAATTCTATTCTTATATTGATGCTGAATCAGGAAGTGGAAGACCTAAAACAGCAAAGAAATTGATAGAATCTCCAGAGACTGAAAGCACTTTAGATAATTATTTAGTGCAATGCGAGTCCTCTGTGGAAAAAGAGTATACCCACTTGCCTGATGATTCGAATGGGGGTTCAGAACATCAGGAGACTGACAATAAATCCATGTGGATTTTGAAAGTTCAGTTATGGATAGACAAGTTCAAACATAAAAGCAAATTGAACAAGAACTTGCGTTCGGGAGCTACAAAATATAAATGTTCGGTAAGTACAAAATCCAGAAATACATCTACAAATATGGATGACGTATTTACAAAAACTTTTACAAATTTGAATCAATACTCAAAATTCTTTATTAACGATCAACGTAATTCTATTAGAAGCTCAATTGCGTTAGAAAATAATGTACAAAACTCAACGAATATGATTCTAAGACAAACATCCTTTGACGATGAAATGATAAAAATTCATCATCACCATTATTTGTTCTTGAGATTCTTGTCTCCAATAAATTGCTCTTTGTGCCTAAGGTATATAAGAGAGAACAATTTAGAAGATGAGCTTAAGAATTCAAGGTATTTTTGTGTGTACGATTGTTTAGAAAAAGAGATTGAAAATATGCAACAGAGTGACGATATGTCCGAAGAGAAAATATATGAGAGTTCTCTATTTAACTTTTGGCATGGAATCAAAAGAGAAATATCATTTAAGCTCAAGAGGAATGACAGTAAGAGTATAAAGACGATAGGAAGTTTGAAAGTGACTAAAATTGATAATGGCATGTCCGAATCTAAAGACGTTGAGGCTATAGTGACTAAAACGTGTTACTATAGGCCATTAAAATGTAAGGCGATTGATAATATTGAATTGAACAGAATAGTCAAAAGGATTTTAATCAATTTTCAAAGTTTAGATGTGGTTAAAAACAACATAACCAAATATCCCATGCTAAAAGACAAATCAAATCAAACCAGAAGCAAGAGCATTATTTTACAGATTACGAATGAAAGGTATAATAAAAGACTACATTTGTGGAATTTATGGTTTTGGAGATCATTTTCCAATGGTTATTGGGATATGGCTGGTGACTGTGATATTGAATGTAATAAATGTCAAAGAAAGATTCTGAGCAGCATGGAAACAATTTTGTACAGAGACCAGTATAATATGTTTAGAGACAGGTTGTGTGCAGAATGTATGTCTAGAGTGCTGGAATCCAAAGTTTGCATGGCCAGATTCAATAGACCCACAGTATCTGTAGAACGTGTATCGCACACAGAGTTGGCTTTAGCCAATGAGGAGTCGCATCTTGAAGATGAGCAGTACTTTGAAATCAATGGCTTCAATGATGTGGTGGACTTGATAGCAGAATGACGATGAAGATGTAGTGATGTAAATTATTTCATTGTATATGTGGTTTTGTTTAAATATTCTATTTTCTTCAAAGTATATACAATAAAGTGAAGCTAATTTGTTTTTTTTTCCCTTATACTTAAAAGATTATTAGTTTTTGTTGATTGCAAAGATATTTTAAAGATAAGTTTTAAATTATGTTATTCAGGTAACTTATGAATATAAACGATAGGGACGTAGATTGTTGATAGTTTTTTGCTGTTACACGTTATTATCGTCAACAAAAGTTGTAAAATATCTCACGGTTCATTTAGTTTCTTTTTTTTTATATATACTTCGAAAAATTTCATTAGAAAAAAAAAACAACGCCCATGAAAATAAATAAAGCTACCAAAGACTTTTCTTACAAGGACAATCTATTTTTATTTTACATTGTTTTTTTTTTTTTCAAAGTTTGTGTACAAAAGCAACTATCACAACCCACCAATGAGTGCGAGATCCAGAGCTAACAGCACAGTCAGCAACAGCAGCAGTACAGTCGTGACCATCCATGATCTGAATGAAATCACAGTAAACCTCGTGAACAGAAAGAGACGAGCCAGCAGCATTGTCGTCAGGGCAGTGGCCGAGAAGAAGAATGCTGATGAGATACAGATCGTCAACTGGACAGAGCTCAGTGAGTGGCAGCAGGACAATGAGTTTATCTTTGATGGGTATGTGCAAGAAACGAACTCGGTCACGAAGTGCATGAGAAGTCTCAAAATGATGCACAACGAAACAGTGAACATCTGGACACACCTGATTCCCAGCTGTGTGTACTTGTTTCTTCTTATCTTCTTCACAGACTTCATGCTGGAGAAGAGGCTCACAACGTTGCTCGGTCCCGGCCATGGAGCCATGAACACAATTGACTACATAATGGTCAACATCTTTTTGTTGGGTGCCTTCCTATGCTTGTTCTGCTCCAGTTGTTTCCACTGCTTCAAGCAGCACTCAGAAAACCTCAGCGTTCTCTGGTCAAAGGCCGATTACATGGGGATAATCATTCTTATTTCAACATCCATCATTTCTTTGTTGTACTACGGATTCCATGACAACTTGTTTCTCTGCAAGCTGTTCACTGTTCTAACCACCATATTCGGTGCCGTTTGCGGTGTTTTTGTTTTGAATGACAGATTCAACCACAAGGACTGGAAGGCCATCAGAGCCCTGTTCTTCATCATGTTTGCCATGTCGGGTCTTCTTCCCATCATCACCGGCTGCTTCTACTTCGGCATCCAGGAGGCCATCAACAGAGTCCAGCTAGGGTATGTCTTCTACGAGGCCATTTGCTACATCACCGGTGCATTGATATATGGCTTCAAAATTCCCGAGTGCTACTACAAGCCAGGGAAGTTCGATTACTTCTTCAACAGCCACCAGATCTTCCACATCTTTTGTGTTGCCGGTTCTATCTTTCACTTCAAAGCACTAATTGCTTCTTTTGTTCATGCTAAAATGGGCATTCATCAGGCTTCGGTATGAAAAAGGGATGCGCATTTTGCTTTTCCTTCTACTCTTCAACCCACCATGGCTAATCATTCAAAGTTTTCTTTTTTTCTTTATAAAAGTCGGTATTTTTTTATATATATTTGATTTCTGTTATAAAAAAAAAGGTATTAACAAATACTGTTATGTTTGCTGTATATATAAATGATCTACATCATATTTACCCAAAAAAAAAAAAAAGAATACACCTTTTTTTTTTTTTTCAAGCTTTATAGCTTTCAATAATATCCTTTTTATTTCAAAATTAAATTAGTCAAAAGAAAAAAAAAAATACTGCTACAGCAGGCCTTACTTGATTGTAACAACAATTACTAGGATTGAAATGAAGCTTGACCTTTTTGTTTTTTTTTTTTTTTATTTTTGAACATATTCATTCGTTACTTTTTGACCAAATGAATTAACAAGTGCTACAGCTTTAACAAATACTGACAACCATTAAACACATTATCCATGCATGGCCGCACATTGATGAAACATATTTGAAATAAAATAGTTATATTATGTTTAAATTTATGCTATAACCGCTATAAACAACATCATTGTAGAAGTTTGATCTATCTACAAAATTGCAGCCATAATTGCAGCTCCAACTATTGATATTAAGTTTGTGGAGCTCATTATGATGGCTTCATTTTCAGACAACTCTTCGATGGAATGTGTCTTAGTAGCTGATAAACTTGAAGATGTTGTGTTGAACATGTTGCTTCCTTTTGCAGCAGTGGCAGTTGGAATTGTTACTGGAGTGGTGCTGTTAACTAATGATGTTAATGAGTACTCAATTTCAGAAGAAACAGGAGCCAAAGTGATACAAGCTTCGTCAGAGCATGAAGTGGTTGTCAAGAGCAACGTTGTTTCCAAAGAAACCGTGGATGTGCTGCCATGTAAACAAGAATCATCACTACAGTGTGTGGTAGTTAAAATCAAAGTGGTGTCACTTGATACAGTGCTGGTAGACCAAGAGATTGGTGGCACTGGAATGCTTGTTGTTGGGTCAACTGAACCTGTTGAATCAGCTGAAGTTGTTGGATCAACTGAACCTGTTGAATCAGCCAATGTAGTTGGATCAGCTAAAGTACTAGAAGACTCATCAGTAGAGGTGGGGATACTGGTTGGGTCAACAGTTAAGGTTGTTGCGCTAGTAGAGTCAATAGCAGTTACTGTTGTTGTGACAGTATCACTTGGCCCTGTGACTGAGCTGGTGGTTGAACTAGACAAAGACTCAGAGCTTGAAGTAACAGCAATGCTAGTACCAGTGACAGTAACTGTTGTTTCTGGAATGGTCACAGTCTCAGTAACAGTAATGTTCTGAGCTAATGCTGAGTATCCAAAAGAAACCAAAGTTAAAGCAGTTGATAATTGTTTCATTTTGATAAAGTTGTAAAGTAAAAGTTTAATAAGTTATATATGTCTTTATATTGTAGTGCCTCTTTTTTTTTTTTTTCTTTTATGTAAAAGTGATTTTTATTAAAAAATACTGTTGGTTGCTTTTTAAATAATGTCTTTTTTTTCTTTTTAAAAATGTTCATTACTGTAGATAATATTGAAAGAGAATTAATAAATATAGCATTTGATGAGTATTTATACAGCAAATACAAATTTAGATATTTAACAGAGATTACTATAATAGCAAAGATTGTCTCTTTTTTTTTGTAAAGAATACGATAGTGTTGACACAAAAATGCAGAGTCAGTTTGTGTGATCCTTATTTTTTGTTTTTTGATTAAAACTTTTCCTGTTGCGGTAAGCTATGGTCACGTGAGTGTGAGTCCCGTGATCATTGCCTTGACGCCCAAAAAAAGAGAAGAAAATAATAAATGAAACATATGGAAGAGCAACAATCTAATATATTTTAAACATATTCTACCATATTCTATAGTTTCTTCAATTAAAGTTTCATGTAAAATACAACAAAAGTAAATCCCTGTATACAAACTGGTGTAAATAAATATATTTGAGACATTAAATCATACTCTATGTCAGAACAGGGTGCTAATAAAAGACAGAAGACTCAAAAACAAGGAGCTTGGGAAAAGGCCCAATTACAGAAAAATGATATCGACTTAAATAGGCTGAAACCTCAACAACAAAGTAACTTCAATTTTGTGTTTAAGGAAGACTTTGGGTTTGAATCAGACACTGACGAATCCGAGGAGGAGAGCGAGGAAGGAGAGTCTGAGAGTGAAGATGACCTGAGATTACCCATTGAGGTGCATAAGGAGGAACTTCTGGATATGATTGACAAAAACCAAGTCGTAATCATAATTGGACACACGGGTTCAGGTAAATCAACAAAGATGCCCCAGTTTCTGTGCAAAGACTTGAACAGAGAAAGAATATGCATCACTCAGCCGAGAAGACTGGCAGCAATTAGCATTGCCCAAAGAGTCAGTAAAGAAATGGATGTGGAACTTGGTAAAGAAGTGGGGTATGGTGTGCGTTTTGATGAGAAATTTGACAGGTCAATAGGAAGAATCAAGTATGCCACAGATGGTATATTGTTGAAGGAACTTACGCAAACTCTTGAAAACTGCGAGGAGGGCTTGGATGAAAAGTTGCAATATGACACGATTATTATAGATGAGGCACATGAAAGAACCTTGAACAATGACATAATCCTGTCGCTGATGAAGTACAAAGTTTTGCCAAATGTCAGCAAAAACTTCAAGTTGATCATCACATCAGCGACCATCAATGCTCAGAAATTCTCTGAATTCTTTGGAGGATGTCCCATCTACGAGGTTGAGGGTAAGAACTATCCAGTCAAGATCAATTACTTGGCCAAGGAAGGAGATGAAGACAATTACTTGGAAAATGCAACATCAACAATCATGAGAATCTACAAGGATATAAAGGAAGGAAAACAGGACATTGGGGATGTGCTGGTGTTTTTAACAGGACAGGACGAGATAAACCTTCTTATGAAAAGGATACAACATGAGATGGCTTCGATGAGAATCAATAACATGGTTCTTTATCCGATTTATGCGAATTTGCCTCTTAAGGAGCAAGTCAAGATATTTGAAAGCATCCCAAAGAACTGCTTCAAGGTGATACTGGCCACTAACATAGCAGAAACCTCTATAACATTGCCAAACATAAAGTATGTTGTGGACTCTGGAAAGATCAAAGTCAAAACCATGAATGCATTAACACAGATATCTGAGCTTGTCATTGAGAGCTGTTCGCGAGCACAGGCCAATCAAAGAGCAGGAAGAACTGGTAGAACTGGACCGGGAACTGTTTATAGACTGTACTCAAAGGCTGAGTATGCAGAGAAAATGAGAAGTGTGCCTGTTCCAGAAATACTCCGTGAGAACCTATCGAAGGTGCTGGTGCAGTTATTAAGATTTGGCCTGAGCATAAGTGAAATTCTGAAGGAACTGCCCATGATGGACAAGCCAGAACTGAAGCAATGGAGGCTGGCATTGCAAAGATTGATACAGCTGGAGGGGATCAGCAACACGGGTGAGTTGACGTATCTAGGAAAGTTCATGTGTGACTTGCCGAGTGATATCGGAATAGCCAAGGTCCTGTCAGTTGCTGTGTTCAACAAGTGTGTTAGAAGTTGCTGTATAATCACAGCCATGCTTGAAGAGTTTAAGTTACCAATGATTAACAAGGCTAAAGAGGAAGAAACACTCAAGGGTGTTAGTTTGGATGACATGGATGTGTTCAAGCACTACAAGCATAAAATAATGACTTATAAAGATGCCAACAATGACGACTGCTTAGGAGACTTATTTTTTTATCTGTTGATATATTTGGACTGGGCAGAATCGGGGTATAACAAGGAATGGTGTGGGAAAATGAAACTATCTTTTAAGATGATGAACAGAGTGAAGTATGTGTATAAGCAGCTGATACAAACAACACTGAGGTATTACGAAAAAGAAAGTGAAGAGTTTTGCGAGGATATGGAAACGAATTTGAAAGTGTTTGAAAACTTCAATGACATAAAGTACAGTTTCATAAAGGGGTATCCGAACAATTTAGTAAAACTAGAAAGTGCAGGTGGCAGAAGCGGTGTGTACAGACACTTGAAAAAGGCATTGGATGTGCAGAATGTTGCATTGTCAATACATCCATCCTCCATTCTGTTTGATAATAAGGATGTGGGTTTGATAAGAAACATGTTTTACATTACGATATTGAAAACCAATAAGGAGTTTATCAAGGATGGGTTTCAGGTGAGTGATGACTTGATCAAGGAGATGTGAATCACCTAATATATATTTTTTTTTTTTTTTGAATCACATGTTATACGAACATATGTGTAGCGTGTATGGATGCTTTTATTTATTTATTTTTTATTTTTCAACAATTACCGCTTTAGGAACAAAGATTCCTGTTACTAAAATACAAAAAAAAAATACCTTTACCCGTTGGTGTAAATTCCTGCACCAAGTAAACTTCTATGCAATTTTCACAGTATATTCGTCTTTTCGTTAATTATTTTTTTTTTCCCCCCTGGGTATTCCCATTCGTAATTTATGGGAAAAAAACAAAAAAAAAAAAACAGTTCTGGGATCACCTTCAGTCCTTATAAAACAGTAACTCAAGATTCAACTTTTGGAATAATCAGAAAAGAAAAAAAAAAATCAGCTTATTAAATTTTTTTACTATGTCTTTCTTTCCTTTTCTTTTTTCTTCTAGTTATACTAAAATGATAAGTATATATATCATCTTAGCTGTATTTGACATATATTTGATGTAGAAACAGTAAATAAACTCTTTTGCTAGTTCAAACCAAAAAAAACTTATTTTGAATCTTATCGTTTAACTGTTAAGACCATCCGTTATTTAACAATTTTTATTTTTTTTTTTTTGAAAAAAACATCACACTTGGAAAAGTTTAATAGAAAAGAGAAAGCTCATTGTTGCTATTTTCCCTCAATTGAAAAAAAAATAAAATAATAAAAAGTAGATAACACTGCAAACAAAAAAAAAACCATGAATATGAACAAAAAACAAATGAACCAAAAGGCCATTGCCGTCATGACATCCGGTGGTGATGCCCCGGGTATGAACGCCAATGTTAGAGCCATTGTCAGAACCATCATCAACAAGGGTGCCAGAGCATACTGTGTCATGGAAGGTTACGAGGGTCTTGTCAAGGGTGGTCCTGAATACATAAAAGAGTGCAACTGGGAGTTTGTCAGAGGCTGGTTGAGTGAAGGTGGTACAAACATTGGTACTGCCAGATGCATGGAGTTCAAGCAAAGAGAGGGCAGATTGACTGGTTGTAAGAACCTGATTGAAGCCGGTATTGATGCCCTTATTGTGTGTGGTGGTGACGGTTCCTTAACCGGTGCTGATCTGTTCAGATCAGAGTGGCCATCCTTAATCAAGGAACTTTTGGACACAAACCAAATCACCACTGAATTGTATGAAAGATATAAACACTTGAACATCTGTGGTACTGTTGGTTCCATTGACAACGACATGTCCACCACCGATGCCACCATTGGTGCCTACTCCGCTTTGGACAGAATCTGTACAGCCATTGATTACATTGAGGCCACTGCCTACTCCCACTCCAGAGCATTTGTTGTTGAGGTTATGGGTAGAAACTGTGGTTGGTTGGCCCTTATGGCTGGTATTGCCACTTCTGCTGATTACATTTTCATTCCAGAGAAGCCTGCACAAACCAACTCCTGGGAGGACCAAATGAGTGAGATTGTCACCAGACACAGAGCCAATGGTAAAAGAACCACCATTGTCATTGTTGCTGAAGGTGCCATTGACAACAACTTGAACCCCATCACATGTGACGATGTCCACAAGGTTTTGTCCAACAGATTGAAACTGGACACAAGAATCACCATTTTGGGACACGTCCAAAGAGGTGGTACTGCTGTTGCCTATGACAGAATTCTTTCCACCTTGCAAGGTGTTGAGGCTGTCAATGCCATCATGGAATCAACTCCAGAAACCCCATCTCCATTGATTGCCATCAACGAAAACAAAATCACCAGAAAGCCATTGATGGAGTCCGTTGCCCTGACCAAGTCCGTTGCTGATGCCATTGCTGCCAAGGACTTTGACAAGGCCATGTCTTTAAGAGATGTTGAGTTCAAGGAACACTTGAACAACTTCATGGCCATCAACTCCTCCGACAAGGTTCTGCCAAAGGAAGTCATCGACAAGGGATTGAACATTGGTATCATCAACATTGGTGCTCCAGCCGGTGGTATGAACAGTGCTGTTTACTCCATCACCACCTACTGTATGTCTCAGGGCCACAATGCCCTAGCCATTCACAATGGTTTCACTGGTCTGGTAAGACACGACTCCGTCCATGCCTTGAGTTGGAAGCAATTGATTGGATGGCAATCAAAAGGTGGTTCTGAAATAGGTACCAACAGACACACCGCCAGTGAGGCAGGAATTGAGGAAGTAGCTGCCATGTTCCAAAAGCACAAGTTTGATGGTTTGGTCATCATTGGTGGGTTCGAGGCCCTGGTTTCCCTACAAGAGCTTCAAGATGCCAGAAAGGATTACCCAGCCTTCAGAATCCCAATGGTTTTGATTCCAGCCACATTGTCAAACAACGTTCCAGGTACTGAGTACTCTTTGGGTTCCGACACCGCCTTGAACTCCTTGATGCAGTACTGTGATATCATCAAGCAATCTGCTTCCTCCACCAGAGCCAGAGCATTTGTTGTTGAGGTTCAAGGTGGTAACTCCGGTTACTTGACAACCCTGGCCTCCTTGGCATGTGGTGCGCAAATCTCATATGTTCCTGAGGAGGGCAACATTTCTATATTGCAACTGGAAAAGGATATTCAAAACTTGAAGGAGTCCTTCAAGAACGCCAACGGTAGAGACAGATTCGGTAAGTTGGTTTTAAAGGCCACCAATGCTTCTTTAAAGACATGGGACTCCCACACCCTGGCCAAGGTTCTAACTGAGGAAGCAAAGGGTGCCTTTGATGCCAAGGCCGCCATTCCGGGTCATGTCCAACAGGGTGGATTGCCATCCCCAATCGATAGAACCAGAGGTACCAGATTGGCAATCAAGGCCGTCAACTTCCTTGAGGAGTTCAGCAAGAACAGTGCATCCACCAATGATGTAGCTGCTGCCCTGTTGGATTCCAAGTTGGGCAAGACCGAGTACACGGACAGCAACGATGCCCTGGACGCCCTTGTTGAAACAGCTGCTGTTCTGGGCACACAGGGCTCCCAGCTGAAGTTCACCTCTGTTAAGAAGGTCTACGAAACAGACAGTGACTTGATCAAAAGAATGCCTAAGGACATCCACTGGACCCACATCAGAAACATCGCTGATGAGCTGGTTGGCAGAGAAAGAGTTTGAGGATGCGCTGGTGAGGAACTTTTATGAACTTAATGAAATATATATGCTTGTGTTGTTAATGTGTACAACAAAATAGATTTTGTTTTTTTTATTATTATTGATCCTGTTTATGATTCTTTTGGATTGATGTCGGACTTAACTATTTTTTTATTTTTTTTTACCTTGAAAACACAAATCGCATGTTTATCAAAATTAATCATAATCATTACTGATTGTTTAACATGTTTTTGTTCTTTTCGACTTGTTTATCAAAGACAAATGCTAATTAATTGAAAAAAGATGATTGTAAAGATCCAAGTATCAAAGCCTAAGACAAAGCAGAACTTCTTTTTAAAAAATTAAAGAACAAAATACATCTTGCATGGTGAACCACTCTGCACATAGCATAAAACGATTGAACCTAAAGAGTATACTGCACATAAAATCCGACACCAAGACAGATGAGTCCACAATGAGCAATCAAGGCAAAAAAAACAGACCAATGTCTGCCACACGATTCACCATCTTCAAAAACAGCAACGTCACTGTTTACAAGCACAGTAAGGAGTGCAGGGAAAAGTGTATTCTGGCGAAGGATGTGGTTGAGATTTATGAAATCAAAACAATGAATGACATACATGAAAACAAAGTGAGCATTGGCAAGTACATAACCCTGGGCAAAAACGACCGGATCCTGAAGCCGTTTTTCAATAAAGTCAAGATGGAACGGGAGGGGGCCTGCAGTGTTAAGCTGCATTGGTTCAACAACGAAAGGGAAACTTGGGTATTGAACTTTGAAAATGAGGATGTCTGTGATGAGTTCAACAACAATGTTTTCACAGCCTTTGAAAGGAAGGACACAAGGGTGTCGGATCTGGACATATTCTTGTCTGAAGACGAGGAGGATGAAGTTCATCGAACCAGCAGTGAGTCATATATTTCAGCACAGAGTTCAAACACAAAGGTGGATCTCTTGAAGATGTTCAAAGAGGCAGTTTCAAAGATGAATGAATACAACTTTGATACTCACATAGAAAAACATGATAAGAGAAGCATTTCAAACTCTTCGGTGTTCTACAAGCGTAGTTCAATGATTGATAACACGAGTGGGTATGAATCAACCACAAGGGTGAACTCAGACAACACCACCAGATATAAGCGATACAGTACATTTGAGTACCTGAATGAACCACGTCACTTATCTGGTGGGAACGATAGAAATTTTTCTAGTCAATCATCAAAGACAGTAAGGAGAAGTGCCTTAACAACGGATATGTAAGAACTTCAGACAAAATAGTATATAGGAAATATCAAAAGATTTATAACGAACTTTTTTTTTTTTTGTTTTTGTTTCTAGTTAACAAACTTATATAATACATTATCTATAAGTGAACATAGAGTCATTAAATACAAGGAGCTTTTATATATTTTTATGTTATATTTTCATGTATATAATTGGATGTTTGAATTGAGGGGGATTTTCCTCTTTTTTTTTAAAAATGGTTTACTGTTTATATCGTACAAGACCATTTTTTTTTTTTTTAAAAATAAAGAGGTAATAGCAAAATAACAATTAATAGCAATGAAATTATTGTAGAGGGTTACCGTTTGGATCCAAACCTTGTTGAGCCATCATGATTTCATGGGAACCAGCGGTTTCAAACTGGATACCAAACCCAACATTAGATTCACCTTTGAACTGGTCAATTTCACCAGAGAACAAAACACCCAAGGTTGGCAGTATTTTTCTTTCAGCAAAGACATTGACTTTACCATCAGTACCCAAGGTACCTCTGAAGCTTGAGGATCTATATTCGTATTTACAACCCAAGGTGGTCAAGCCTTCAAGAACAGGCAAGTGGCCGATTGGTTCACCAGTGACAGGGTGGTTGACTGGTTGGATGGACATCTTCAATGCACTCTCCAGACCCAACTCAACATTAGGAGACAGCTTTCTGAATAAGGTGGCGGACATGGCACCACTGGACTGCAATTGACCAGTCAAGACCCAGGACTTGTCACCACCAGTGTACTTGGTGTAGTATGACATACCGGAGTCAGCAGGTTGGGAAGGATCGGACTTGGAGTAGACAGACTCAACACCCAGGGCCAAGTTTTTGGTGACTGATTGTAAAATGGAGGCAACACCAACACCCAAGAAGACATTGTTGTCGCTCAACGTTGGGTTCAAAACCTTCAAGTTCAAGGAGTTGTCCAGACCCTGGTAGTCATGTTCCAGTTGGTACATGTTAGGTTGGTCGGCTCTTCCAGACATCTGTAAAGTCAACTTGGAAATGGAAGTTGGGGTCCAGGAGTAGTTGATTCTTCCGTTAACGGATAAGGAGTTGTCAACATTACTTTGGGCAAACAACTTGTCGTTGATGTAGGCACAGGAAAATGCGTACTTTGGTAAGTGTTCAGAGCCACTGGAAAATGAGTGGGAGGTTTGGAAAACAGGAGCCATGCTGAAGGTCTTGTTGATTTCAGCCTTCAACCCAGTGAATTGGTATAAGGATGGGAAAACATCTCTGGTGACTTCCTTGTTGATGTTTTCAATGGTTCCCGGGTTGACTAGATCCAAAGATCTTCTCTTTTCATCGATGGTTAGGTAGATGGTGTTCAAGTACTTGAAGACAGGGTTGGAGTTCCAGATGCTGGTTTCCTCAACAGTGGATTGGACTTGGTTTAAGTGTTTTTGGAATTGGGATAAATCACCAACTTGTAATCCAGCGTTAGACATGTTTTGTTCAATGATTTGCGGTTATTGTGAGGATATTATTATATATAATTGAAAAAAATTAATTAATGTATCAACAAAAATAATAAACTTAAGTGAGGTAAGGACTTGTTTGAAAATCCACATAATTCATGATTTAGATTCAGTGAGCGTAAAAGAAAATAAAAAATTTTTCATTACAGATTTAATGGGTTATTTTTTTTTTTCTTCTCCAAAAGAAACGAAAGACGGAGAAGAACATATGGAAAAAATTTTTTACATGCGGTTTTACCAAAAGTACGTCAAAATAAAAAATGAAAAAAAATGTTGATGTACCACATTGGGGGGTATTCATATACAGTATACCAAAAGAGGAAAAAAGTATATCACACACTGTTGGGGTAAGTATACCAAAAAAACACACACACACACACATTACACATATCTTAACAATCCCCCTTCTACTGGAATAATCATTCCACCATACAATCTAATTCAAATCTCTAGTATTTCTCTTATTTTACCCCTCACAACATCCCTCTTCCTTTCCTTCTCCTTAAGCTGCTGTTCCATTTCTGATATTCGCAATGCCCAAGTTGTCACGTCCTTTCGCAAAAGCTCATTCAGGTACAGTTCCGGTTCTTCATCATCTGCTGCATTCTGCTTCACAAAGTCATCCTCAAATATCTTCTTGCTTATTTTTATTCTGTATCTTAATGGGGCAGTGAGACTCTCCAGGTTCTTTGTTCCCGTGTGTATGTGTTCTGCTCCTGTTTCTTCCTCATCGTATGTGACTATGTCGATGTTATTTGATTCCGCCTTTTCGTTGCCTTCTTTATCCATGTCAACATCCCTGTTCGTGTTGCTGGTCTTGATGTCGTTTATTGCATAGTAAAGCTGCGGTATGATTGGGGGAAAGCTTTTTTTGTCACAGTTCCCTACTATTCTATCGTAAACTTGCTGTAACAATTCATGTTCTAAAACATTGCTCTTTGTTTCTATACTTTCTTCAATCTCCATACTTGTAATTTTACTGGTTGGAGCTATCATTTTCTTTTTTTCTTTTTTGATTTGTTAGCTGTATATTGTTTTTATTTTAATGATATGGTGATAGTTGAAGAAAAAAAATTACAGCGATTGGGGGGTCTTTTTAAAAAATAATACTGTATCCGTTGGAAAGAGCATCACGTGTAATGAACTAATCAAAGCCTAGGATCTCAATATATAAAATATGTATTTTTTAAAAAAAAACAACAACAATTCATCTTTATTCATTAAGCAATATATACCAAAATAATAATCATCTTAAAAGGCATTTGAAAATCTTTTTTTTTTTTTTCACTTCCTGGTCAAATTTAGCAAAGATTCGGCAGCTGTGATACTAAGCTGGCTATGTTTATCCATGTTTTCAGCTCTTAGGAGCATTTCCTTCATCACGAATTTGCGTCTTGCTTCTCTTAGCTTGTTCTTGAACATCAAAACCTTTTCCTTTGATATGGTCTTTTTGTCTTTATTTTCGTTTGAGCTAACAAAGCTGTAGCTGAATGAAAAGCTTGGGAGACTGTTTATACTTGGGATTCTCATGTTGTCCAGTGTTTTCTTGTTCAGAACGTAATTTTTGGACTGTTCATTAGTGAAAAGTTCATCATTCTTCTCTGCAGTTAAGGTCTCCTCGTCTGTGTTCATGTTGTCATGTTGCACATCCTGTTCCTTCGTGTTGGACTGGCTTGAAGAATGTATTACAGAAGACTCTCTGGATATCGCTATGAACTTTAGTGTATTCTTAGTTCGTTCTGACTGCTGATTCACAGATCTTGTATACTTCGACAATGTGTCAACATACTTTCCAGGCTGCTTTTTGTTGCTATCCTTAGAGTATAGCCTATTTGTGATGTCAGTAAATGGACTCTTCGTTTCTACGTTCATTCTTGAGGATGACATATGTTATTTATTTTGCTTATAGCCTGAACTACTAAATTTATAAATTATTCTAATAACAATTATATCTATATAATCTATACTACTATTTGGGTTTTCAAAGTTTCTTCTTGTGATCTATATACAGCTATTGCTTTTGTCTTTTCTTTTAAAAAAAAATTTAAAAAAATATGTTTTTTTTTTTCGTGTTTGTAAACAAAGCTAAACACGTCAAAAAACAACTTTTTTTTTTTAACAAAACCAATAATTGTAAAACACTAAACTCTTGAAATATATGAAAAAAAAAAAAAAAAAACATCTACACTGATCAAAATAAACATCAGATTTCAAGATTCTTCTATAAGACATCAAATAAAGCTGACGTAAAAAAAAAACATCCTCTTTTTGAGTTATAATGGCCAGTTCATTTCCTTGACCCAATATTGTAAATCTGTTATTTTTCTTTCCTCTATTTCATCTCCCTTTCCAGATGCTATCTTCAGCAAATACTCATTCAACTCGGCTGATCCTAGAATGTCGACATGCTCTGAACTCTTAGCACCGCCTCTCATGTCAAACTTCTTAGGTTCGTGTTTCAGTTCAACTATCTTAACTTTCACATCTGCTGGGTTGTAAGGACTCTTGCCCTCTGCCCATTTGTGACACATGGAGTGTGTTATCAGTGGAAGTGTACCATCACCATCGGCCAAAAAGACAGATCTTGATCCTCCCTGGCCGCCAAACTCGTAGTCAACAACAAATGGTGGGTCAGTGGTGACATTGGAGTGCTTGTAGACATATGATCTTTCAGTAGGGTTTCCAACTCCGTAAAAGCAGTATATCTTCATGTCAGGAGCCTTTGGCAGCTGGAACTCCAATGGATTTGTCCAGAACTTATGATGCTTGTTGTTTGCTTCAAGTTCATGTTCAGATGTGGCTACTCCATATGAGTACTGATCACTGGTTCTGTTAACAAACCAGTCAGGTGCCTCATAGTTGATGAAATCAAAGGCTGCATCCACAGTATACGTTTCATTGGTGTCACTGAATCTTATGAAGTCACCATATGAACAGTTCCCAAAGTTTCTATACGGATAGTTTTCTTCCAAGTTTGCTGAACATGAAGGATCGTCCCAAGCATGTGTTTTGTTACCCCAGATCAACGTGCCTCCCTTTGGAAGCATTGATGGAATACCAAACCAATGTCTCAGCAAATCAACTCTTTCCTTCTTGCTCAAGAAGGCTTCTAGTCCATAAAGTGCAGCCTCGTTCAATTGAACTGTGTCCTTCATTTCTCCTGATATCAATGCTGGCACGGCCTTTGGAGCACCAAGGGCACTGCCCGAAATATCAACAATACTGTCAATGTAGGTGTTACACCAGTTGTCTCCACCATTACCATACAAAGGACCCTCGCTTTCAACCCACTTCAAGAAGTAGTAGACAATTTGCACACCCATTGAATGACCAAACAAGACAACCTTTTCCTGATTGTGAGTCTTGTACCACAGTTCAATTTGGTTTTTCAATCTGGAAAAGTACTTGTCTCTTCTTTCAATGTCCAAGTATGCAAGTCTCCAATCATAAGCAGCAGTGAGCATGTTGTTTGAGTCATAGCCCAAAACACCCAAGTTGTTCAGGATCTTGTTCCAGATCCAATATCCAGGAACAAAGAAGTCTGTTGATTCAAAGCCACCAGCTGCTCTGAGCTTGGCACCTCGTGGATCGAGCCCAGTTTCCTCATCAAGCTTCAATGACTTCAACCAACATTTCTTGTCAAAAATCATGTTCTTTAACATGAATATGGATCCCCACAGTCTCTTTCTGTAGTAACTTTCGGGAGAACACTTTATTGTGTCATTGGATGCACCCTCATCATCGTTTTCAGACAAGTACCAGGATTCCAGGGCAGATGTGATAACTCCGGGAACCATGATCACAGGGTGTTTGGAAGCAATGGTAGAATCCTCCTTCTTCATGGCTTTCCCCACGATAAAGTCCTCAGACAAGTCGACTTTGCTCTTCTTCTTCTTTGAGAAGCCAAACAGCTCGTCTTCAAGAAGAGCCTTCGGAAGGAGCTTTGATAGCTTTGGAGTCCATGATTCAAATATATCAAGTGACGATAGGGAGTCGATGTCAGGGAAGGTGAACTCCGTGTCGGACTTCGAAACCATATGGCCACCAACAACAGCCATTACCAAACCCAGCAAGGCACCTATGACAAAAAAGAGTCTTCTCCTTTCAAGGTACTTTTTGTCTTCTTTGGATTTGACTGTGGTTACAGTGGGAGAAGGTTGTTCTTTGTTTTGAAGTTGTTTCTTTTTATGTTTGTTGTGTCTTTTATTTGGCATTTGAGGGGGGTTTTTTTTTTTTTCTTTATCCACGTAAGGAAATAGGGGGAATACCTTTTTTGTTGTAGAGTTAATTGGTTGATTTAATGTTGTCTTTTTCAAATATAGAAGATATTTCAAAGTAAGGGATACGATGTTGTTTGATAATTTTTGAAACTTATATAAGATTGTCGTATGATTAACCTAAACAAAACAAGTAAAATTTCGGAACTAAGAAAACACGGGAAAGCTATATAGTGAATTTACCTTATATGCCCATTTTTTTTTTTTCCACCTTAACGATGTTACCTTTTCCTAAAAAATATTATACGTATCAATAATTATATATATCTTTTCACTGGATGTGTTGCTGTAGTTTTTATAATGCAATGTGTCTCAAGACAATCAATAGTATTGTTATTGTAAATAATGTTTACATTATCTTAATAAATAGATTTTTAAATTAAAAAAAATTTTTGTTAATGAGTTTTTTTTTAAACCAAATTATGTTTTTTAAAAATGTAAACTGAAATGTAAAAGCGTGATTAGATGTAAACAAAAAAGTAATCCAATCACATGATATGCCGTAAACATCTATCTTTCCCCAGTTCGCTACCAATTTAAAAATGTTATCTCCCAAAAAAAAAAATATATATATAAAAAAAGGAGAATCTGTTAGTAACGATAACGATTTACATTATATACAAAACCCATCAAAAACTTTAACATCACACCAACATACATCAATACACAATGCTGCGCTCTAAACTGTCTCAGCTAAGGGAATACATAACCCCTGTGTCCAATGAGTCTCAATATCTATCAAACGGTACCATAACTCCAAACGAGTTTGTTCTTGCCGGTAACTATCTACAAGATAAGTTCATCACATGGTCTTGGAACAGCAATGACTCTGAGATCAATCAAGGCAACCTTAAAGTAAGATCCTTTTTACCAAAGGAAAAGCAATTTCTAGTCACAAGAAAAATATTGTGTGACAAAAGATGTGATGATATAAAGGAACATCACGAAGACGAAAGATTTGACACTGATAACAACGTATGGGTTGTGGATAACATCAATGATACAGACATCAAAGAAAAAACATCATCATTGGGGAACAATTATGGGTTTGAGGAGGATTTGGCATTGGAGGAGAACGAAAGACAAAGCGATGCGGAGTCCATAGTCATTCTGAATGAGGAAAACAAGAGATATTACGATTTGTACATACTATACTCAACCAGTTACAGAGTGCCTAAACTGTACCTGGTGGGATACAACTACGATGGCCAGCCATTGACACCAAATGAAATGCTGGAGGATGTGTCTGAGGAATACAGAAAGAAAACAGCAACGATTGAGGATTTGCCCGTTTTTAAGAACAAAATTCCTAGTATCAGCATACATCCATGCAAACATGGTGATGTTATGAAACTGTTGATGACAAAGATGGTGCAGAATGACGATGAGGATAGCAAATTGACTGTTGATAGTTACTTGATAATTTTTTTGAAGTTTATCAACAGTGTAGTACCCACTATGGAGTATGACTTCACTATGGATGGAGGATGAGCCCTTTGTGTACACTAGCTCAAAAAAAAAACAACTATATATCTTTATGTTGATATCTTCTTTTCACATTAAAAAAAAAAAGGAGTACTTATATAGGGGTTTTCAGTATTTTTTACATTAAAAAAATCATGAAACAACGGTGAAGCTAATGAGTTCCTTGACGTTTCTGTGCGGTTTTGTCTTTTTTTTTTTTTTTGGGGGACCAACCCTTCTCTTCCCCGTCTTCATAATAACTGTAGATATGATTTTCGATTAGATTAGATCAAACCAGAGGATAATTTTTTTTTTTTAAAAAAAGGAAAGTTCAAATTGTATATTACTTATACCAACAATAAGAAACTTACCAAGAAGTTAAGTTTATAAAAAAAAAAAAAAGATGGAAAAGACAAGTTCTTCAAGTACTCTCATCGACAGTAACAGAGCTAGAGTTCTACAAGCACTAAAGTCCAAAGGAATTCAAACGGATGGCTCATACTTGAATAAAAAAGTATCGTCTTCCGTTCAAAGTACACAGCCAACAGCCAGTATAGAAAATAGAGTTCAGAAGAATATGAGAGATGTGCCAAATGCCCAAAGCAAACCACAGTTAAAGCCAATGATAAGAAAATATGACTACATTGACTATGATCTCTCGCAAATGAGAGATTCAAACGGTGGGTTCATTGATTCATCCATGTACCCCTCCAACTTTGAGAACAGCAAAACAGGCTCCAGTGTGTCCTCAAGTGGAATGCCACAGGCAGGAATGACCTTTTCAGAGTGGAAAATAGCAAAGGCAAATCAAATGGACAGAGTGGGAATGGGAAACCTGTACCCACTGAAAGATGAAGATAAAGTCAACTTGGACCTGGCCGTGAGAAAGGAGTATGTGATGATTGATGGTGTCAATGTTTTAGCACCAAACAGTGACATACCCACTTGTGAAAGCTGCCACAAAAGCATTGAATTTGACTCTCAACTACTTGCCCACTTTGAACGGAAGGTCTGCAGAAAGTGTGTTTCCTTAAAGCCAGAAAAGTACTCACTGCTCACAAAAACCGAGTGCAAAAACGACTATTTACTAACAGACCCGGAGTTGGAAGATAGATCATTGTTTCATAGAATGGAAAAGCAAAACCCACATTCAGGCACTTATTCAAGAATGATTTTGTTTTTGAGAGAGGAAGTTGAACAGTATGCATTCAAGAAGTGGGGTGGCCATGACAAGCTAGATGCCGAGTGGGTCAGACGTGAAGAAAGAAAAATCACAATCAAGGAAAAAAAGTACCAAAAGCAGTTGAAAGAAATGAGAAAAAAAACTAGAGCTCAGGAGTTTACCAAGAAGCTTCAGCTAAAGAAATTCGGAAAGTCTCATGTCCACGAATGGGTGGTTGTAAACATTGATGAAGCCACCTCTTGTATAACAAAGGAATGTAAAGACTGCAAACAGAGAATAGAAGAAATAGAATTTTGAAATAGTCAAATATATATAAAGTTTATTATCACCTCTTTTCACTTCAAAGCCTATAAAAATCAAATAATAAAAAAAAAATAAATATAAAAAAGAAGATTAAAACTCAATGAGCATTGGTGCTTCCTCTTCCTCTTCTTCATATTCAGCCGTTTTGGCGGGTGGCTTGTTTAAGGGAACAGTTGGAAAGTCTATTTTGGTAATGTGATGCTTCTCTGCAGCTTCTGTGTCTGCAGGTTCATATGCTTCATCAACAACTTCAGGAGACGTTGTAACCTCAACATCTTTGTCAAAGGACAATCCATCAAGTTGTGTCAAAACACTGCCTTGTATTTCTTTCTGTGTTGCAGGACTCTCCTTTATAAATTTGGGTACTTCTTTTCTTTTCACTTCAGGTACTGGATTCATATAGTACTTGGCATATGGGTTAACTTCTTCTTCATCTTCTTCAAACACTATTGGCTTCAGTTTTTCAGCACTGGACTCGAGAGTTTCTTCCTCTCTAATTTCAGTGAACTTATTTTCCAAATTTGTATTAAAGTTTAATCTGTTACTGTCAACCTGCTTGTTCAAGTCCTTCAGCATTTGATACTTTCTTTCCAGTTCATTGGTTTCCTTGTCTATCAATTCTTTCAGTTTCTGTGCTTTGGATATAGATTCATCAAGTGTCTTTTCTTCTGCTTGGTCTTTTTCCTGCATTTTGAAGACCAAATCAGCTATGTTTTGATTCAACTGCTGATTAGAAAGCTGTTCCTTTTTGATTTCAATACTAGTTGGTTCAGGGGTTGGTTCCTTGGACACTATTTCATCATGTGTTTTATTCATTGCCAGTCTGGCCTCTTTCTCTCTTCTTCTATCCTCTTTCAATGACATTATTATAGCTTCTTTAAATTCTGGGTCTTCATTGATGTACTCCATAGGTAATTGTATTTCTTCATCTGAATTCACCTCAGCAGAATTTGTATCTGGTACATTGGCATTTTCAGCATCCTTTAATGACAGCTCAATGGCTTTCTTTAAATCCTCCTCAAATGTGTCTTGTATGTATCTTTTATCTTTATGTTTTTTGTTCTTTTTTCCACTCTTTGAACCTTTGTTAGTGTGCAGCTTGTAACAGTCATCACAAACTCTTACATTTTCGGTTATTCCCAAATCCAATAATGGTATGAAGTGAGACGAATGCTCATTACAGAAGACTCCACCACAGTTTCTACAATGATGCTTTCTATTAAACAACGTAAATTGATTATTACAAATCAAACAGTTTTCTGACTCTATCCATTCCGCTGGTGTTTTTGCCTCAAATTTCTTTTTCAAGTCATCGAATGTCTCTTTATTATCCACCAACTCTCTTGGTGGATAACAATTTCTATCTTCCAAGGGCTCTAAGATACGATTAATATTTGTAAATGGGGGTATACGCATTCCTTCAGCGTAAACCTTCAAATCCAAGTATATCGACCATATGCAGTTTCTTAAATCTTTATAATCGTCAAGTTGTCCAGACTTTACCTTTTCTTCCACAAGAATCAAATGGCTTTGCAAAACTTTGAGAAACTCTATGTTGTAAAAAAATCCCTTCACAAATGATATTCCTGAGTTAAGCATAATAATTTGAATGGTTTGCCATAGCCTGTAAACCTTGTTTTTGTTGTTTGAGTTAAATCCAGTAAACTCCTTAAGCTTTCTGATCAACGCGGTTCTTGCTTGGCTTTCCGGTATAGAACTAGATCTCAAGGCATCAGACATCTCCAAGGACTTAGTTAAGTCTAGCTCAGATGAGCTGTTATCACCTGTTATTGTGGCTAAATACGTTTCAAACATAAGGTATTTCATTATGTAATATTGCATGTGGTTGTATAACATAGCGATTTTTTTTTTCTTTCTTAGATAAGCATATTAGATTAAGGTGTTTGTAAAAAGAAATAAGGTAAAAAAAAAAAAAAGTCCAACAAATTTTAAAATAAAATAGTGAAGCGTTTTTTCCATGTGAAATAAAAAAAATAATAAGCAAGCTCGCACTCAGATTCGAACTAAGGACCAATAGATTTGCAATCTACTGCGCTACCACTGCGCCATACGAGCTTTCTAATTATTTGATGTCTGTTTCAGAATTAAATTATTGACATTCGCTCATAATAAATATACGTTATTTGAAGAAAAGACACGATTGTTTGGTTAATTTTGTCTCTCTTCTATCCAATATACCATATTTGTATAGACGTGCTGTTGAATAATAAGTAAATTAAGTAAAGTCATCTCATGTGTGTATATAAATGGATAAATCATGTCCGAATAAAAAAATAGTATTTCACATAATTAATACATTCACAATTAAACGAGACTTTTTTCATTGATTGAGTGACGAATTTTAGTACAGTTTATTAGAATTAGATGAGAAGATAATATACTTAGCAGAGACATTTGTCTTAAGCAACAATCATTTATACTCTTAAGGTCAAAAATATCCTCAGAGCACTTTCTTCTTCTTCTTTTTTTTGACTAAATGTCAATATGTCATAGGTTCAGAAGAAGACTAGAGGATAAGAACTCCAACACCATACCTATTCATATACCTCTTCTTAAGTAAAAGCATTTATAGGCTGTTATAGATCTTTATTGGACATTTTAAATAACAGTTATAATGTATATTGATTCTTGATTTTGATATATAAAATTTTATATAAAATACAATGCTATCTCTTTAGCTGATTTTGTTATTCATATTCTGAAGACTTTTTCTTTTACATATTTCTTACAACCTTCCTGCGACAGTATTGATAAAATTTTATTTCTCTTCATTTTTGGTGAGTCTTTTTTATTTCAATAGGGAAAATAACCATCTTTATCTGCGCACGTATATTTTACATGTAAGGACCTGTTAACGCTGATTCTGCCTAAAACTCTCGACCAACTAACTCCGTGGCTTCTACCAAACAATCAACATCTCTTCTTTAAAGACTGAAACTTCTTTATCATGTCCCAATATAATATATATATGTATGTAGCAACATTTATGTCTTCGTTATCTGCTCAATATCAAGTACAAGTTAATGATTACTTTCCTGATGAAGGAAACCATGTAAAAAAAATTAAAAAATTAAATAAATAAATAAAAATGATTTAGATAATTTTTCAAGGTTAATGATTTTTTTAAAATTTGATGATGAATTGTATGCTTTTTGATTTCTTATAAGATTCTTGAACTAAGAATATCTATCGAATTGATTAAAATTATTGGAGTTTTTGGTTTCGGATTTAAGAAAATTCAAACTATTTTTCATTTTTAATATTTTTTGTGATACGCTTGTGAAACAATTCTTAGGCGTTTTCAAAACAAAATTGAACCTGAATAGTAGACATTTTTTACCATCAATCAACACCTGTAACAACAGCACCAAAAAAAAAAAAAGTAGAAGAGAGCAAGTGTAAGAATATTTGAATTCTTAATAGTTTTATCCTTAAATTAGATAAGAATTGATGATACTTCTCTTGATAAAATAAATAATTCATAATGGACAAAGAGAAAAACATCAAATCTTCTGCGAAGACAGAAATTGGAGGAAAAAGAAAACTAGTGTTTCCAAAGCTAGACAACATGTTCAGCAAACCAATAAAAAAGCAACTTGCCAGTAAATCTGAAGAAAACATGATAACTGAATCCACTATGCCTTTGTCTTACACTCAGAAATCACGATCTCCCAGTGCACATCAACAACAATTTGCCATATTGAAGCAAAATACCTTTAAAGATCACAGCATGAATGCTAAAATGAAGGAGAATGCGGATGTATTTGAAAGCTTTGGGAAGACACCATTGAACCTAGAAAAGTCTGAATCTGTGCTGTTGAATTTCAATGCAGAAAAGTCAAGTAGTGCGCCATTAAGAACCAAGAACCTAAATTTCAACAAGAACTTGATAGAAACAAAACTTCAGAAAAATGAAGGTACAGTGAATAAGGATGATTTGAAAAGTCTTTTTACCATGAATGATTACAATAAGCCAAGCAATGATTACAGGCCCTTGATTAACATGAAAAAGAGTCTTTTAAGAACAAAGTCCACTGATGAGGAGAGCTTGAAGCCTTTGAATATAGACAAATCAGAAGTCTTTATTGGCACGACATACAATGATCCAAACACGTTGTATAAGACCACAGAAAAGAACAAGAAGCTGTATTACAGAATTAATGAGCTACGAAAAGAGATATCGAAAAAGACACAGGAAACGGAAAACTATTCATCAGAAATAACCATGTTGAAGCATGAAATAAAAAGAGCGGAAATCAAGATATCAAGATTGAATGACGATAACATTTTTTACTCGGGAGAAATAGAAAGATTGAATGAAATGAAGAAGTATGTGGAGGCTCAAACAAACGAAAAGCTTGAGAAAATTGAGAATGACTTGATTTTGGATTTGAAAAAATACGAAGAAAATGAAAAGGAGGTATTAAGCAAGAACGTGAAGGACTTGGAAACTGAATATTCTGAATGGAAGTTAAAGATGAATTCAGCCAACAAGGAGTTGGAGGAACTAAATAAAGTCAAAAACGAAGCTGAAAGAAAAGTAGCAGATTTGGAGTTGGACATAAAGGAGAAGAGAGCAGATGAAGAGTTACAACTCAGCAAACTAAGGCATGATCGATTGCAACAGATAGAAATGGAGAAGATGGAATACATGGAAAGCAATCCTCATTTTGTGGAAAACAAAAAACTAGATGAGATGAAAACAGAAAAGTTGGATGTATGTGAAAGACTACAAAAAGAGAACATTGAACTTGACAATGAGCTGCAAATGATCAAAAAAAGGATAGTGGATGAGCAGTTTTTGTTGTCAACATTGATGGATGATGCACAAATGAAATCATCGGAGCTCATGAAGTACGGAATGGAAAAGATGGAGCCATTGCATGAACGTTTGGAGCACTTGAAGGAAGAATGTAGAATGTATGAAGAGGAGGAAGCAAAGCTAAGTAAAAAGCACACTCAAATAACAAAGTTTATAAATACCATAGAAGCCAAAATCAAAACATTAAAGAAATAATATATACACCCTTTCATCTAATCCATTAGAGTATCTCTTAAAATCCACAAAAGCTCCTCTTGTGTGCCCTGTTGGTTAGCAGTTGACGACATAACAGGTCTATTATCCAACGATTCAAAGACTTGCAGGTCATCAATGGCAGACTTTGGCCTGATGAAATCGTCATCGTTAAAGAGGAAGTCTCTGGTGATGAAGTCCTTGGGCATGATTGACTGGTGGATCAGTGAAGGATTGACAACCAGGGCATCCATGACATCCTCACAGGTGATGCTGGTGTGGGGTTCTTGATTGATGGGTTCCTCAACTTCAGACGGCTTGCTGAAAATCTCCACCCTTTGATACTCGCCCCTTTCATTCAGTTCATAGAGTTCAGAGAATTTTTTCCTTTTGTACTTGATGACATCATGAACCTCCTCAACGATATCACAAAGATACTGATGAAGACCAAGGAGAAGCAGTTCAGAACAGCCTGGAGAAACATTACCGATCATACCAAGCTGTCTGATTTCACCAACAAGACGACTGTTCAAATTATCTATGTCAGGCAAGTCATTGAGTTCTCTACAAAGAGGCTGTTCATAACCCTTTGCAATATCCCTTGAAAATTGGGTTGTACCCAAAAAGCCATCCAGTGGGAAGTGCACATCCGTTAGTTTCAAGTGTGAGTTGCTGTTGTTTTTATACTTTTGATGATACTCTAAAAGTCCGTTTTCTTCTAAGTATGAGTTCATGTATTTGTTATCAAACAACTTGTTGATAGACAGAGCCGGGTTCTTCATTCTTATGTAGTTTTCATATTGCTGCTGCTTGGTGATGTTGTACAATGCTTGTATACTGTTGTTTTTGGCAAGCTGCGGATCTGTTAGGTACCGCCCAGGAATGTGTCCATTGATGTTAACAGCTATAAATTCCTTACCAGTTGGAACCTTCAACAATGAGTTTAACTTGCCCTTCAAAACATTTGAATTTATAAATCCTCTCTTACCACTTTCCTTTTGGATTCTGGAGAATCTTAACTTATCTTCAGGAGGAAATGTGTTCAATATCTTGTTCAAAAAGATTAAATTTGAATTTTTATGATTCAGTAGGTTTTTCTGCTCTTCAGCACTTAGGCCATCAAAGCCGGAGTTTTTAGACTTGCTGGCTCTCATGATTTTTTGTTGTTGTTCAAGCTCATCCAATGCATCCTTGTCTATGGTAAAGATGCCTTTCAATGAAGAGTCTTGGATATCCTTTTCTTCAGATGTTTCCACAGATGCCTTTAAGCTGTTGTCCAGTGACTCATCATTTGTTTCGAGCTTTGTTACATCAAGCGATGACTGAACTGTTGATGGTTTATCCGCCAATGTTGACTCAGAAACAACAGGTTTTCCTTGAACTAAAATCTCATCGGCTATGTTGCCTACAAAGGCTATGATCAATCTGTTATGTATAAGAATTATTCTTTTGTTGATGTACAGTTTCTTTTCATTCAATGACTTGACTTGTTCCAGTAGCTTTATCTTTTTGTTTATGAATGATTTCCTTGATTTCTTGTGTTTTCTCGACGTTGAATCCTTGAATTTGTTGATATCACTAAACAATATGCCGTTTATTTTTAATAGATCTGTTTTCCATAAAACATTTTCTTTTAATTCTTCGTGTAGCTCATCTATTGATATCTTCCCAATGATGAATTGAGAAAGAACGGATGCATACTTGATCCATTTTTCTCTACCCAGAAGAGCCTGAAGCTGAAATATTAAATTAACATGATCAATCATTTTTTTTTTTGTTTCTTTATTACCTCAGCTTCTTAATATTCGGTTGGTGTTTTTATTTTGAACAGATTAGAAGAGAATTTGTATATGATGATATGTCTAAGAAAGTGTCTATAATCGTATATTGTTTTGTTTGTTTATATTAGTTTTTATATATTCTTAGAGTCTAAGATAATCTTTTGATTATATGGATTAATTTCTGAAAAAAAAAGGAAACACTAATAAGAATTATTCAGTTCAATATACAAATTAGGTTATGATACATGTCGGGGTGAATTGTTTGATTATCAAATATTTTAATTTCAAAGTTGTTTGACTTTAATAAAACAAATAAAAAAAAAAAATTTTTTTTTTGTTGCCAAACTTAAATCCGACATAAAAAAAAATTAAAAAAAAAGAAGGATTTACGCTACCATATAATTCACGTGCATTCATAAGCAAAAAAATTGAACCCCGAAAAAAAAATAATAAATAAATACACCTTGATCAAAGATTCATTCCCTTAATTTCCAAATTAATGCAACATTTGTTTAGTTAAAAAAAAAAGATTTTCGTGTTTGCTATTTTTTTTTTCAAAGTGAAAAAGAAAGAAAAAAATAGTGGGACTCTATGCACCCCTACTGCATGCTTTGAATTGCTTAATTGAAAAAAATAAAACAAAAAAATCATGCTATTAAATTTCAATGATGGATTTTATACTAAATGAATCATGATGTTGCTACAAATAATAGTTTATGATCATAAAGTTCAATATAATGGATGTAATATGGGACTACTTATTCTTTTTTATGTATCTGAAAAAAACTCAAGAAACGAATAATTATAGTTATATGACTAAAATTACACACACATGATCTATTAATAACAATCAAGAGATTCAAGAGAGTTTTGTCTTCAAAGCAAGAAATTACTTGAATAAATCATACAGATCAATAAAATCAACTTCTTGTTTTCCAGTAAGCATTTACGAACAGTGTACATGCTTTACGTATAAGGGCTTTTCCTATTCAAAGCCGATGATGTAATAATAGCTTAATCCTGATAAAAAAAACACCTCTTAGTATACATAGCATTGTTAACACAAAAGAGCTTTACTTTTTGCCACAGGTATCTATTGATAATGATAAGGTACATGTTTATTGATTTAGACCAACATAAAGTTATAAAGAAATAGATAAGGAAAAACAAAGTATGGGTTTGAGATCACAAAAAAAAACCATTATTGTTAGGGATTATAGATTACTAAATACGGAAATAAAAAATAATACAAGATCATTTGAGGGTTGTTCTTTTTGGAGTTGTTTTTTTTTTTATTTCTATTTCGAACAACTTACCATTATTAATCAAAAAAAAAAAAAAAAACCAAACAGGGTAAATCTAATATAAGGTTATTTCGCGTGGGTACGAATAATGTCAAGATACATATTGGTGGGAAAAAAAAATCATTGTGAGTTGTAGGGTATATTCTAAGGAAGTGGTGGAGCTTTTTTTCTTAAAAAGAAAGACTAGTTTATATTTCCACATAACCTGCGATAAAAATTACGTTGGAGGGGGAAAAAAAAATG
The DNA here is from genome assembly GCA_030573455.1 of Hanseniaspora pseudoguilliermondii. NCBI lineage: Eukaryota > Fungi > Ascomycota > Saccharomycetes > Saccharomycodales > Saccharomycodaceae > Hanseniaspora > Hanseniaspora pseudoguilliermondii. Next base: position 180,385 of record JAJMDH010000003.1, on the reverse strand, counting down.
TCGGTGAAAAATTACCAGAAATGGTAACATTAATAGAAAGGTGAATAAAAATTCCATAAATTTTCACCTGTATATTTTGAATAAAATTCTTGGTCACATTGCCTTTATATGACAATTCTTGTTTATCCTTATAATTAAAAGAATTATTTAGGAGAATAGCTACTATGTAGAATATTGGTGTTAATAACATGTGTTCTTGCTAAGCATTCCTTCTTTTCTGTTGGCTAGCTTAGAATAATGATTTTTCAGTGTTTGCTGTTAATAATTGGAATAAATGTATAAAGATTACGTATCATTGGCAGTAATAAAATATCTGTTTCAAGTAATTAAAATCATTTGTGCATTGAATCTGCCCTTATGAAACAGATGGAAGGTATTTTTTTTTTTCTCTTTTGAAAGGGTTATTAAAGATCTCAGCATATGATTACTATATATATTTTTTTTTGCCCTTATTTTATTTTTACCACCTGAATTCCTGGTATCCCCTAGTAAAAAATATGGGCTTTTTTTTTTTTTTTTCCTTACCTTCTCTCTTTAGAAACAAAATGTGAATTAAATTAGCGTTATACCCACATATTCCCACTAAAACCAAGAATTTATGATAGTAAGAATTTTTTTGGTGACAAAAAAAGAAACAAACGCCCGTTTTGCTGGTCATATTTTCTACGGTGGTTTTTTTTTTTCTTTGGCGATAATAAACTTAATCAGTGGAATTATTTTTATATATAGATTAATTTTAAAATAATACTCTTTTTTTTTATTGGAAAATTTTCTGATTTAAAGGTTACTTTGAATTATAAATACTTCATGGTTGCTGAATCATTATGTGAATTTTTCCAATTACTACATTTCTGTAATCATTTTGGATTTTAAAACTTTAATAAAAAAAAAAGGAAAGTAGTAACACCCAAGCTGTCTATCATTATATTAATATAACAACTTTATTCCCCTTTCTTATTTTGTTACTTAATTTCTTCCCATTTCTTTCCTTTTTGTTCTATCTATCTTTTTAATTAAATTACCATCATTTAATTAAAGATTATCTGCTTCTTCTGCTTCTTCCTCTTTCTTTATTTTGCTATATTCTCATATATCAACAAAACTTACTATTAATAATTTTTTTTTTTTGGAATTTTTTTTAACAGAAAAAATGTCAACTGGATGTAAAATAGAAACTGAAATTAAGCCATATCCTATCGATTTGAGTAATCAGGAGCTGCTAACTCATTTCCAAACAATTCAAGATTATTATGAGGAAATCAGTGACAACATTTATAACAAAAACTGTAAAAATCAACCTGACATAAACTTGATTTTGCAACAACCGGAACTGCAACCTATAAACATAACCAGAAACAACATTGTCAATTTCATATACCAAGTTTCATTGCTCACCAGATGCTTCAATCCAATAGTGTTTCATGCCACTTGTAGAACCTATGACAGATACAGCAGCAAAAGAGTCATTTTGAAACAGCAGCAAAAGCTGGTTGCCGCCACGTGCTTATGGATGGTTGCCAAAAGTTATGGTGGTTGCAACCATATAATCAACAACGAAGTTGTTGCCACCAACGGTAGATTCAAGGGTCCTGTCATGAGAGCAAGAATTCCTAGATTGAAAGAACTTGTTCAGATCATTCACCAGTTCAACAAGCAAGAACAGAAAAAGTGTAACCTCCAAGGCTCTGTTGATGACACGTTGAGTGTTGATGAGCAAATGCTGAAACAAATGGAAAAACACATTCTGGACACCTTGCAATGGGAAATCATAGAGCCATTGCTGGCTGAGTACATAATGAATGTTGATGAGTTTTGCATAACACAGTATGAGCAATTCTTGTCAAACAATGCTGATGGTGAAAATGACCAGGACTTGAAGATGTTTTTGAAGCCCAATGCCAATGGTGAGATTCCTGCCAAGATCACCACCCAAAATGACTACTTCTCCAAGGTTTGTAATGTTATCAATCCTGTTTGTTGTGATTCTGTCAATGAAAGCTTCTTTAATGAGGGCGATTTGTTCTACAAAATTGCCATAATGAAAATCAAGTTCTTTATATTGGACATTCTTCAATTTGACCTTGAATTTGTGAAGTTCAAGTTCAATGAATTGGCTTCTGGTTGCTTGATGTTTTTGGAGTTATGCTTGCCTGGATCCATTGATGAAACAAAGAAAATCTCCATTGAATATGGACTAAGCAACTCAAAGCTTTCCAACATGAACATGAAGATAAACAACTTGGAAAGCTCTCTGATGAACTCCAAAAACAACATTCAGGACACCAACTACGACAATGTCAGAGACAACTTGAAAGTTATACAGAATGAAATATACGCTATGATCCAAAGCAATTTCAACGGCACCTTTTTGACTGCCCTGATCAAGTGTCCAGAAGGAAACAAGAGAACCTCTTTGTACATAAGAGACAAGATATGGTCGAACTTGATAATGAACATCACGGGAAACGTTGATGATGATGACTACAAGTCTGTGTTCATGAAGAACTGTATATTGCATCACTGTAATGAAAACACAAGAAGTAAGTTGGTGATCAACTCTTTCATTAAAAGAGCCATTGACTTGTTCAACTGCAAGGTTGAGTTACAAAACATGATGGATCATGTTCTATCTCTGTTGGATATGTGCAATGACTTGGCAAGGGACCAATATGTTATGCTGCAACATCAATTGCGTCTTGACACCAATGCTGCCATGTACTTGAACTCTCCTTCGACATTCATTTCCAATGACACGAACAGCAACTCCTTGCTGACTGGAGATGAGTGCTTAACTGCAGTATCCGGAGAGGGCAAGTGGTCCACACCATACCTGGCAACAAAGAGAAGACTGTCCATTTCAGGAAACGACACAGACTCCATACAAACGCCAACAACAAACAATGCAAGTGTGTGTGACAGTTCAAAAACACCAACAAAAAACAATGCCAAAAACGGATTCATGAACTTGTCTCAAAACAATGTCGGACCAGGAAGCTACATCACACCACCAGCCTCAAGAAACTGTTCAACAACAGGAACACCATCAATGGGATTTTGTAAAGACGGAAAGTTTACACAATCAAAGCCAAACAAACAAGCTAGACAGTTCACACACAGACTAGCTAGTATAGATTTCACTTCTTAAAGTATATATTAATGTATTAAACCCTAATGAAAATATAATTTTTTTTTTTTTGGGACACTTGTGTGCACATTTTGATCTAGATCGTTTGTGCTGATGGGGTGGATATGTTTTCCCAAAACGGAAACATTAATCAAAAGGGGGTTACAGCAGATATTGAGGCACGTGAGTTTACAATTTTTTTTTTTTTTTTTTTTGTCGATTTTCGGAAAAACGCAACAAAAAAGATATATATAGATTTTTTCTTTTTCTTTTTCTTCTTGATTCAAAAATATAATAAGATCAAGTGTCACAATACGAAAAAAAAAAAAAAATAACCAACAAATCAAACCAATTGTGATTATCAATACAGAACGGAAATGTCGGCATACACCAGGACCATATATGCACTTTTATTGATAGCCCCCTTTCTGTGCCAAGGACATGAGGAGCGAGGAGTCCCTGATGCTGTAGCCAACCTACAAAAAGACACAACCATATCGGACAGTGACCAGGAACTCATGAACAAGCTTGAGGGGACATGGACATCGAAATCCCACCAGGTGTTCACTGGGCCTGGGTTCTATGATCCTATAGACGAGTTGCTTATTGAACCGTCCTTGCCTGGAATCTCATTCTCATTCACAAGCGACGGGTACTGGGAGGAGGCCAGGTACGTGGTCACCCCAAACCCAAAGAATCCAGCATGCCCACAGGCAGTCATGATCTACCAGCACGGAACATACACATTCAGCTCCAACAACGGGTCCTTGATGATGTATCCATTTGCAAGTGATGGGCGCCAGTTGTTGTCTGACCCGTGCAACGACGGTGGTGTCTCAGTGTACACACGATACCAGAACATCAATGTCATCAAGTGGTTTTTGATGGAGTTTGACGAGTACCACGGGTGCGACAAGTTGACGCTTTACGGGATCGACGGCTCACCAATGCAGCCCATGTACATCGCCTACAAGCCCCCAGTCATGCTTCCTACCCAGGTGCTCAACCCAACCGCCGCCGCAGACACAGGCGTTCTGTCCAAAAGATCCCTGAAAAACGTCAGAGACAGAGTCAAGAGACACGTCAGCAACATGGGGAAGTCAAATGCCCAATCAAAATTCTTCCTCGAGGACACAAAGCTGAAGACAGCATACTGGGTTGCTGGCTCAGCTGTTCTCTTTGCCTCAGCCATGTTCATTGTTATATAAAGAAAAAAAAAAAAAGAATATCAAGATCTGTCAAACTTATAGCTATATACTGGAAATCTCCTTTTGTGTACATGCATACTTTATTACTTTTATATAAACATAACTAAAAATAACAAATGTAGAATTAAAATAAAATTAGATAAAAAAAAAAAAATATAAATTAAAACATTATAAATCATTTAAACTTTTTTTTTTTTTTTTCATTGTTCCTAAACGAAAGTTTATATACGTGGTCTGCTTAACAGGAAACTAAATCAACAACTTCTAGGTGAACTGGCTTACATTGACCACCAATTTCAGTGTCGTACAAGTTGTAGAAGTCACCAGACAAACATTGCCAGAAGACATCTTCGTTACCGATGGCTAAGTTACCTTCTGGAGTGATACCCCAACCGTTGGCGTAGATGGCACCGGCTTGTGGTGGTGGACCGTCGAATTGGAATTGTCTGTTGGCAACAATGGAACCAATTCTTCCCTTTTCATCAGTCAAGACACCGTCGTTCAACAACATGGCCAAGGTTCCGTTGTTTTTACATGAGACAGCAGTGATTCCAGAGCCAGATGCAGAGGAAGTGGCTTCGGAGGTTGAGCTGGCTTTAGAGGCAGAGCTGGTGGCAGTGGTGGCTTGGATTTGACCATCAGTGATTTGAGAGGCAGCAGTTTCAGTGGAAGAAGTCTTGGTGGTGGCTTGGACTTGACCATCAGTGATTTGGGAAACAGCAGCTTCAGTGGAGGAGGTCTTGGTGGTGGCTTGGACTTGACCGTCAGTGATTTGGGAAACAGCTTGAGCGGTGGTTTCAGTCTTGGTGGTGGCCTGAACTTGACCATCAGTAATTTGAGAAACAACTTGAGCGGTGGTGGCAGCCTTGGTGGTTTCAGTCTTGGTGGTGGCTTGGACTTGACCATCAGTAATTTGAGAAACAACTTGAGCGGTGGTTGAGCTCTTGGTGGTTTCAGTCTTGGTGGTGGCTTGGATTTGACCATCGGAAATTTGAGAAATAGCATCTCTCTTAGCATTGGTGGCAGAGGAAGTAGCAGAGGAAGCATAGTAAGAAGCATAAGAACCAGTGGAGATTGGTTCAACAGCAATACCGAAGGAGGTGTTGTATTCGGTGGTGGCACCAGAGTAGGTGGCAGTTGGGGTTAAGGTGGTCCATGGTTCAGATGGAACATAGGCAGCCATAGCGGAGGTAGCAACTAAAGTAGAAGCTAAAACAGTTTTCTTGTTGTATTGCATTTTTCTATGAGGTATGTAAGCTTTATGGGGTATATTAATGATAACTTTACCTATGGGTTTTTAGTAAGTTAGTTATTTTGTTAGTAAAAAGAAATGAACGAAGTAGTTACACAAAAGACTCAAAACTTAAGTAAGAGAAAAGAAAGAATAACAACAAAGTGTTCAATTTTACATGTTCCCCTTTTATAACAACTGCAAATCAAATTTTCTGATATTTACTTCTAATAAAAGCACCTAATCCATATAAAAAAAATTTTTTTTTTTCTAGTACAAAAAAATAACATATAAAAAAAAAAAAAGGTACACGGAAAAATTGTAGGCGATTTGTTTACCATGGTGTTTTTTTTTTAAACACACATAATGCAAAATGGAGGGCACTTATATTTTTTTGTGTGCTAAAGATAGCGGTAAAATCTATTTAAAGTAGCATTTCTAAAAAAAGAACCTAAAGGTGTAAACAAATACACCTCCTATATATTAACACACGCTCACCAACATGTTGAAGTTTGATTTTGTTCTTGGTACACGTTCTTCTACTTAATTTTATTTGATTAAAGTTTAAGGTTTATGAGGCAAGAAGGAAGTTCTAAGGCTGGCCATTATTTATCAAGACAAAGCAGACTTAATAACCATTGTTGTAGAGACCCCCACTTGTATTTATATTTCCCATACGGGATATGTGATTGAACGAACAGTAAACAATTGCGATTGTTACGTATTTTTTTTTTAGTTCTTGTTAATTTTTCTTGGGTCGAGACCACCACGTGACTGTAATGTGAAAAAATTTCTTTTTTTTTTTCTTTAAGATCAAAAAACAAAACAAACAAAATGTATATTGTGACATTTCCTATTTAGGATATAAGCAGTTCCATAACCAAAGTTTTCAAGTCAGTTAAAAAAAAAATTTTTTTTTTTCTTTTTTTCTCTCTCTCCTTGCATACACCTATAAATTAGAATCTTTATTAAATTATACAATTAACATTATATTGTTCAAAGAAACATTTCAAAGAAGAAAAATTCAATAACAAAAACCCGATCTTTCCCAGTAGTAATTATATTTCGATATGATTGCTGCGTTCAAAAAAAACAAAAAAGAAATATGAGTAATGAAATGATGGAGATAGAGAAGGAAAGGAAAAGAAGAGAAACATTGAAGGTAGAGTTTTTCTTTGCTGGATTTGCTTTTCTTTGCTAATTTTCTTTTTTTGGACCTTGATTCTGAATTTCCTCTTTCTTGTATTTCTTTCTTTAAAGAATATGATGAGAACTTTCAAATTTCACAGTCTCTTGACGGAGACAGAAATCACGAGGAAGTTTTACCCTTAATCGAACAATTCATGTGTGTCAGTGACACACGAGTTTTGATGGAGACTGCCGTTTTATTGTTCTTCTTTGTGTACCTTGTTACCAAATTTTTTTATAAATTTGTTAAAAGATAAGACGGAATAGAACAATCTGATTCTTTAAAGTTTTTTTTTTTAAACATTATTCTTTTATGTTGTTTTTCTTAATATTGTATTTGTATAATTGATTGTATGCTCTGTTAAATAAGGTGTTTTCTGCTATCTTAAGCTAGTTATTCTTTACATTTGATGCTATTTGTATAAATAAAGTGTAAACTTGGTTTGTAAACTTGTGGTAAAAGTTAATTTTTTTTTCTCTTTATTTTTTTTGGTTAAATAAACGGATATAAGCGCATTGAAGCCATTACTATTAGGAATCACATGTGATGTGTATTAAATTGAACGGACATTTGGCTTTTTTTTCGATGTGGAATTTTAAGCGCAAAATGCCCAATCAATCGTGTATTTATCCCAGAAGGGTGTGCTCAAAAAAAAAGGGCAACTGATTACAAAGTAGATCATCAGTGAAGATACTTGTATAATATCAGAAGATAAACCATAGCTTCTAAGTAATAAGCTTCTAAGAAAAATAAAAAAAAGTGACTTTAAAGAGGGATATTTGTTCTTTTGACAACTCTAAGTTCTTTATCTCACACAGAACGTGTATAACCGTGACACTCGTAAGGCTATGCTCTTGTAAAATACTAACACTGATTAGTTTAAATTCGATGACTCATAAAGTTTACCCATACTCTAATTTTTTGTTTCTTTTCAAATAGCCGCAAAAAAAAAAAATTTTTTTTTCTTTCTATATTTTTTTTCACTCTTAGTTTAATAGTCATAGACAGTTGGAAATGGATTATATTCAGTCAAATGATCTATATTCATGTATATTGTATTTTTCTATAAGTAACATTACAGTCAAGTAACAAAAAAAAATATATACCAAAACCTAGAAATAATATATAAGCTACATAAACAATGTGTGGTATTTTTGTTGTCCATAACAAGGAAAACGTTGACGCATTCAAGTCCCAAGCTCTGCAACTGTCCAAGAGAATCAGACACAGAGGTCCTGATTGGAGTGGTAACTTCATCAGAAACAACACCATCCTGGTCCACGAAAGACTGGCCATTGTTGGTTTGTCCACTGGTGCCCAGCCATTGACCAATGAGTCCGGTGACTTGTCCCTTTGTGTGAATGGTGAGATCTACAACCACATTCAATTGAGAGAACAATTCCCAGACTACCCATTCAAGACTGCCAGTGACTGTGAACCAATCATCCCACTTTATGAGAAGTACGATGTTGATGCTCCAAAGTACCTGGACGGTATGTTTGCCTGGGCCCTTTATGATGCCAAGAAGGATAGAACCATTGCTGCTAGAGACCCTGTTGGTATCACCACCATGTACATGGGAAGAGACTCCAAGAGCCCAAAGACCGTTTACTTTGCCTCTGAGCTGAAGTGTTTGGTTGACAACTGTGATTCCATCGTTGCCTTCCCTCCAGGCCATGTCTACGACTCCAAGACTGACAAGCTGACCAGATACTTCAACCCAGACTGGTTGGATGAAACCAGAATCCCATCCACTCCTCTGGACTTGACTGCCATTAGAGAATCCCTTGAAAAGGCCGTTAGAAAGAGATTGATGGCTGAGGTTCCTTACGGTGTTTTGTTGTCCGGTGGGTTGGACTCCTCCTTGATTGCATCCATTGCTGCTAGAGAAACTGCCAAGGCCAATGCTGCTGCTGAAAGACTCCAAGACAAGGACCAACTAACTGGGTTAGATGACGATGGAAACCTGTTCCAAAACACCGGCTTTTCCAGATTGCAATCCTTTGCCATTGGGTTGCCAAACGCTCCTGACTTGCAGGCTGCCAGAAAGGTTGCCAAGTTTATCGGCTCCGTCCATCACGAACACACATTCACCTTGGAGGAAGGTTTGGATGCCCTTGATGATGTCATCCAACACTTGGAAACCTATGATGTCACAACCATCAGAGCCTCCACCCCAATGTTCTTGTTGTCAAGAAAGATCAAGGCCCAGGGTGTCAAGATGGTTCTTTCTGGTGAGGGTTCCGATGAAATCTTCGGTGGGTACTTGTACTTTGCCCAAGCTCCATCAAAGGAGGAGTTCCACACTGAATCCGTTAAGAGAGTCAAGAACTTACACTTGGCTGATTGTTTAAGAGCCAACAAGTCAACCATGGCATGGGGTCTTGAAGCCAGAGTGCCATTTTTGGACAAGGAGTTCCTGCAACTGTGTATGAACATTGATCCTAAGGAGAAGATGATTGGTGGTGATAGAATTGAAAAGTACATCTTGAGAAAGGCCTTCGACACCAAGGAAACAGACCCAACCGGCCAACCATACTTGCCAGATGAGATTCTGTGGAGACAAAAGGAACAGTTCTCCGATGGTGTTGGTTACTCATGGATTGATGGCTTGAAGGAGTACGCCTCCAATGCTGTTTCCGATGAGGAGTTCAGCAACCCTAAGCCACACTGGGGCGATGACATCCCTACAACAAAGGAGGCCTACTGGTACAGATGCAAGTTCGATGCCATATTCCCACAAAAGGCTGCTGCTGCAACTGTCATGAGATGGGTTCCAAAGGCTGAGTGGGGTTGTCACGAAGACCCAAGTGGTAGATTTGCCAAGATCCACGACCAAAAGGTTGCCGATGTTTAAACATGACAATTTTATCATTATATATATTATGTAAGTTAATTTTCCCTCATAAATAGCAATATATATATTTTCTTTCTTTCTCAAACTGTAAAAGATTATTCCGTACTTCTTTTGTGCAATTCTACAATATCATCTCTGGTAACAACTTTTTTAGACTTTGCAAGATGATGTAAAGGTGACTCGTTGTCATTTTGTCTTTTTTTCTGTTTTTTTGAGTATAGCTCTGCGTTTGCATCGCTGGAATAGCGTTTGTCGTTTATAGTTGTTGTGGATAGACACCTGCATAGCTTTTTGGATGCCTGTATAGGAACTAGGAGAAAATTGACAGTAACAGTGATGCTCATACTTCTGCTGCTTATGATGGTTTTGGTAAAAGCACTCTTTGTGTTAAGCTGCTTCTTTTGGTTCATCACTGAGTGTATTAGTGAAATGAATTTGATTGAGGAATGTATAGCATATAAAAGTTTAGGCTGTATATAAACGTATATATAATAAAGTAGATTCAAATATTGGGGCTCTACAATCTTAGGTAAACCAAACCCAGAGAATCAGCCAGAACTTATTGTATCAGGTTCAACGTTCTCTTTTTAACCAAAAGAAAAAAAAAAAAAAACATATTGTTAGCAATTACTAGTGGCCATACACCAGCGTATGTTATTCTAAGTTTGTGATGTCCATGGGAAGCTTCCCCGAAAATAGCAAATAACGAACGCCGTGGGAAAAATCAAAAAAAAAAAATTGAAAAAAAGGAAACAAGTCACTTAAATATTATGTAAGGCAAATTACAAGAGAGTAAGATTTTGATTATATTAAATGTTATTAGAGAATAAGGTCTCCATCATTGTCTTTATATGATTGACCTTATTATTATATAATTATATTTTCTGATAACAGTTTCAGTAATTATCAAAAATAACCAAGGGTTACTTCTTTTTTGTCAAAAGGATAATGTACAATGGTTGAGTGTTCCTCTGAACTGTATTCTTTTGCAGTGTGCACGTGACAACTCTAAAAAAAAAAAAAGGAAAAAAAAACCCCCACCACAGTTTTTGAAAGATCCATTCCGAAAAAAAAAAAAAAATATGAACATTACCAGTATCCTTAAATCCGAAACCAAAGATCCATAAAAAAAAATGGAAAGATCACTCCAAATTTTCAAATTCCATGTTGCCCTTTTTTTTTTTTTTT
>JAJMDH010000003.1:122137-169488 GCA_030573455.1 Hanseniaspora pseudoguilliermondii | reverse complement strand
ATGAAAACGACAGTTTGATTACCAAAGACAGCTCTTACAGAAGGAAGTCGCAACTGTACCAACAAGACATCAACCTACTGGGTCGTTCATTTGTTTCTTCAGGCAGCTACTTCCAATCCATGAATAACAGAAATTCCAGCATCAACAACTCCACAGAGAACCCATTCAATTTCAATGACAACAAAAGCATCCATCATCCTCACACCTTACACAAGGAAACTGCATTGATTACTGAAGACTATGATGATTCAAATGTTCTAAACGACACTGAAACGTTCAACGACACCATTGACAGTCAAGTTAACACTTCAAACAGGAAAACCCCCTTGTTTTCTCCTGTTTCATCAAATCTAGAGAGCTTGTACGGTTCTGTCACTCCTTGTTCATCCGCAACCATGGAAGAAAAAAACATCACAGGTCCTCCAAACTACCATGACATCAAAAAGTTCAAGTCACTGTCGTACTGTGCCAAGCAAACAACAAAGTACTTTCCAGCTGCATTCCTAGGTGTGTTACTGAATCTATTGGATGCACTGTCATACGGTATGATTGTGTTTCCAATCACCGAACCCATCTTTAAGGACCTGGGACCAGCAGGATTGTCTTTGTTCTACATATCATCCATCATCTCCCAAATGTGTTACTCAGGTGGTCTTTCATTGTTTGGAACCAGTATAGGTTCTGAAATGATTGAGATCACCCCTTTTTTCCACACCATGGCCTTCAACAACTTACAATTCTACAAGAACTTGGGGGCAGATGTTGAGTCCTACCAAATGAACATCATCACAACCACCTTGATTTGCTTTGTTCTATCATCCTTACTAACTGGTTTAGTATTTTACCTACTGGGCTCCTTGAAACTCGGCAAAATCGTTGGTTTCTTCCCCAGACACATTCTTATAGGTTGTATTGGTTCAGTGGGGTACTTCCTGATCATCACTGGTATTGAGGTATCCCTGAAGATTCCGAAGTTTTCTTATAACTACAAGTTCTGGGCGGACCTGTTGCCTTTTGATTACAATTGGGGTAAGCTGCTTCTGCCTATTTTGTTGACCACAACCCTTATAATCTCACAGAAGAAGTTCAACAACAACAGCTTGGTGTTACCGGCATTTTATGTTGGGTGTCTGGTTCTCTTCCATTTTGTTGTTGCTTTAATGCCCAACTTGAACTTACCCCTTCTGAGACAGCATGGGTGGATCTTTTCCACTGCCAACGATGAAGTTGTTTCAAGCTCATCATCAGTAATAGGCGACAAGTGGTATTCCTTTTATGCATTGTTCAACTTCAAGTACGTGAACTGGGGCCTTGTTGTGAAGAACATCCCAACAATGTCTGCGTTAGTATTCTTTGGTATCCTGCATGTTCCTATCAATGTTCCTGCACTGGCTGTCACCCTGGGCTGTGATAAGTACAATGTTGATCAAGAGCTCATTGCTCATGGGTGGTCAAACTTTATCAGTGGGCTGTTCGGTGCCATCCCAAACTACCTGGTCTACACAAACTCTGTGCTTTTCATCAGGGCGGGTGCAGACTCGAGATATGCTGGGGTTTTATTGGCCATTTTGACTGCAATCGTCATGTTCATAGGTCCATCCATCATCGGCTTCATTCCAATCTGTGTTGTTGGGTCATTGATTTTCCTGCTGGGGTATGAACTTCTGAAGGAGTCATTGATTGACACACAAAACATCCTGAGTCCATTTGAGTACGTAACTGTTCTCTTTATTATCATCACCTCTGCAGTGTTTGACTTTGTAATGGGGATCATCGTCGGGCTGATCATTGCATGCTTCCATTTCCTGGTCAATTCAGCCAACCTGCCAAGCATCCAGGACGAATATGATGGAACACAACTACAAAGCACCGTCAACAGAAGCGCATACCAAACTGAACTACTCAACAAGGTTGGTGATCAAATCTATATCCTAAAGTTACAGAACTTGTTGTTCTTTGGTACGATCCTTTCCATTGAGGAAAAAATCAACATCATGTTGGACAGAGATGAAAAATCAAGAATCATCAAGTATCTGATTCTTGATTTTAAGAATATCAAGACAGACCAAATTGACTATTCAGCTGCCGAGGGCTTCAATAGAATCAAAAGATTTGTTAGTTCTAAGAACATCACATTGATCATCTCTAGCATAAAGGAAACAGACACCATATATAAAGTGTTCAACAAAGTTGGGTTGCTTGAAAATGTTGAGTTGTTCAATGACTTAAACAGTGCTCTGGAATGGTGTGAAAACAAGTATTTGTATCACTACAAGTTACTTAAGAATCAACAATTGGCCAAGCTTATTGCTGACAAAAAGGAAATGTCCATTCCGAATAACAAAGTCAACAACAAGAACATAAAGGGCTCTTTTAACATTGCATCATCACCAATGTTTGCCAACACTCCAAGAAACGACATGTTTTACAAAGCTGCCAAGAATGTGATCAACACCGAAACTGAAGTTGGGAAAAACCTGTACCAGGCCATAAACAAGAACAAGTCTGAGACCTCAGATTTGCTTCAAAAGAATGACCATCAATCAAGAAACTACTGTCTTTCTTTATTTCTGCAGTCCTTCAAAACCTTTATAGAAGAAAGGGACTTTGACAAGTGGAGTCCAATTTCAGCATACTTCAGGAAAGTCACATTGAACCCACATGAGATTATTTCTAACGATAACTGTGTTATACTGGTGGAATCAGGCCTGATTAAGATTTCATACTCCGTCACTGAAAACACAACAAAAACCGAAAGTGTTTATGAAACACTGGCCAAGAAGTCTGCCTACGGGAAGATCACAAACGATTATTACAAAATTGCTCCCGAATTCAACGATACAGTTTATGCTGAAACAGAATCTGACATCTGGATTTTGGACCATGAAAAATTGGATTTGCTCAAGAAGGAAAATGCTGATCTTTACATAGACGTTTTGACCTTGATAAGTGCCCTGAATCAATACAGATATAAAAAGCTGTTGAGATTCACCATTGCAAGCGGTTAAAACTCAATTTTTATATATTCATAAAACATATTAAAGAAAAGTAGTATATATAGTTTTATTCGTCGTCTGATTCATCAGAACCATCATATTCATCGTCATCCTCTTTCAATTCCTTCACTTCAACAGTGTATCCTCTCTTTTGGAAGTATTCCCTGAAATCGTCTCTCTTGGTTGGATGACAAGCTACAAATGCACTACCAGTTTGTCTATCAAACATTGGCAACAAGTAAGTCTTGGCACATCTGATCAGGTCTTCAGTGTCAACACTGATCAACTTTTCAGTCAACTTCTGATTAAATGATGGATCCTTCATCAAACCATAAGTCTTGACGTATTTACCATAACCAGAGTTAACAAATGAGTTGTTGGATTCAGCGACTTCCTTCAAGTACAAGGCAATGGCACCATCAATCAGATTCTTATCAAAGGCAACCTTTCCTGTGGCCAAGTCAGTGATGATGGTCTCAGCAGCCTCATAGGACTTGATCAAGTCAGCAGCTCTGTATACCAGGAATGTGATATCATGGACATCAACGTAGTTGTAAGCCCATGCACCATAGGCCAGACCCATACCTCTGATGGAGGTCCAGAAGGGACCCTCAGTGGCCTGCAAGTATCCCAAAAGTAACTTGATAACAGGGTAGTCAGGGTGGGTGTATTCAATGTTACAGTTGGCATGGATGGACAAGTAACTGGAGTCTGAACCCGGTGTGGTCAAAATAAAACTCTTCTCACCAAAACCCTTTCTGAACTCAGTGAAATGTTTCTTGACATCTGGCAATTCAGGGAATTTCTTCAATGGTTGGATATCCTCAAAGTTTTGGGCCCAGGCTTTGTAAAGAGCATCATTACCTAGTTTGGCAACGTCACCCAAGACTAAAACATGTGCTTGATCCAATCCCATGATTAAGTCATTTCTGAACTCTTCCAATTTAGGAAGAATCTTTTCCTTGAACAAGCCGTTTTCAATGTCTTCCTTGATACCTTGTAACAACTCTTCGTTGCTTAAGATGTTGGATGATTTTTCTAATGACTTCTTTTCATAGAAGATGTCCTTCATGTAGCATTTCAACATGTTCATACCATCTCTGTGAGATTCAACAATGGATGACAAGAAGTTGTCCAATAAGACATTGACTCTTTGTTCATCAAAGATTGAGTTGTAAATGGCCTTTTTGATCCATTCAACACCCTTGCTGTAGTTTTCAGCCTTACACTTGACTTTGAATTTGATTGTGTCTGGATAGTACTGTGAAACAATGTGTCTTTGAACTCCAAATGTTAGTGTATCGTCCTTCAGGGAAGAAACAACAGTTTCATAGTCTATGACTTCATCTCCGTTCTTCATTGGCATGGTGAATGCATCACAGAACAACCAAAACAATGGCAAGTTGTCTTCATCTTTGATGACTTCACTTGAGACCATCAAATTGATTTCAACAAAATTGGAATCAAATTGTTCCAAATGAATTGAAAATGGCAAGGGTTGAGTCTTTTGTAAATCAACCAATTTTTGAACCTTTTCTGATTCAGCATCTGGACCGGTAGGGCTTGAACCAAAGCATGGTACGGAAGTGGTTTCAATGAAATCAATGGCCTTGGCTGGATTTTGGATTTTGAAGGTTTCTAACAAGGAGTCAGGAACAGGCTTGTTGTTTACTTCATCGGCTAGTCTAATCTTTTCAGCCAATTGTTTCTTGTATTCATCAGTGAAGGTCTTGTTTCTTTCATCCAATCTTGTTTCCTTTTCCTTCTTGGACTGCTCATACAGATCAGCACTAGGTTCAGCCAAAACGACATAAGGAGAGTTTTGAACAAGCCACTTATTCAACAACTTTGTCCATTCATCACTGGTCAATTTAGCAGCATCATCAAAATCCTTTAGAGTCTTGTATCCTTTGATCAAGGTTTCACTTTGGACATCCTTGTCGTACAAGAAGTTAGTGATGACACTGTTGGATAAGATTTCAGCACCATTTCTTTCTAACTTAGATAAGTATGATAACTTGTAACTCTCTAAGGTTTGCTTGATTTTGGCAAGATCAACTTTATGTTGTTTCAACAGGTCCAAGGTTTTATCCTTCAAAGAGTGTAGCCTATCAGTTGGAACACCAGAGTAGTTGATACCAACAACAGATCTCACAAAGTCTTCAGTTTGATAACTAACATCATTGGCCAATGGATCATCACACTCAACAAATGATTTTTGTAAGATAGCCAAGGAACCATCGGTCATGTACTCCATTAAAATGTTCAATAACAAGTCATTCAAGCAGTCTGTGTATTCTGAAGTGACCCAGTACAGACCCAGTTCACCTTGAGATAGATCAAGTTCAGGGAATTGACAAGTGCTTTCAACAACTTGTTCATTGAATCTTGGCTGTAATAGTTTAGAAGTAGTTGTATCAACAAATGGTCTAATCTTATTGTTTGTGGCAACAGGCAATTCATTATCAAACTCATTGACAATGGATAATAATTCATCGGTTGGAACATTACCAGTGACAATCAAGCAGATGTTTTCTGAGTTGTAGTTTTTTTCGTGATATTCTCTAATTTCTTCAATGGTTAAAGAACGTAAGTTTTCAGTCAACCCACCGGTTTCAGATCTATAACCAGAACCATTTTCATGAGCTAGTCTCTTGTAGGCCAAATCCTTAACAAACCAGGATTGGTTTTCTATGGCTTCCATTTCACTGTAAACAACACCCTTGTCTTGTAAAGAAACGGGGTCAACATGGTAAACCTCAGTGACAAAGGCCTCCTTGGAAAGAGTAGGGTTGAACAAACAGTCCAAGTACACAGGAAGCACATTCTTGAAGCCCAACCAACCAGCAGTGCTCAAGGTGTAAACAGTTTGGTCGGTGGCAGTCCATGCGTTTGTTGAGGACATGGACAAGTTGGCAGCCTTGTCCAAGATACTCTTGTAAGGGTATTTTTTGGAACCAGTGAAAATCAAGTGTTCAAGAGTGTGGGGAATACCTGAATCATTAAAAATTTCGGTGCCCACAGCAAAGTACCCCTCAACCATAGGGGAGGATTTTGAATGGATCTGAACAACTTGTAAGTTGGTTCTTTCGGATTGGAACTTTTTGATGGTGTATTGAGGAGCGTACTCAATATTGAAGGAGAACACCTGTTTGAAATTATTACCTGTCATGTGAGATGGTATTTTTTTATATGGGGTTTCAAAAAGATATTTTACTAGTGTTATGTTTGATATATTATTATATGATATAAATATACTTAAACTTGTTTTTGAAAATGAACTGTGTGGGTCAATATAGGAGTTAGGAGATAGAGAGTGTTATATATATTTTTTTTTTCTCTGTTACTTTTCAAAATGTGAGAATTTTTATATATTTTTGATTAAGGATTATTGAAAAAATATGTGCCAATGAGATAACATTAGCCAGTACATGATGAAGTATTAATCCAAATATATGATAAGATTCACTCCTTTTTTTTTTTAATATTTTTAATTGTTGTTCAAATGAGAATTCGTATACATGTCTGAAATTGTTTCCAAGGAATCTCACAGTTTCTTTTCTTTTTTTGGCCACAGCAGAAAAAAAAAAAAAACCAATCGGGGTTAGTTGAATTACCATTTAGGGTAATTTTTCTTTTTCTCTTTTTTTTACCATTTTTTTTCTCTCTCTCTTACCAATTTCAAATAATATCTCGTTTCCTCTAATAAAAGTATCGGTAAACTGACTTAACAGCCACCAAAAATAACACCATCATAACATGTCTGCAGGTATATCTCAACCTTTCAGAATCACCACTCTACCTAAGATCAACCAACTTAACAATCCTTTATACCAGCAAGCACTGTTGCCAACAAGCCACAATGACTCAAGCAACAAGTCTTCTGACTACATCAATATTGGTATCAGTGGTTCATCCATCAACCAGTACATCATCAACCCATCTCCAAAGCTGATATTCAACCACTCCATAAGCTCCATTGTGAACATCACCAACCTTGACACATTCGTTTACAAGAACACCAAGGAAGAAGATGAGGACATTGAGCTGTGGGTATACTCAACAAACATGGCCAACAGCAAAAACAACATGCTGAACTTCTTCATCAGATCCAAGAACTTAATGAACGAAAGCAACTCAAACATAATCAGCAAGAGTTCCTTAAGCTTGGAAAACGAGGTTGTCAATTTGAGAATCATCAACAAGAACCATGTCTTGGTTGTTTTGAATAACGGTAAAGTAAGATTGTACAAAGTCTACCCACATAGAAAAGTCGAGAGTGATGAAGAAATATTGTTCAAGTTGATCAATGAATACGATTCCAAGTATGACAACATGAACTACACTCACATATATTCTCAGAACGGCAAGGTTCATGTTTTTGCTCTTTTGAAAATTAGCAACATGGACACTGAAAATACAGGTTGCTTGAAACTTTTGGAAGTATCACAAGACTTCAAAATTATAGAAAACCAATCTGTCATCATTGATAGAATCAACTTGAATGAATCAAAGGCACAACAGTTTTTCAACAACTTCAACAATCAATACGTGCACCTGGACTCAATCAATAAATGTCTGAAGGTTTATAAACTAAATCCAAGTGATTTGATTTTGAAGTTTGTTGAGCAAATAGATGTTTCCAGATTTGTATCATCAGATGTAGATCCAAAGACTACCTCTATACAATCAGTTGCTGAAAACAGAATAATCTTAAACACAGACAACGAAGTTTACTTGCTGGACTTGGTTCATAAATCCTTACTTGCAAACAGAACTGTTAGCAGCAACAGCATAAAGACTTTCCAATTACTGAAGACTTGGTACGTTGAAAATGATGATTTACTTAAGGACAACAACACCTTGATTTTAGGTGTTTCAACAAAGCCTACCAGCAAAGTTTCATATTTGGAATTAATGAATGTCAATGTTGGTGAAGGTAATTTAAAGGATTCTTTAGGAAAATCCTTCTTAAACAAGAAGGAAGAAAGTGGAAATGATAACAAATGGGGATTGATTTACAAGAGTGTTAACAAAAGCGAAAATGAATTGGACTTGAACTCCATTTTCAATCAATTATCCAGAACTACCAAGAACATGGACTCTCAAGACTTTGATAAAGAATTTTTCAAGCTATTGAAACTTGATTCCAATAAGGGATATTATGACGAAAGCAGTGATAGATTCCTAAACTCCCAACATTTCATAACACAAATGAATGAAATGCTATTGGACAACTACATCAACAAGGAAATTGTCAATGAATCCTTTATTTACTTGCTAACTCATCCTCTATACCAATACACCGAGAACTTGTTGGCAAAGCTTCAGTTTGACTTTAGACTTTATAAACAATGTATTCTAACATGTCCATTTATTCCTATAGAGGACTTGATGAGTGACTTGTTCCAAATAAACAACATAGAGTTGCTGTTCAACTTAACCTGTAGAATATTCAATGATTACAACAAGGCTGAAATAAAGCAATCCATAAAGAAATTGAACAAGTTCAATGTCAAAAACTTTATAGAGTTCATTATCAACTATAACAATTACAACATCGAGAAGTTCAACATTAAGGAATCAATGCCAAAGATGATAGAGTTTTTGAATTTGATCATTGACTCCATAGGATACTTCCAACTGGATTTGATCACTTTGAAGAAAATGAACAAGTTCATAGTCAAGAACATAAAGATCATCAAGAGTAACAACGATATTCTGAACTTGTTGATTGAAAACAAAACATACGGTAACAATGGTGGTATCAATTACAACTTGACCAAGAAGAAAAACCAAAAGTCTATCAAGGAGAATAACATGAAGTTTACCATTGATTATATAGAAATCTAAGAGTTTATATACTGGTTTAATATATGAAGATGATTATAATTTTTTTCTTTTTCCGATGATCACGGAAACTTAACTCGCTTTGAAAAGAAAAGGGTAAAAAATAAACAAATGCTTATAAAGTATACTTGTCTTGTTATAACTTTTATATCACAACCAAACATTAGGGGTAATACCAAAGAATAATAATAGAATGAATTCAAATAAGATCAATGAGCTACTGGAGAAGTACGAAAGACTGCGGAAGAACCACATCAAGATAGAAGATGAGGAGCACCATCCACTCAAAAGAACATATGAACAGACCAATGAGCTGGATACCCTACAACATCTAAAAAACAAGGAACTGAAACGAACAAACACAAGCAAACCCACAAGCAAAAACATTCTTTCAAGCTATGAACTTGATGAGAAAGTCACTGGTGTGGACAGACAAATGGAAAGTCTTGGGAACGAGATATTCAAGAACATGTCCACCTTCGAAAAGGATAAATACAAAGATGTCAAGGAGTGGTACATCGAAAAGGAACTGAACAGGTTATCAAAGCAACTAAAAAAATAAGTCATATATATACTTTATTCATCGTCCTCATACTCAGCCTCGATTTTTGTCAAAACAGACAAACTGCCTTCACATTGCTCAACACATTTCTTGTAGTAATTCAACTGAACCTCGTTGAAGGTTCTTAGTAACTTGATGATATCTACTGACTCAACAAAGTTCTGCATGTCACTCAGTGTGGATGATGTTTCTGAAATGAACTGATCCTCCAATGAATCGTCATTCAGCTCATTGGTGTATCTCAATGAATCCAACTCAATTCTCAAGTTCTCAACGACCTTTCTTTTCTCCTTGATGGCCTTGTAGACATCAGTGTGCAATGCTCTCAATGAAGGTAAAACATCAGTTTTGATGATGTTGTCCTGGTTTTCCTTTTGTTCATCCATGATGGTGTTCGCATCCCTTAGAGCATTAAGGGCATTGATGAGATCGTCTTGGTCCTCATTTCCACCCAATGTCTTTGAGCATTGGTTGAATGTGTTGCTCAATGCCTGTGCAAATGATCTTGGCAAAAAGCCCTCGATTTCCTGAGTCGATTCAGGCTGGGCCTCATCGTCATGCTTCCCCCACAACTTGAACTTGTTAGTCACCTTCCAGACTTCATTCAAGGAATCACTCAAGGTTGGTGGATAGTCATACCCTTCAACCTCATAGGTTTCCAAAATGGTGATGACTTTCTTCAAAACCTTGCCCAGATCATCTGTTTGCTTTTCCAGTTGTAAATATGTATCTGGAAGCTTGGTGGATTGGAAGGCATCATCTTGCTTGATAACACTGGAAGTTTTCATTTTTTCATTGATCTTAAAAAAATTCTTTTGAATGTTCTTGTTTAAAGTTTCCTTCTCCTTCTCCAAGAATGCTGAGTCAACAGTTGGAATGTTGGATTGGATTTGTTGAGCTGTTGAGGAAATGAATGTATCTACCTTGTTAAAGAAAGAATAGAAGTTGTTGGCAGGTTGTTCAGTTTTCTCAACAGATGGGGTTTCTTCCAGAGCCTCGTTGATGGTAAATTCAGCAGCTTCTTCAGACATTTGATTGTGTTTGGTCATTTGGATGTTTACATAGAAACCCCTTTTCTTGTTGGAAGATAAAAAAATTAAAACGAAGAAAAAGATGCGAAAAAAAAATAATAGTAATACATAAAACCATCGACATCTTCGGCTATAATCATCAAGAAAAAGAAGCTTTAAATTATTATGTAAATTGTTGAAACATATATAGACATTATAAGACCTTTTCGTGTAGTTGGTATCCTGATGGAACAGTGACGATATCCTCCTCTGTGTACTCTGTGAAGGCATTTGACTTGGTGGCATCTAAATCAACGCTTCTGCCCTTCCAAGTATCGTAAACGTCCGGAACCTTGGCGTTTTTCATGTATGCACCGTTACCCTTGTCAAAGGCGACTGAGTCCAAAAACTTGTTTTGAGGAAGGACACCCTTGAACCCAGTTGCAACATGGTCAGGATCCACACCCTCCTTGATGACCCATGAGTCGTACACACTTGGAACCGCGGCTGTGGCCAAGTGTTTGGCTGCACTGGCATCATGGTTGGCTGATCTTAAGAACCCTCTTTCAGGCAAAACACCCTTGTAACCAACTGGAATCTTATCAATGCCTGTACCCTCGTCTTCAGAGTCAGTTTCGGCACCGATATCACTGGATGAGATCTTTTCAGTTGACAACGTAGATTCCTCAGAGGACTCAGCTGGGTTGTATTCGCTGGTGGTAGAAATGACAGAAGGATCTGATAGGACAAACTCGTCATCAGTAGCAACAGAGAAGTCTCTGTTTATGGACTTTAGAGAGGACAGCTTCGGAGCCTTGATTTTGCTCAAGGCAGTTGAGTTGGTTTGAACAGGTGGCTTGAAGTCTGAAACCACACTCAACTTGGCGTTTATGGCTTCGTTATTGGCATTAAACTCCTCAGCAATTTTGTTGATCTTTTCCTTCTTGGCGTTGATTTCAAGCTTTAACTTGGACAGCTGCTTTTCCTCCTCATGGCTGATCAACGGTTCATTGGAGATGAACTCATACTCCTTACCAATTTCATTGATCTTTTCCTCATACTGTTCAGGAGTGTCTGGTTCAATGAACTCCTTGGTGAACTTTTCATTCTCCTCTGCATTTTCATCAGCATTCTCGGTGCCGGCCTTATCATCCACTTCATTCTGCTTGGAAACTGCAGACTCGACAGGCTGAATGAAATCTTCGGATTCATCATCAGCATAATCAGGTACTTCAAAGACCTGAGATTCCACATCAGTGACATACTTCTTCTTCATTTCATTGAAATGATTGACCTTTCTTTGGTGTCTTCTCAAGCTTCTCAACTGCTCCTTCTTCAAGTCTCTCTTAGACTTTTGCAATTGTCTCTGCTTTCTGATGTTGGATCTCATTTCCCTGTTGTATTCTCTACCCTTGTGTCTTCTTTCCTTTTCAATCTTCTTTTTTTGGATCTGCAATTTTTCTTGTTCATGCTTGTACAAGTCGACCTTGTGGTGGAACTGCTTTAGTTGGTGCTGTCTTTCTAACTCATCCAGTTTCTTGAAATGTAAAGGTTGACATTGTTCTTGAAGCTCAATGATTTCATCAGTTAGAACAGAGATCTGTTGAGCCTTTGAGTCTTGCTGTTGTTGCAAATCATTGACTTCCCTAATGCTGTCCGCATTGATGACAGATTTCTTGTCCTTATAGTTGATGATGCTCTTAAACTTTGAGGAAACAGCTTGTAAGGGTTGTTCAAAGTTCTTTTGGATCCTTTTGTTGGACTTTTTGTTGATGAAGAAAATTGGGTTGTAGGAAACCTTAGACTCTACATCAGCAGTTTCATTCTCAACAGCACCTTCAGCAGCTTCAATGGCATCTGTGTCTACAATCTCGGAAACATCCTTGGCCTCAGTGTGGTCTTTTAAACCAGTGTCCTCAACTTCAACGGCACCCTCAGCGGCACTCAAGGCATCTGTGTCAACAATGGCAGTTTTGTCATTTTCAACAGTGTTGGAACCCTCTGGACCTTTCATGTTTTCGTCAATGTCGGCATCAACCTTTTCACTGGTTCTGACTTTGTTTAATTGAACATCATGAGTGTCAGCATCAACATCGCCAAGACCTTCCATGTTTTCCCTGATGTCATCATCAACATCGCCAGGACCTTCCATATTTTCCCTGATGTCATCGTCAATTTGCTCATCGGATCTGACTTTGTTCAGTTCAACATCATGGGTGTCAGCATCAACATCGCCAAGACCTTCCATGTTTTCCCTGATGTCATCATCAACATCGCCAGGACCTTCCATATTTTCCCTGATGTCATCGTCAATTTGCTCATCGGATCTGGCCTTGTTCAGTTCAACATCATGGGTATCAGAATCAACATCACCAAGTCCCTCAACGTTTTCCTTAACATCATCGGTCTTGGAGGAAGAGAATCTTTGCCAGATAGGAGTCTTTGGAGCAGAGGCAACATAGGAGACCTTCTTACCCTTTTGCAAGTCCTTGTCGTTCTTAACTTTACCCCACAGCTTGTAAACAGGCTTGACAATTGGATTCACATCCTTTGTGACCTTTTTTTCTGCATCCTTAGGATAGATTTCGTTGTAGGTTTTAGTTCTGTGAATCAAGGTGTCTTGCTTCTCATTCAAGGAACTTAGTTTTCCCTTGATTTTGGTTGAGTCCTTAGTCTGTCTCTTGTCCCTTTTAGGGATGGACTTAGGAACGGCAGGTTGGTTAGGGTGGTCCACTAAGGTCAAGTTGACGGACTCAGTGTCGCTGTTGATGGAGTATAAGTGTCTTGGTTCCAGTTGAGGAAGCTTAGGACCGTAGACGTATGGGAATTTTTTCTTTTTGTTTTCTTCAGCCTTTGTGTAGACAGATGAAGAAAGATTCTTTCTTAGTCTGGATGAATCAATTAATGGTTTAGTAGGTAGTTTTTGATCATCAGGCTTGTCATCAAACAGATGGTCTAGATATCCACCAGTGTTAGATTTATTGATATTTTTAGCATACATTGTAGTAAAAAAAAAAAAATGGGTGTTTTTTTTAATATCAAGTACGATGTGTCGTTTGTTCCAGTAATATTGGTAACTTAAAGGTTCTTTCCTTTTTAATTATTGAGTATATTTATACAATACTTAAAGGTGGTTTATGTTATATATGAGCTTGTTTATTTTTACTCTTTTTCCTCCCTTTCTTCAGAACTAGTATTTAAAAAAAACAAAAAAAAAAAACAAAAACAAAATTTTAAGGGTGAGTTTTAAACATTACAATTGATAAACCTGAAAAGTATTAAAACGGTCAGTGAAGTGTTTGATGACGCTGATACGAATGATTGTCAAAGGATATAGAAAGATTTAAAGGGTGATGATAAGTGTGTTTGTTGTTATGAATAATCACTACGTAATCATAGGTGCTTACCCAATTAAAAGCAACCTTTATTTATTATTTTTTTTTAAGGGGAAGGCGAGTGCCCAGTAGTTTAACCGCACTTCCCACAATGAAGCGTCTTTGCTTTTTTTTTTTTGTTTCCCCCAAGACCTGTTGCCTGTTTGGGAAATGCACATTGTAAATAAAGTGTGTTTTGGTAACGTCACCATTAGTAAGGTTTTTTTTTTTCCCCCATCCAAAGTGCCAATGAGCGAGAGAGAGAAAAAAAACATTGTTTCTCACCCTTTAATTTTTTGTTATTTTTGAATTAAAGGTAAAAGCAAATAGTATAAATGCTACAATATCATCTCATTGACTAATTTACCTTTATTTTTTTTTTTAGAGAAAAGAACAAAATGCTATTTAATTCATATTATATAAGCAGATAAGTTTCATATTAGAAATCTATATTAAATTAAAAAACAAAAAGATTAAAAAAATTTATCTGTTAAAAGACCAGCACAATAAGCACATTAATCAAGTCCAGATATACACAATGCTTTCCATTTTCGATATATCCTTAAGATCCTTAAACTTTGCCTTTTTAGTCATCATCTTGGGGCTTACCGGCTCCCTAATCCACGGCTCCAACAACGGTAACCACTCAAGAGTCAACTTTGCCTTGTTTGCCGCCGTCTTCGGACTGGTCTTTGACTCCCTTTACGGGTTGGCTGCAAACTTTTTGTCCGTCCTAACCTGGCCTATAGCCTTGTTCATTTTGGACTTTTTGAACTTTGTCTTCACATTTGCTGCTGCCACCGCCTTGGCTGTTGGTATCAGAGTCCACTCCTGTACAGACAAACACTACTTGGACAACAACTCCATCATCAATGGTTCCGAAGACAGATGCAGAAAGTCACAAGCCTCGGTTGCCTTCCTATACTTCAGTTTCTTCATCTTCTTAGCCAAGCTAGGCTTTGACTGCATCAACATGGTAAGCTCAGGCTCCTTGTTTGGTTCCAAGAAGAGACCTTCTGTTTCCCAAGTTTAATTCCTTATGACATGACCAATCCTTTATTTTTTATTTTTTTTTTCCTTTTCCATGTTTATTCGTTTAAAAAAACAGAACAAAAAAGAAAATAATATATGCAAACCATATAATACAACTAATTTAATTTTAATAACTAAATAACAAAAAAGTGTAATTCAAGTATATTTAACTAATAAATGTAGAGAATTAAAAGAAAAAAGAAAAGAAAGGTATGATGATTTCAAACTGTTTGAAAAAAATAATAATAAGAATAATATATAAACTTTATATAATTGTTTTATTTTTGTTTCATTCACATTAGGTTTGATGTGTTTGAAATGAAATAAAAATTAAATATACCCTTAATTAGATTATATAAACCTTCATAGAAGATGACTATAGCAGCCAATTAAATTCATTGATTTTTACCCCCCTTTTTTTTGATTATTAAAAGACATTGTTGAATAATCCATCTCCGTACCACCTTTTTTTTTTTTCTAACATGCTAACACATATACAGTAAATATATAAAAAAAGAAATCAACACAAGACCTTTCTATATTATGATCAACTTCACTCTTACTTTGTAAAATTCATTTGATTATATTTCATATATACATGCTTGATAAACTCGTTTATCTTCCTACGTTGAACAACATGGAGTTTCCACCGTTCTTGTCACCAGCTGTGCCGTTTGGAAGGTAGGTGATGTTTCCACTGCTGGACAGGATCTTGGCAATGTCCTTACTTGTTTCCAATCTTCTAATGGCTAGCAAACCATCACCGTTCTTTTCAAGGGCCTTGGAGATTAAGTCAGCGGCTTCAGCCTCACCCTCGGCTCTGATGATGTTGGCCTGTCTTTCCTGTTCAGCCTTTTCAACCAGGAACTTGGATCTTTCAGCGTCTTGTTGTGCAATTTGCTTTTGTTCAACTGCCTTGGTGAACTCTTGGCCAAATGTCAAATGCGTTATGGAAACATCCTCCAGCATGATGTTGAATTCACTGGATCTCTTTTCCAGTTCCTTGGCAATCTTCAAACTGACAAGCTCTCTCTGAGTGATCAGCTCAGCGGCATCAAACTGAGCAACAACACTTTTCAGAATTTCGTTACCAATGGATGGCAACACTCTTTCCGCATAGTCCAGCCCCAGTGTCTGGTATATCTGCGGCAACAGCCCAATGTCTGGTCTGTGCAGCACTCTCAAGGTCAGGGACACGTTTTGCAGGTCCTTGGTTCCTGTGTTGGTGGATATGTTCTTTGGCTTGCTTCTGATGTCAAAGATGATTGGCTTCTGCAACCATGGAATGAAAAAGTGAGTCCCCTCACCAATAACCTCAGACTTCACACCCTGCAATCTGTCAAAGATGACTGCTCTGGATCCTCCTTGCACGTCGTATATGCAGTTGCTAGCTGCTATTCCGGCAAACCCGACAATACCGGCTATTCTACCTAGTTTTTGAAATTGTTGTGGATTGTTCATTTCTATAGTTTAGTACTTGGCTTGTATATATTGGTTGTTTTTTGTACTGTTATGGGTGTAGTTGATCAGTATTAGTATCATATAAAAATGAAGGTAAAAAAAAAAAAATTTTTTTTTTTGTTAACACCTTAAATCTTTTTTTTTAATAGGTGCTATTTGATGTAATTTCCTCTTCGCTACCAAGTATCTCACCTAAGCTTACGTATATTCTTATAAAACCTTTAATCAATATAAAGAATGAAATCAATTTTTTTATACATATCTAGAACAGAAGAGAATCTACTCTTAGGAATCTCATCATTTTTGTTTATATAAAGCCCATATAAATACTAAACCTTATACTCCAAATCATCCAGCTTAGCCAAGATATCATTCTTCAACTTGATGTCTTTCAAAAAAGCCTTTGAAAAGACCTTCCAATCCTTATCGTATCCCATTTTACCCATACTGATACTTCCTATACCAAGTCTTGGACAGCTTTCTTTGAACTTCAAGATCTCCTGTGGGATGCTTTGTCCATACTTAGTTCTAAAGTTATAGCTTTGTGGGTCTGTGCAAGGCACCAATCCTAGGGTGTGGACACCTCCATTCCCGGCTTCCCCATGGGTATACTGTTTGAATTTGTCATTGTATTCTCTCTTTTTTTCAACTTGTTTACTTTCAAAGTCCTTGATTATGTCTCTTACTTCGTTATTTCCTTTGATCTGACACACTTCCTCGTTTGGATATCGGATATAGAATGTCTTCCTTCCCAACAAGACATCAGTCTGCCATGACCGGACTATGGTCTTTCCCACCAAATGGTTCAATCTGTCGAGCTTTTCGTTTTCGTAAGAGGTGTTTAAGTAAGCAGGGATATCACCGCCTCTTAGAAGCATTTCCTCATACCGGCTTTTCTTGATGCTGTTGAAGGTTGGCTTTGGGAACGATATGTTCTTGAATTTCTTGTTGGAGTGTTCGGTTATAGCCAAGCTGTTGGTGAACAGTTTTCTAATTGATTTTGTCATACTTCTAGATTTTTTGTGGGTTTATTTATTATTTTGGACTGAGTTGGACACTGAAATGTATAGTATCTTCGATGAAATAAAATACACATAGAATGTGCTGTATCACAGATTATATTCAAATGCCCAAAATTGCTTCTTTTTAGATAAGAACGGGTAAAAAAAAAAAAAAAAAAAAGATTGTAAGATATCCAATATCACCACATAAACGTATATTGGTTATCTAGTTACCGATAACACCGGATATGCCTTTAAAAAAAAAATAAATTTAAGTTATTACTAGGTTATTATAGACTATTACAAATCTAAACACAGCAATGATATCGTCACACTTCATTTGTCATAGAAATATGTACGGTTTATTTGCCCTTTTTCTATTTACACACACTCCTCGCCCCCACAAAGACATCACGTGATGCACCACGCTTAACACGTGCATTTCCTCATCCTGTTTTTTTTTTTTTTTTTCTTTTAACTATTCTTGCTTTCTTTCTTTTTTTTTGTTCATGAAATTATTAACATTTATTAATTTTTATGTTTATTTATTGAGTATCAACAATGATAATAAACATCAACCAATACAAACTATAAACATCATCATATAAACAGATCTACATTTTACATGACAACTCATTCTGAGCCCATGAACAACAAGCTCAACGATCTAGTTTGGAACATAAACGAATTTGATGTTTGGAGTTTTATATCAGATTTGAAGAATAAAAAAATCACAGACAAAAACTGCAACATCAATAGTGAGAAGTTCAAGAAAATCATCGAGCTTAATGAGCAATTTCAAAACTCTGACTTTTCCGTCAACAGTGACATTCAAGTTAGTGAACAACAATTCAGTGTCAATGAGTTATACAAAAAGAAATTGGACTTCAACCAACACACAAAAAACTCCAAGATCACATCTTTGAAAGCAGATGAGGAGTATTATACAGTGAGCTTTTCAAACATCAAGTTTTTCAAAATGGAGGATGTTTCAAGAAAGTCTTACTTTGAGTACGACATTCCAAACATGAAAATTCACAAGGAAAGCTTTTATAATGAGTACGACATAAAGGGTGATACAAAGGACGACAAAATACATTCTTTCTTGTTGAAATTCCTCACTGACAAAATAGTTTGCAGATTTGACCAGCTGTATATTTATTTGAATTGTGTGTCATACAGTCCAAAGTATCTCCACTATTATTATCTGTTGTTATCCTCCTTGGCCTCTCATGAACAATTGGCACTTGACTCAAAGCTTTACAACTACAGACACATTTCTAATGTCTTAATCGAACCCTCCAATGAGAAATTATTCAACAATGTTAAGCAAACATCGGATGTAGATGACACCATGTTTGATATTGTCACCAGAAACATACCTCCTAGCTTTTGGAAGGATGACCAGGACACAAGTAAAAGTAACTTTTCAAAAATATATTCATCAACAAAGATGAGAATTCTGGACCAGTCCCTGTATGGGTATGAGTGGCCTTTCCAAAACCCAGAGGAGGGGTTCCATTTCCTTACACTGTTTTTGATGCAGGATCTTGATTCATATGTGGACAAGTTTGATGAATTGGACATAATGTCCTTTTATAGATCATATGCACTTTCTTTGAAAAACTTGGATATCACAAATTCCCAGAAACAGGACAAAATCGAAAACTTTAACAAGTATCTGGACTTCATCATCAGATCACAAAACGACAAGCAGTCCTTCTATGATCCTATAGCAGACTTGTTATTTTGTTTATGGGAATATTTGAAGCTTTTTTTGAACAATGTGCTTCCTCTTTTGAACTCTTGTCAAAGCTCTTTGGAAAACGGGTCATTGCTTGCTTATTTTGGATATTCTTTATCAATGAAAAATCAAAAATTCGAAGAAGTTATAAGATTTACAAAACTTACCACCTGTCTGGCTAGATTTGTGTTTGGTTCGTTTCTAAATGACCACACAAGTAACAGCAAGTTGGCTGAGAATTTCTTTGCTCAAGACTATTTTTATTTCCAGTCCTCTAATGAGATATCAGACACTAAGACAGATGTGTTGAAAATTCTAGAACAAAAATCATTTTGTTTCACTGAATATAAAAAATTATCGGAGAGGGTTACCAACCATGATATAATGGCCAAGAATCCAGTGTTGGTTTATGTCTTCTCCGTCCAGCACTTTTCCAAGTTTTTCCAAAAATACTTTACCAAATTGTTTGGTAATTCCATGTTGTATCATCTACACAATGGATTTGACAATTGTTTGGTTCCAGTTTACAATGTATTCATGGAATTGAAAACCAACGACATAAAGCTTGACTTAAGTAAAATATCATCTTTCAGGGAAAGCATAGGGGATGCTAACTTCAATATCATGGACATGTTCGCCTACATGTCAATAAACCCAAAGGAGTACTTGCCAATGTACGACAATGCCTACAACTCAGATTTTTCCTCAAAGGAAACATACACCACACAAATCCATGATGAATGGAAACAAGCTCTGGTCAACAGCAGAGAAATGGACATTGTGTCCAACATGAGGTTTTCATCTGAGTTGATTGAAATGACACTTAAGGACCGCGATGTTTTGATATCTCCTGTTTCTGTTAACAAAAACGGGAACATTTTCAAATTCAACAGGTTTGTGCTTGAGGAACATTCCCTTAGAGAAATTATTTATTCTTTGTTAATACAAGAATTCTACATGTTGGACTCAATGGCCTTGGATCCCTGGAAGGAGAGAGTATTACAAATAGTTTTATCATTTGCAGATTCATATGGAAGACCTGCTGATACAAACACAAAGATCATGTCCTTGGACAGAACCGCTGACTTGATGATCGGTATGATAGTTCAAATGATGCCTGCTGAGCACGAAAGAAATGAGTATGAGAACAATGAGGTTCGGAGAAAATTAGCTGCCTTTTTTGTTCAAATAATCATGTCATCCCTAACAGACTTACACATGGATGTGCTGAACTATGAACTCTTGGCAATTGACGATAGTGATGAATGGATTGCAACCACAGACCATTTATTTGATTTCAAGTTCACCATTAGATACATTGAAATCATATTCAATGCAAACATTTTAATGACATACTGTATTCAAAAACTAACAAAGCATCTGAGTCCCACAGGATACAACCCATATGTTGATTTGATGGCATGGTGTTGGGCCAGTTGTAACTTAAACTTGAGTGTTTTTTTAAAAATTGACCAGATCATCGAGGCATCCAATGCATCTTTGAACGATGAAGACGAATCTGATGAAGAGGAGGAAGAAGGACCTTACATCTTGAAGAGCTTGATCCTGTTGACCTCTGGTTGGAGATACTTGTTGGGAACAATACTGAATCGGAAAATGGATGATTATGCCATCAGACACGAGCTGGAACATCTGTCATTTGATCAATATATGGCTCCAACAAACAGAAAGTTTTCCTCAGGTGCCCTGTCTTCTGTTTCCATTGAATTGTTGGAAAATTATATGAACTTGATCTACAAGAGTACATTTATAGACTTCAACAAAAAGGATGAACTAGCAATGAACAATCCAAGCAAGCCATATGAAGCTTACTCTGATATCAACCATAAATTCCATATGCATGATTTCTTCAATCAAAACACCAAAGAGGCAAGCTTTTTTGAATTTTTGGAGATCATCCCTGATGATGATCTGGATGATGATGTGTTATATGTTTTCAGAGATTACTTTGAAAAAATTGAAACTTATGGGGTGAATGACACAACTGGATTTGTGGATCAAAACAATACAGTTAGGCATTACATATTTGATTACAGACTGTTAAACAAAACCAGAGTTGATCACATGAAGAAGTACGGAGATTACACAGTCCCAAAGACAAAGTTTTCAGCTATAGAGGAGTTTGTTGAATCATCTCAAAATACAAATTGCTCATGTTCAGTAACCCAAACTTTCATCAAGAAAATTAAGGAGCTTGATATGAAGAAAAGAACTGATATTACTGATGATGAGTTGGTTTTTGTTTCAGACACCAAGGAGTTTTGTCCCTTAGAGGAACTGAAGATATTCTCTTCATTTGTTACCTATCCTTACTTGTCAGATAACAAATACACATTTGATGCATACTTCCCCATCAAGCCCATTGTTGAGATTAACTTGAAATCATGCATAGAAAAATTTGTCAACTTGTCTCATTTGAAGAATTTGGACAAGATGAATTTACTTTGCGAAGTGGCATCAATCAACTATCATTTTAATGAAGTTTTCAATAAAGGGATAGTCTTTTCTCAAGAGGAGGTATTTTCCCAAATTGATGCTGAAAGTTTCAACATCAATCCTAACGAAGGAATGAACAGTATCATGTCACAACTGACGGATATGTTTTCTACGAGCAATGGCTCTGATAAAAAGGCATTTGACAAGAGTGTTATAGCCGAGGTGAAGGCATGTTTCAACTTAAGAGGAGAGTTCTTACAAATTTTATTCAAAACTGATGATCAAATATTCAAAATCATGGAAGAGGACTATTTCTTTGCCGAGAGATTACTGGATGAATTTTTAATGGACAAATTCTACTTGTGTTGGATAAACTGTTGCTTTTCATTGGTAAAGCTTAACTCAGAAGAAGATTATTACAAACATAGATACTTTTTCCTTTACATGTTCAAGTTGTTAAGCAGAAGCATAGGAAGCACAGCTGAGGAAAAAAGCATTTTGGATGATTGTTACTTGGTCAAGGATCATCCAAAGTTTGACTTGTTGAAGAAGTCTTACTTTGAGAACACAGTTTTGCCAGAGCTGGATCATGCTCTGAACTATTTAGAGGTACTTGTGGATTACACTGCCAGTTACATGAGAATTTGTGAAGAAGGTCAACAAGAATCATCTGACAAGATGTTGAAACTTTTAGATTTCCAACTTGACTTTTATTTGAGTCAATTGCAAGGTATTTATTTAGGAATACTATCCATTTCCGAATCAGGATTTGACAACAAGAAAAGCTCTGAATTTTTGTTTTGCAGTCCCATAACAAGATGCTTTTTACTGAATGTAGCTGACAAGGCATGTCCAGGAGCCTTCCCATTCAGCTTTAAGGACAGTTCTGTTTTCATGACACTAATACAAATTATTAGAGATCTCAGTTATATTTTAGGTAGAATGATAGATATTAAACATAAAAGGGGAGATATCGAAGGCACCAAATTAGCACAACAGAAATTTAATACCTTTTATTTCATTCAACTAGAGTTGAACAAATACTTACACTTTGATGAATCCAAGGAAATCGTTGAATTTTCAGGAGAATTCAATTCAGCAATTGAAAAGTCCAATAAGTTTAAAGATTATGAACTTGGTGTGTATCTATACTCTAAGCATTTGACTAACAAGGTCAAAAATGATCCATGTTACAAAAACAAAACGTACACTCCTATGGATTTAGTCAGAATGTACAATACATTCTTTGAAACATCAACTGTGTATCCTGGAATGAATGTTAATGTTTTTATCAAGAACGGTATGAGCTTTAAACATTCAGTAGAACATGAACTGGATCTTGAGGAGGGAGATTCCATAAAGGTAACAACCGGCTTTTCCAATGACTCCAATGAATATAGCGATGGATTTATTTTCAAAAGTATATACTAATATTGTGATATTGTCTTCAATCTGAATTTTTAAAGATATTTAGTATCAAAGGTTTTCTTTGATTAAGCCTTGTGAATGTGTAAATTTTAAGCGCTACCAAGGCGTTTTTTTTTTTTTTCGGTGCAATAGATTTCTAGCGTTAAGGCAATAACGCGGTGGCAAATTACAATTTTTATCATGTTTCTTTTTTATTAGCATTTTTAGTAATCATTTAACATTCATAGGATTCGGTAACAAAGACCCAAGAACTAAACTTAACTAATATTGACATAATGGGTTCAAGAAGATACGACAGTAGAACAACAATTTTCTCACCTGAAGGTAGACTATACCAAGTTGAGTATGCTTTAGAAAGTATATCTATGGCTGGTACATGTATAGCTATAATGAATCCAAAGCACGGTATAGTATTACTAGCTGAAAGAAAAATCACAAGTAAGCTATTGGAACAAGACAATGATAACGATATGGAAAAGATCTATAAAATTGATGACCATGTTTTGGTAGGTGTTGCTGGGTTAACCTCTGATGCTGAATCTTTGATTGATAATGCTAGAATATATTCTCAAGAACACTTGAAACAATATGGTGACCAAGTTCCGCTAGAATCATTGGTCAGACACATTAGTGATATCAAGCAATCATACACACAATACGGTGGTATAAGACCATTTGGTGTTTCCTTGTTGTATGCAGGTTACGATGACATGAATGGCTACCAGCTATATACTTCAAACCCATCCGGTAACTACTCTTCTTGGAAGGCCATATCCATTGGTTCCAACACTCAATCAGCACAAACTCTTTTACAAATGGACTACAAGGAAGACATGACTCTTGACGACTGTATAAGACTAAGTTTGAAGACATTGTCCAAGACAACAGACTCGTCATCCAAGCTTACAAGTGATAGAATTGAAATTGCAACCATCAGCCATGACATAACCACATTGAATGGTGTTGAAAAGAAGAATTTGAACATGAAGATATACAAGAATAAAGACATTGAAAAATTGTTGAAGGAACATAAGGTCAATGATAAGGATGGCGAGGATGACGAAGACATGGATGTAGAATAAACAAATAACCATTAGAAATTTTTGTCGTTTATCCATACAACTATATATTGTTCTAATAAGATATTTGTTATTCTTTTTGATTTTTTACTATTTGTCTATAAATTACACTTACACTTTCATGGTATAGTGGGTATTGGTTTCATCTGGCAATTGGGATGAGATTTAGTAGTAATCAAATTTTCTCGGTTATTGATTAAGACAGGATTAAGGTAAAAACTTGTATAATCAATGAAGACCTTATAAACGTGAACAATGGACGGTGTCAAGCATTTACCATGTCCACACAGTTCTCAACACTACCAAGTCCAAAATGCACATGGGTGGAAATGAAAGTGACAGCAAATTCGTTGATACAAAAATTTCAACATTTTTTTTTTTTTTCCTTAAGTTTTGCGAAACGGTTACACCTTAAATATTTCTTATCCAATGTCAACACACGCCTGTATTTTTTTCAAAAATTATCACACGTCTAGTTTATGGTTTTTAGTACATATACAAAACTAAGACAAAGATTGTTCTAATCAATTTTGAAGATACTGTAACATACACCCATAAAAAAACCCCACTCACAACAAGTATCATGAGTAACATTTCCTCTCTATTTTACATAGCTGGCGAGTCACTTGAAATTAGATACAAATCACCAAAGTTCCCATCTTTATATTTTCCCGTTAAAACAAAAAAAAGCTCATCAGGAACAAACTATGCATCAAAGTTCTCGACATCATACATCTACTATGTGTCGGATGTATGGAAGTTCACGTTGTATTGGTGTTTGATACTCTATCCATCCGCTTACATCATATCTGGGATAATAACTCTGTACAACCTGCTGCACGTGCACAAAAGAATATTCACAAAGCAGAAGACACATGAGGAAACACTAAGGAAGCAAGAGGGGGGTTTTGAATTCAACATGACCAATGAAGGCACGGTTATGGAGCCCTCAATGAGCATCACAAGCATGAACGACAGCATCAAGCTAAACAGCTCGCTAACAAGCAACAGTATCTACTACCTCATAATATTCATCTACTTGCTTCTGTACCCCACAATCGGACTAGTTTATGGGATGATTTATGGAACTGTCATTGGCTTTTTGCTAGGTGTGATATACAGGGCAGCATTGTTTGGAATGTCCACCTGGGTGCCGTTGTGTGTGAGTTGCTGTTCCTTGCTGTATACTATCTTGTCATCATACAAGCTTTTCGGATTTGCTCTATGATTGTTATATATAGCTATATTTAAGTTTTATTTCACAGTTAGTGTTCTCTTAGACATGATGCTTTGTAAGGTGGAAAAAATGCACATGTGTGGCGTATGTTTCCACAGCCCATTTTCAAAGTTCTCGGGAGCTTATTTAACGATGCTCTCACCATAAAAAAATGAATCCTAAAGCCAGCCACCCTAGTGCGGTGGATTTTCTCTTTATTTTTTTTTTTACTACAGATATATATAGACTTTCCCCCAATTTATAAGACAAACTTAATTTACATAATTACGATTAACAATCATTAGTTGTATAAAAACCCCCAAGAACTAATACACACAACTATGTCAGCCGAACAATCACTTGAGAATATCAAAAGAGAAATAATCAATTTAAACAACACCCTACCATCTGAATCTTTAACCGACTTGAAACAACTGAACCATTTGGTTGAAAAGATTATCAGCGACTATCATAACCAATCCAGCATGGCTTCCGATCAGGAGTTAGCTGAGGTTCTTTATGACTTCCAGCCACAGCAGGAAGGTGACTTAGCCCTACACAAGGGAGAGAAGATTACCGTTTTAGAGAAAATGTCCAGTGATTGGTACAAGGGAAAAGACACATCCAACAACGTGGGTGTCTTCCCAGCCAATTACGTAAGAGTATTAGAAAACAAGGCCAAGGAATCCTCAAGACCTCTCCCACCGCCACCAACATACTCTGCCACCTCAGCTGTCCAAACGCAAACTGGCGGGTCCAATAACTCATACTACCAACAAATGCCTGCTCAGCAGATGCCGGTTCAGCAACAGCAATACCAGCAACCTGCTCCATTCCCTCCTCAAAGCACAAACTATTATCAACAACAACCACAGCAAGTTCAACAAGCCCAACCTGCTCAACAATCTCAAAGCCACGGTCAACTAGGAAAGATTGGTTCCAAGCTAGGTAACGCCTTTGTTTTTGGTGCTGGTGCCACACTGGGTGGTGATTTAGTCAATGCTATTCTCTAAGCAAATGATCAAGAATATGAACGATATGCTTTATATATATTAAAAACATAAAATAATTTTTTTTTTTTTTTCAACAAGATTTAAGATGTATAAAAATAAGAGTGATAAACCGTGTCCATATTTCTCACTGCGGAACAAATACTGTCAATGTCACCAGCATCCAAAATCAGAGAGATGTATCTCAAAAACGTCAGGTGCAGAGGCTTGGGTATCTGATGCATTCCCAGGTTCGCCAGCTCAGCTACATAGAAGTAGAAGCACTCGTTGTCGGCATCCTTTGCCTTTGTCTGCATCAGATTCCCTATAAGTGTTATGTACTCTGTCTTCACATCAAAGTCCCTATCGTTGATGACTGAGAACTGGCTCTTGACGATCTGGATTACATTAGAAACAAACGATAATGGGGCATCGTACAGGATCGGCTTGATGACAAATTTGTACGTTGCTATCAGTATGGCAAATGCAGGAGTTATCCCAATCAACTTCATCAAAAGATTCTGGGATTCAATGATCTTGTCTATGCTGGCCAAAGACACGTTGGCTTCAAGTTTGATTCTTTGCAATGTGATCATCAACACTGTGATCAAGTCCCCTTTGGCCAGGGAGGACCAAGGCTTATTGACGATTGTGTTGTACAGGTGCAAAAATTTCTTTTCCAACTCATCATCCTTGTTGCTGTCTGACAAGTGCATTTTTTCAGTGTGGTTGTTTGTCAAGAACAACTCATACTGTTCCTTCAGCGAGTTCTTCTCATTGGCCAATGTATAATCTGATGCCACTATGGACATGTCCTTTGCATTGGTATTGTTCAGTGTGTCAATGATTTTGGTTAACGGCTCAACAATGATGCTCTTCCACAAGTTCTTGGTGAAAAAGTCATATATCGACTTTTGGTGCAGCATCCACGCATCCATGGCAGACTTGTAAGACACACCAGCACCATAAACAATAGCCAAGAGAGTGATCCAGTTGAATGAAGAAAAAGTAGGTCTTTTGCTTTCATATGGCGTAAAGTCAAGGCTGTTGTCTTCCTGTTGTTTCATACCATCAGAATCATCACTGACCATGGTTATAAAGTATCTGTTTATCAACTTTTTTTGCTTATCTATGTATGTTGAGGACTCTTCAATTGTGTTTGAGATGAATTTCCCCTGGGACTGTTCCAGCCACTTGAAGGTCCAGAAATAGACATTCACAAAGTATTGAGCTCGTAGTCTCATGGATCCCTGAACCTTCTTAAAAAAGGCAATGTCATTCTTACATGACTCAATGCTGTTGTAAACATCATCAACGTAAACACCATCGTATTGGTCACTCGATCTGAACGATTTGTTCTTTTTCAAGATTGTCTGGATTATTGGTTGAAAGTACACGACAGGCGCAGTGCCGTTTGTTCCAAAGAAATAGTCTATACTCGAGACAGCCATCTCCTGATTGGTATGTATAGTTATTGGTGATTTCGATAGATTTTTGTTTTGACAGATGAGTGATTCTCATTTTTTTTTTCTTTAAATATATGAAGGGGTGGAAAAAAAAAAGCAAAAAAATATAAACAGGTAGCGCACATATCGCATATTCATCTACATTCAATGGTAAAAAACATTCCATATATACTAACATCATTATTGTTTACTCATCAATCTGAATCTTTATAAACATCTAACAAGGCCTTCAAGTCATACCACATGGTTCCTGTGCTTTTCTTGTAGAATCCCAGGAACTTGATAAACTTCTTCAAGTCCCCCTCGTACTTATTCTCAACGTACAGTTCAAGAAGCTCAGCGCATTTGACACTTGCATCGTTAAGATCAGTCACTCCTTTCTGTGTGGCCATGTCCTTGATGAGCTTCTTATAAGTTGATGCAAACAGCTTCTGGAACTCATACTGACTCTTTATTGGTTCTTTAGCTCTCCACTGGCCCTTGTAGGTCTTATCCAGCTTGGTGACTTGTGTTCCAAGAGGAGAGAACCAATCAATGACAAACTGAGACACAGTGGTGATGTCGTTTAGTTTCTTTGGGATCTTCAAACTTGGTGTCTCCAAAGGCTCATCAATCTTCAGTTCGGGATCAAATGCCTCTTTATCCGACTCATCAGCCACATGTGGCTTTGGATTTTTTAGCACAGGAAGGTCATCCACAACGCTTTCGTTTATATTTTCTTCAACCTCGGACTCCTTGGCCAGTGGGATGACCTTACCCTTCTTGGCCCTTTTTATGGCTTGGTATATACGATCGTCTTGTCTAGCATTATCTTCATATTCAACTTGTTCGCTTGTTGATGCACTGCCGTCCTCAAAGGCCTCTACAACAGGAACACCAACAGCTTCTTCGATTTTTCTTTTTTTACCTAGGTTTCTTCTGTTCTTGGAGACCTCAACGTTGTTTTTCAACAGTTCCTTCAATATAAACTCTTTGAACTCTGTGAAGTCATTACAGTTTTCGTAGATTTCTTTGTATATGGTCAATCTTAAAACATCAATGCTTGCAGCATCACTTTCATTCACAATACCAAGTTTCTTTCTGAGGCTTTTACCCTTGGATGGATACATGACCACCATTTCGTCCTTGACATCTGAAGAAACAGCCCTGATGTTATTATCACCATCCATAGCTTCATCGTCACTTTCCAGCTTGAAGATTTTCTTCAGGTCCCTGGACAGCATCTTGTCCCAGTAAACATTGAAACCCGGCTTTCCCTTTAGATTGGTGAAGGATGATCTGATCAACCCATGAGGAAGCTTTGTGTATATCAGTGGAACACCAATAAGAAGGTGCTTGACCAATAGAACACACAGTTTGTTGTCGTTTGGAAAGATTTTTTGGAAATAGTCTAAGCAAACTCTGTATGTTTGAAACTTCTCAATGTCTTGGTCAATGGAGTTTTCAACGTGTGAGTAATATAGATCATGTTCTCTTTGGTAAAATTCAATAATTTTACTTTCCAGTTTTTCATCAAAGATGTCATTTGGAATGGGATACAGGTTCATTGATGTTCTCACATGTCCTGATTTCGGCTTTATGATGTTTTTTTTCATGTTTAGAAATTCCAGCAGCTTTGTCATATCCAAGTCTCTGTGAACAAGTCTCTTTTCAGTGTACAGGGGATCAACAAGCTTTGTGAAGAAGTTGTTTTTTTTGTAGTTGGTGTTGGAAAGTTTACTGGCCTTGGCATATTGCTTGGTAACGGTGTTCATGGAGATGGGCTGCACGACAGCCTTACCTCTGAACAGGGGCAGGTCAGTCAAAAACTCTGAATCAGTCTTCAAATCAAGGGTGGTGGCCACTCTGAACTCCCATTCCTTTTGTGTTGATGGATCTGTGTTTTTGGTCACTGGCAGGTCTCTGTTGTGTTCATTATAAACATTCAGTCTGTCCCAAAGGAAACAGGCAAGCAAAGTGATGGGAGATAAATCAGATTTATCCAAGGCAGGAATGAAACCTGTGAAGTTCTTGTTTTTCACCTTGATTAAGGAGTCATTCACATATGTGATATCTTTTAGACTTATTTCACTGATTTCTTCTAAATCCCAGTTGGTATAGAATTGGAAATTGTAGGAAACTAAGTATTTCCAACACTCTCTATCAAGACTTGAAAATGCAGACCCCTTTAGTGTGAGATAGTTTGTCAATAAGACGCTTTGATTTATTTCAGAGATGACATTAAGGTCATCTGGACCTAAAGTCAAGCTAGTGTCAAAGTTCTGAATGATTTCTTCTTTAGCAGTTGAATAATCTTTGTTCATACTTGTATATATCTATTGGGTTCACTTGAGACTGGAGTGCAAAATGGTTTTATTCCATTATTTACATTTATATCTTATTGTTTATTTTTTTGAAAAGCAAAAAGTAATATGGCTCAAGATGATTTATAAACAAAAAAGAAAACGCGTAATGGGTGGAAGAATAACAACAACAAGACAGAAATAAGAATTTTTATTTTTTTTTTTTTCCAAAAAAAATGCCTTTTGGGAGTGTGGCCTGGGCCAACCAAACGCTTGGAAAAGCGGCTTGACTGAATTTTTTGTCTTTGTTGCCACTCCAGTTTTTTTTTAAAACAATGTTTGTGTAGCGTTTTTAAGTTGTAGCTCCACAGAACGTGACTTGTACAAGCAGCGCTACCATATTCAAAAAAGAATAAAACCGGATAAAGAAAATCATCGTTTAACATCATATCTTAAATAAGATAATAAACGAATCAATAGTGTATTTATTCATATGAAAGCCATCTCCGTATATAATCCCTCAAGAACAGGACAAAGAAGAAAATTATCCTTTTTTATTAAACATATTCAAAGGATAATGATAATTCCTCTAGTGAAGAAACCACCGTCTTTGTGAGTAAAAGGCATGTTACCTTTAACCATAAGGATTATTTTTCCCATATGAGGTTTTTTTTTTTTTTTTTAGGGAAAAAAAACTTTAAAAAAAACTTTTTTAATTTACAAAACAAAAAAAAAAAAAAAAAAAAAAAAAAAAAAAAAAAAAAAAAAAAAAAAAAAAAAAACGCACACACACTAATCTAAGGTGAACTTATGATCAAGGTAAACGATTGGATGACCCATGAACATTGAAAAAAAAATATATGGAAATAGAACACCTTTTTTCTGGACTAAATTAACTCACTCCTTCTATTAATATTCCAAGCCAACTTTTATTATTATTATATAAACTATATAAGTCACATTCACTGCTGTGTTCTCTTATTGTTTCTTTGATTTATTCATAAAGAAAACAATTTGTATACCCCAGTAATAAAAATATATCATCTTGATTACAATACTATCAAAGTAGAAAAAGAAAAAAAAAAAATACTTTACCTATGTCGAATAATAGCTCAAGCGATGAAGAACTAGAATCAATCCGTTCATTTGATTCTTATGAACAAGCCAATAGAAATGAACAGAAACCAGTGACAATCAACAACCTCAATTCAAATGTGGTTTCTGAAGGTGTGACATCAGGTGGGCTCAATGAGGATGACTCAGGAGACGACCGATACATACCAAACACCCTTTATGATACATACTCCAACGACTCTGAGGGCAAGCTACAGAAGGTTGAGACTGAAACTGCTGATACTTTAAGAAAGAGATTGTCCAGAAAGGTCACATTGCCAAACACCTTGAACTACCCAGAAGTGGGGAACAACTACTCTCCTATTTTCCCTGAAAACTACACCATAGAAACAAGAACTGGTTTAGTTCCTATCCAATCTCTACATGGATTGGGGAGATCAACAACAAATGTTTCACTTCCATCATCAACTGGTGCTGGTGGGCTTTTGAAAAGAACAGAAACCATTCCTGCAACTCTCCAGGACTCAAGAGTTGTTCTTGACAATGACATTGAGTTTGTCACTTTCAAAATCAATGATCCTGAAAACCCATTAAACTGGAACATGAAAAGAAAGATCATTTACACATTGCTCATCACCTTTTCTGTCATTACCACAGCATACGGATCCGCTTGTGTTAGTGGGAGCTTGGAAACGGTCATGGACAAATACCATGTTCCGTCTGTTGTTGCCACCTTGTCATGTTCGGTGATGGTTGCTGCATTTGCAGTTTCGGGGTTGATCTTCTCCCCAATTTCTGATCTTTACGGAAGAAGAATCTCTTACTCAATAGCATTGGGTCTTTATACAATCTTCAACATCCCCTGTGCGTTGTCCCCCACCTTTGCAGGCCACTTGATCTGTAGAGCCATCTGTGGTGTCACTGCTGGTGCCACCTTGTCCCAAGCAGGTGCCTCATTGTCAGACATGTTTGCCATTGAATCCAGAGGCTATGCCATTGCAGTCTTTTCCATATGTCCATACGGCGGTGCTGTTTTGGGTGTTTTGGTCAATGGGTTTGTTGGTACATTCACCCACTCCATGAACTGGATCATATGGGTCAACATGATGCTTGCAGGAGTCACCTGGTTCTGCTTGACCTTCATTGTTCCAGAAACATTTGCTCCTTACATTTTGAAAAAGAGAGCCATCAAGCTCAGAAAGGAACTAAGCAATGATAAGATCATGACTGAACAGGAGGCTGTGGGGCTATCATTCAAGGAAATGTTACTGTCATGCTTGGTCAGACCGATTTATTTCATTCTGACTGAGCCTGTTTTGAACATGATGTGCTTTTATGTTTGTTTGATCTACACCTTGTTGTACTGCTTCTTCTTTGCATACCCTATAATCTTTGGAGAGTTGTTCCATTACAAGGACGACAAGATAGGCATGATGTTCATTCCCATCTTGATTGGTGCTCTTCTGTCTGTTTTGTGCACCCTTTATTGTGAGAAAGAGTACATGAAATTAGTCAAGGATCCATCCCATGTGTTGACTCCCGAGGACAGATTGTTGGGGGCCAAGATAGGAGCACCAGCCACGGCCATATCGTTGTGGGTCTTGGGTGCCACATCATCAAAGCATGTATCTCACCACTGGGCATCCGTTGCCATCATTCCTGGGCTTTTCTTTGGATTTGGTATGGTGTTGGTCTACTACTCCGTCAACAACTACATCATTGACTGCTATGCGCAGTATGCCTCTGCAGCATTGACCTCCAAGGTCTTTGAAAGATCATTTTTGGCTGCGGGTATCATCTTGTTGATTCCAGCCATGTACCACAAGCTAGGATTGATGTGGGCCAACTTTGTG
The DNA here is from genome assembly GCA_030573455.1 of Hanseniaspora pseudoguilliermondii. Taxonomy (NCBI): domain Eukaryota; kingdom Fungi; phylum Ascomycota; class Saccharomycetes; order Saccharomycodales; family Saccharomycodaceae; genus Hanseniaspora; species Hanseniaspora pseudoguilliermondii. Next base: position 136,614 of record JAJMDH010000003.1, on the reverse strand, counting down.
CTAGCGTTTGTTTCCAGTTTCATGATCATCTTGCCGTTTTCATTCAGCAAGTGGGGTGCTCAACTAAGAAAGAGATTGAGTAAGAAAGATTATACAGAAGCTGCTCTTCTTGCATCTCAAGAGGATTTGTAATTTACATTTCTCTTTGCTATTTACATGTGTTTATATATTTGTTTCAGAAAAAATTTAATATTTAATTTTTTAACTTTTCCGCGAGCTCATCTATTTGACAAGTCCCAAAAAAAAAAAAAAAAAAAATAAGGAAAACAATGATAATATAATCGCTGATGGTATCCAAACACCATGACAATTTTTCTATGGTCATTATGTACGTTCTGCTTTTTAACCACAGTGCTTGGACATGAGGACACAAGACCCATACCACAGTTTATTCTTGACTACTCACCCATGGTTTATCTTTACTCCGAAGAAAGCTATTATCCAGGAGACATACAAGCATACATAAACAAGTTCAAGCTGTGTGTGCCATCAAAAAACTACAACAAGATAGATGGCCTGAAAAGACGCATGGATGAGCTTGGAGTGGTTGATGTTCCTGAGGAGATATGCATTGATGAAGACGATGAGTTGTTAACAGCACAGAATCTGTCAACGTTTTTCAATGTGGATCTGAAGCACAGTTCACATGACAAGATAAACTCAGTATGGTTTGAAAGAAACAATGGGAATGCAGAATTCCACATCAACTCAAGGTATTTTTTCATGACCAAAAAATACTTTAACCCAAAGGCGGACTTTTTGAAGGGACACAAGCCACGGAACATGGGGGCCAGTCCCCTTGCCCCCTCAAACCTCGTGGTTAAGTACCACTACAAGAGAGACACCACCAATGCATACGTAGTTGACTACATTGATGCGTTCTGGGGGTTGTTTTACCCATTTAACGAGGGTGCATATGTGATGGGGGCTGGGCCCTGGGGGAACCACCTTGGTGACTGGGAACACATTCTGGTCCGTTTCCACCACTCTGAACATGGCTTCAGGCCCATGGCTTTATGGCTGAGTGCACACTCAGGTGGATTCGCCTATGAGTTCGACAAGATCTCCAAACACGACAGTAACCTGACTCCCGGCAAGAAACCCATTGTGTTTTCAGCCAGGGGCACCCACGCCAACTACGCCTCAGTTGGCCAGCATGCCCATGATGTGCCCTTTTTTTTCTCAGCACTGAGTGACTTCACAGACAGGGGCATGCTCTGGGATGTCTCGTCAAACTACTACGGATACAGTTTGGATGTGTATGAGGATGACATGAAGGCGGTTGAGGACTATGTGTTTGTACCGGCTGGAGAACGGGAGTTGGGACTTGGAAGCGGATGGCTGAACTACCTGGGCCGCTGGGGGAACGAGAAGCTCCAGAAAAGCCATCCTCTGCAGCAAAACGGGTATGTCCAATGGAGATACATCGACGGACCCACAGGCCCCATCGGGAAGAACCTCGCCAGAGAGAGAATATGCGAGCGTGACTACGTTGCTAACAACTACATATACTGGAACTGGTTCCACCTGGGCAGCAAGTGCCACATAAGAAAGACAATCAAGAAGGGAGCAGGCCTTGATGCTGAACGAGGAGAGTTTGTCGGAGATAACTGCGGCTGCTTGCTCTACAAGATAAAGCCCATCTTTTTGAGAAGGGGGTTAGAGTTGTTGACGTGGAGAGGCTTACTCTGTTACATCATGGAATTTTTCACAGGATAGCTGCTAGTGACTTGTTCTATAGTCTTTTTGAATATTACAAATGTGTAAGAGGTGTGAATGTCAAAAACCAAAAAAAAAAGTTAAGGGTGCTTTTAGCGGTTGCAGTTGTGTGTGTGTTTTTTTGCTTCCACGTTTTCTAGAGAAAAAAAAAAAGATTTGGGATTTCAAGCTCAAGAGTGATGTAATGGTTTCAAATTTTATATATGCTGAGGAAATTGTTTAGTAATGTCATTTATGGGGGGGACACAGTTTAAAGATTAGATTTCTAATTATGTCACCTAAAAGTTTATATACGATATTCTTTTGATCATTGAGTATAAATACTAGCTAAATACTTAAGCAAGGAAAAAGTATATATATTAGATTAGGCTTTACCATACATATAAAAATTTCTTAATTAATTCCATAACATCATAGGCCAAATGACTGATAAAGAGTTAAGTATCGGTAAGAGACTATACCTGGCGCATGCCAACAGCTTGTCTGTATTTTACAAAAACAATTTAAATGAACAGTACAACGAGCACCTTCGCACAATAGTTAATACATTGGTTAAAAAAAAAAACATAGATGGAATGACAGGAACCGTTTACTTTATCTCTTGTGGGAAAACACTAACAGTGTGTAATAAAATATCAGCCATGCTGAACTCTTTGGACATATCGTCAAGGTCATTGAATGCCAATGAGTGTCTCCATGGGGACATAGGAACAATCAATGTAAATAGAAACGAGGACATTGTGTTTGGAGTGTCCATAAGCGGAAACACACGTGAGGTTATAAATTGCTTGAATTTGCTGGTGGAAAAAACACGGCTAGGTAAGGACATGACACCAAAGATCACCATAGCAATGATCATAGGAACAAGAGAATGTGAGATGTATGAGAGTATGGATAGGTGGAACTACAAAAACACCTTGCCAATAGTGTTAGATTACAGTGACATAACAAAGGACAGTGAGCTGTACAAGGGAACTAAGGCACCTACACTATCGCTGCAGTTGCTGTATTTGTACATGGACTGTTTGTTTTTGGATGTTGTGGATGAGATAAGCACTGATAGAGATATGAGTGATACTTTTTTTATGAACCATCCATCAGGTGGTTTGGGAAGGAGGTAGTTGATCTAGATGTCATGGCCCTAGCCGTTTTTTTTTTTTGTTTTGCCCCCCCCTCTTTTCTTTGTGTTTCCCAAAGAGGAAATACATATGAAAGGACTGTAAGATCAGGTATAATTGCACTGTGTCACAAAATATTGATGTGTCGTTATTTTTTTTTTTTTTTTCTGTGGAAAAGCTACATTGCCTGTAAATATTTTATGTTATTGTAGCGTTTTTTTTTTCCCACCAGTGTACGTTATATTTACCCCCCCCCCCAATTCTATTTTTAAATTTCCAAAAATAATTTTAAAAAAAAAATTTTTTTTATTTTTTTCTTTTTTTTCTTCTCAATTTTTTAAAATAATAATTGTATATTAATATCATAAAGTACAGATTAATTAATACAGATATATATGGGTTTAAAATGATTATTATTTTTTTATTTTTTTTTCATTGAATCTATGTAGTGACTATTATGTAACTAAAATATATATAAAAAAGAAAACCAAAAGAATAAATTAGAAAAAAAAAAAGAAGTAACTCATACAATATTTCAAATTATATTGATCTTTTCAGATTTTGTACCTTTTTTTTTAAAAAAAAAATTTGTTTTAATCAACCCTATATTTCTTAACCAGATTGATATTCGATAATAACAAGTTGAGACAACAAGTAATAATAATAAAAAACAGTCATCAACGAAGTTAATCATATTGTTTGTTATTTTAATAATACCGAGTATTCATTCAACATTTTTTTTTTAAAAAAAAAAAACATGTCACATCAAGAAGACAACATATTTGCTGATGAACATGAGGAGTCAGGACACAATGAGTTCATTGATGAAATGAACAATGAGCAAGAACTGATCCAGACACATTCTCAAGACAGATCCAAGTCAAACAACCCATTCTTAGATCCAGATTATATCCAAAACGATACTAGTCAAGGCGACTTCAATTCAATGAACGATGACGACCAAAGCTCCTTTCAAAACTCTCAAAAAAAACACACGGATGATAATCAGGGCTACAGAGGTTACTTCAACAACGGCAAGTCAACTGCCTTAGGAGACATCAAAAACTCAAATGTGTCTCTGAATGATAGATTCAACCCTCAAGGCTTTAAAAATGGAAACAACAATTACCAAAACAACTCAAGCTCCTCGGTCAACAGCAGCGATGAGTTTCTGAAGCCTCAAAGCATGGACATTCTAGCACAAAAGGGCTCCACTCTGAAGATGAGGGACCTGTCTGTTGCCACTGGCTTGAATGAGGTTTTGAACAACCCAACTGTGGGTGATGAGGATTTTTCTCCATTTGGCGGGTACCCGGCCTCATCCTTCCCCTTGTTGATGGAAGAAAAGGAAGATGACGACTACTTACACAACCCTGATCCAGAGGAAGAAGCAAGACTAGACAGAAACAGATTTTCCCTTGACTTCAAGAACATGGACAGAAAATCCTTTGGTGGGTGGTCAGCACTTATTATTTTGTTTTTGGGTATAATTGCAGTGTTTGTCGTGCTACCTGTTCTAACATACTCCAACGTCATTGACTATTCAACATCCACAGACGTCATTGAACTGTTGTCTCCATATAAATATCCACAGCTATCTGCCATAAGAACATCATTGGTGGATCCAGATACGCCAAGCGAAGCTTTAACAAAAAAATCCACTGGTGGTGATACCTGGGAATTGGTATTTTCAGATGAGTTCAATGCCAATGGTAGAACATTCTACTCAGGTGATGATCAATTTTGGGAGGCCCCGGACATACACTACGCTGCAACACAGGATTTGGAGTGGTACGATCCAGATGCATCCATTGTTGCCAATGGGTCACTAACATTCACCCTAGATGCATTTGAAAACCACAACTTGTTTTACAGATCTGGTATGGTCCAATCATGGAACAAGTTGTGTTTTTCCCAGGGAAGAATAGAAATTTCAGCAAATCTACCTAATTACGGTGAGGTTACTGGGTTATGGCCTGGTTTGTGGACCATGGGTAACTTGGGTAGACCTGGATACTTGGCCAGTACCGAGGGGACCTGGCCATACTCATATGAGGCCTGTGATGCCGGTATCACTCCAAACCAGTCATCCACCGATGGTATTTCATACCTACCGGGCCAAAAGTTGAATTCATGCACATGTAAAGGTGAATCCCATCCAAACCCGGGAACCGGAAGAGGTGCACCGGAAATAGATATTCTTGAAGCTGAAACAGACACGTACTTGGGCCCAGGTGTGGGGTTGGCTTCCCAGTCATTCCAAGTGGCTCCATTTGATATTTGGTACATGCCAGACTACAGCTTTGTTGAGGTTTACAACTTCTCAACAACAACAATGAACGTTTACTGTGGTGGTCCATACCAACAAGCCGTTTCAGCAGTCACAACATTGAACAACAACTGGTACCAGTTTGGACCTGGTTCTGGTCAGTTCCAAACATACGGGTATGAGTACTTGAGCGATGACAATGAAGGATATATCACATGGCTAGTCGGTGACGAGCCTACCTGGACCATGCACTCATATGCTCTACATCCAAATGGAAACATTGACTGGAGATACGTGCCTAAGGAGCCAATGTCCATCATCATGAACTTGGGTATTTCCAACTCCTGGGCATACATCAACTGGCAGTCCATTTTCTTCCCTGTCACAATGTCCATTGACCATGTTAGAATATACCAGCCATCAGATGCCCAGTCAATTACCTGTGACCCTGAGGACTATCCAACATACGACTACATAGAGGCACACAAGATAGCATACGAGAACAACAACATGACATCATGGGCTGACTGTGGATACTCATGGCCAAAGAACACCTTGATGAACGGATGTTCTCTTTAAGTTTATCTGAGCGTTATATAGATTCTTTAATTGTAATTTTTGTTTTTTTTAACGTCTTTGTTATTAATTCTGTGGTATTGCAAAACGCTAAAGTGAAGCTTGTTAATTATGTTTCCTATTTGGGAAAAGTTTAGATGTTAAAAATCAGGAGAACCAAAAAAGAAAAAAATTTTTAATTTGCTTCGGAATAAAATTTGGTGTTTTCCTCTTTTTTTTTTTTTTTGAAAAAACAATTAAAGTGAAACAGTTTCAAACAAAGATCAAAGTTTACAATTAATTTAATTTATATAACCCAAAAAGAAAAAGAAAAAAAAAACGACTAGGAAACCCATAGTGATAAGCAGAAGATATAATGTCTGATAACACATCTTTTTTGAACCTGGACAGTTCATCTTCACAACGAGCAAATGACAGAAACATCCCACAATCACAGAACATCAACAACGACTCATCATCCTTGAACTTACAATCAACACTCCAAGAACCAGCTTCCAATGCGGAAGGCATTCCTGACGGATACGTTCCAGTTCAGGCCAGACCTCGTCAAGAAAACAGATTAGAGCCACAAGTCCAAAGAAGAAACAGAACCATAAATAGCAATGGGAACTTGCAACAAGTGACTGACCAAACAGGTGAGGAGTTGGGGAAGATCTTCTACAATTTTTTGATGACGTTTTCAGAGAAAGATGCCTTGGAGGTTGACAATGCGTTGTACAGGCACATCTCTGAGGAACCAGTAGACGGAGATGAAAACACAAGAATATACATCGAACAGATCCACAACATGATAAACAACAAGATTTCTACCCTATTCATCGACTTTGATCATCTGGCACACATTGAGGATGGGATATTGGTCAAGCCGGTCATTGAGCAATACTACAGATTCAAGCCCTTTATCATCAAGGCTCTGGAAAGCTGTGTAAGATTCATCGATCCAGAGTACCTGTATCTGAAAGACCCCGGCTTACACGAACAGGACGAAAAGGGCGACAGTGTCCAGAAATTCAACAAGAGAGTGTTTGACATAACATTCATCAACCTTCCTATAACATACAGAATCAGAGACATCAGAGCCGACAAGGTTGGTGCCCTGATGTCCATCATGGGAACAGTCACCAGAACATCGGAAGTGAGACCTGAGCTTTACAAGGGTGTGTTTGTTTGTGAGGTTTGTAACAAGCTGAGTGATGAGATCGAGCAGGACTTCAAGTACACAGAACCATCATTCTGTTCCAATCCAGAGTGTGACAATGTCATGGCTTGGGAACTGTCCCTGGAACACTCAAGCTTCATTGATTGGCAAAGAGCCAGAATCCAGGAAAACTCCAGTGAAATACCCTCTGGATCCATGCCTAGATCCATTGATGTTATTCTAAGGGGTGATTGTGTGGACAAGGCCAAGCCTGGTGATAGATGCAAGTTTGTGGGGAGCGAGCTTGTTGTTCCTGATGTCACACAGCTGGGTCTTCCTGGTATCAAGCCGTACGGTATAAGAACCAATGAAAACAGGGCTATGAACTCAACTTCAGAGGGTATCAACGGTGGAGTTGGTGGCCTGAAGTTGTTAGGTGTGAGAGATCTGACTTATAAGCTGACATTTTTGGCTTCCCATGTCATACCACAGGGTACTGGCTTGGCTGATAATGAAGATACCGCTGAGAACAACAATGGTTTGAATGACAAGGAACATGAGGATCTCAACAAAATAGTCAACTACATTAGTAACTTCAGCATTGATAACGATAACGATAATGTCATCAACACCAATGAGTACCTCCAGTCATTATCGCCTGATGAGGTCCAAGGACTAAGAACAATGATCAACGACAACAACATTTATGAAAACTTGATCGCCTCCATAGCGCCATCTGTGTTCTCCCACGAGCAAATCAAGAAGGGTATTTTGTTGCAAATGCTAGGAGGTGTTCACAAGAGAACCGTTGATGGGATTAAGCTAAGAGGGGATATTAACATTTGCATTGTTGGTGATCCATCCACGTCAAAGTCCCAGTTCCTGAAGTATGTTTGTTCATTTGCGCCTAGGGCCATTTACACATCAGGTAAGGCATCCTCAGCAGCTGGGTTGACAGCCGCCGTTGTCAAGGATGAGGAGTCTGGAGGTGACTTCACCATTGAAGCAGGTGCATTGATGCTTGCTGACAATGGTATTTGTTGTATTGATGAGTTTGACAAGATGGACATTTCAGACCAGGTCGCCATCCACGAGGCCATGGAACAACAAACAATCTCCATTGCCAAGGCCGGGATCCACGCCACTTTGAATGCCAGAACCTCCATTTTGGCCGCTGCTAACCCGATAGCAGGTAGATACGACAGAAAGAGATCCCTAAGGGCAAACTTGAACATGACTGCGCCTATCATGTCCAGATTTGACTTGTTCTTTGTTGTGTTGGATGACTACAACGAGCAAGTTGACACCAACCTTGCTGACCATATAGTGAACTTACACATGAACAGGGATGCAGCCATAAATCCGCCTTACTCCAAGGAACAAGTTTTGAGATACTTGAAATACGCCAAGACCTTCAAGCCAATGTTAACTGAAGAGGCACAGGAATACTTGATGGACAAGTATGTTGAAATTAGAAAGAGAGATTCTCAACAATTTGGGGTCAAGGGCTCCTACAGAATAACAGTAAGACAACTGGAATCGATGATCAGACTTTCTGAGGCCATCGCCAAGGCAAACTGTGCAATGACCATCAGCAGACAATACGTCGAAGAGGCCTATGACTTGCTGAGACAAAGTATAATCAGAATTGATGTTGATGACATTCAAATGTCTGATGACGAAATGGACGATGGTGAATCAGCAAGTGTTGAAGATGATGACATTGAGCCAAGTGAGGGTAATGCCAACAAGTCCTCCAAGGAAAGACAACACAAGAAGGTATCAATCTCTCAAGATGAGTATTCAAAGATTGTCACCAGTTTTGCCAAGAGGATCAAGATGCTAACAGATGATGAGGGTAATGAATCACAAGAAAGGCTAAATGATGGGTTATCCTTAGTGAACTGGTATTTATCAGCTCACAAAGATGAGTTTGCATCAACTGAGGAATATTATGAAAAGAGAAAGATATGTTTCAAGGTTTTGAAGAAAATGTGTAAGGACAAAGTGTTGATGGTTGTCAAGCCTAGAGACAGAGAAGATGATCACGATGATCAATTGATGGATGAATACAGCAATAACGAGATTCTGAATGATTATGACAATGTGAAGCTTTCAAACTTCAAAGATTATATATATATGATTCATCCAAACAGTACCATTTTGGATGAATAGATCTAATGTAATTCCTAATTTTTTTTTTTTTTTTTTTTTTTTTATGATTCTCGTCTTAGGTCATTGAAATAAGGATGTTGAAGAGCTTCAAGTGTAGACAATCTTTGGTTTGGATCCAAGGCTAATAGGTTCACAAGAAGGTCTAAGGTCAAGTAATCATCTTGCATATCAAGATTCAATTTATTGGCTAACGATTCAAACATATCTATACCGAGTTTTTTATCATCCCAGTTTTCTGGGCTATATTTAGGAAGATTGATGTACCATCCAGTGAAGTTGACATCCCTTTCTCTAGGGTACCCTACCACTTCAAATATCTTCATGATTTGGTCGTCATCATTGGCACCTTTGAACAAGGGAACACCAGATATCATTTCAGCAATTATACAGCCTATGGACCATGTATCTATTGATGTGAAGTACGACTTGGATCCCAAAAGAACATCAATGGATCTGTACCAAAGCGTGACCACATCACTGGAAAAACTTGAAACAGGCAGACCAAAAGCTCTAGCCAAACCAAAGTCACCCAATTTTAACTGTAAATTCTTGTTGATCAGTAAGTTTTGAGGCTTTAGGTCTCTATGAAGAATTTTATTTTCATGACAAAAGTTGGTACCATTTAACAACTGATAGGCAAAAAACTTAACCAATGAGGGATCCAAGCCCTTCGGAACATTTGCTATGGAGTCCTTTGGGGAGCTGTTACCACCATCGCCATTGTTTGAGTTTGGATTCTCATTAGATGTCTCTGTTTGATCTTCATTTCTCAACACTGAAACTTCCGGAGGGACCAAGGATGAATTGACTGCATAGTTGTTGTTGGCATTCATGCTGTTGTGAATTCTGCATCTTTCCTTGTACACCATGTCCATGTACTTTCTCAAATCATTGTCCATCTTTTCAAAAACTAAGGTTAGCTTTTCCTCAGTGTGGATGACATCATAAAGTCTTACAATATTTTCATGCTTCAACTCCTTCATCAATGATATCTCTCTGATGGCTGTGGATGGGGTACCCTCTTCTGGATCCAACTTGATTTCCTTAAGAGCAACCAATTGACCAGTTTTCTTGTTGATACCAGTGTACACAGTGGCGTAGGTACCCTTGCCTAGCTTTTCCAGTTGTTTGTATTTACCATCAATTTCAACACTGGAGGGGGTTTGGTTTGTGGATGATATATTGGAGCCAACAGAGTTGTTTCTGTTTTGTTGCGGTGTGTTCATATAGGTATACGTGATATAATTGCTTTGCCTAGGGCAACAGTGGTACTCTTCAGAGTAAATAGACTCACAAAGAAAAAAAAGAAAGAAAACGGTTTATAGATTAAGAAAACAAAAAAAATAAGGATTCTTTACTTGGCAACGTCACGTCTTATATCCGACTAGCCTAAATGGAAGAGCTGCCCTGCCAACACAATACTTCCCCAAAGGGAACACTTTCGGGTGAGAAATGTGTGGATTTTTACGCTCTAACCAGACTAATGGGCGTTTGTCTGAGCGAAAAAAAAAATTTTTTTTTTTTCAGGTCATTTCGTCAAATGATCTCCATGAAAATATATATTTTCTTAATCTTTCATCAGGATTAGAGATATTGTAAGTGAAACAAATAAACAGCCATAACCAATAATTACAAAAAAAAACAAAAAAACAACAATGCTTCAACGTGCTGTTAAATACCAGAAGAATGTTTTGATCCACCAAAGCAAGTTCATCACAAACAAACAACTTATCCACACCTCATATGTACTATTGAATGAAAAGAAGACTGAAGACAAAAAGACCGAAGACAAAAAGGAAGAGGAACCAAAGAAACAACAAACATTTGATGGAAAAACACCTTTGCAAATCTTCAGAGAAACTTTCCAGCAAGAATGGAAGGCCTCTGAAGAACTGCAATCCAACATAAAGCAACTACAAGACGCCCAGGGTAAAATCAGTGAAAGTGAAGCCTTGAAAAGAGCCAGAGAAGCCACTGCCAAATCCACATCCATTTTGTCCAAATCATTGAAAAAGACAGGTGAAAAGATCGACATGGCTGTGACAACTGCATGGGAATCCGAAGCTGGTGTCCAATCAAGAAAGTTTGTCAACACAACAGCCAAGATCGTTGACAATGCCGTTGTCCAACCAGTCACCAACACAAAGATATATAAGGATGCATCTGAGAACCTGAATGAGGGTACCAGTAATGACTACGGTGGTTTTTTGACCAAGGAAGAAAGACTGAAGTCCAGAGCAAGACTGTTGAAGGAAAGAATGAGCAGAGATGATTACATTCAAAACGTTGCTGTTAATGAAGATGCTGGTACAGCTTTGATGGCCACTGAGGATGGTGCCAATGCCTCTTCCCAAAAGAAGGGTGAACAGTTTGCCAAGGCTGTTGAAAAGTCCGTTGTTGGTAAGGGTGCCTCCTTCTTAAAGACCAAGCTGTGGACAGAATCTGAAAACCCATTCATTGTGTTGCTAAGAACCATCAACAACAAGGTCTCTGGGTTCTTTTTTGCTGAAACCGAAACAGGTAAGACCATCAAGCTTTTCAAGGATATCGATCCCAACTTCAAGATGGAGGATTTCCACAAAAATTTAAGAGACTATATTCTGCCTGAAGTTTTGGAGGCACATGCCAAGGGTGATGTGAAGACCCTGTCCCACTGGATGTCCGAGGCTCCTTTGTCTGTCTACGCTGCCCAACAGAAGTACTACACCGAACAAGGACTGTATCCAGACACCCAGATCCTAGACATCAGAGATATTGATATTGCCAACAGCAAAATCCTTCCTGGAGACATCCCAGTCTTTGTTATTTCCCTAAGAGTCCAAGAAATTCCAATTTATAGAAACATCAAGGATAATGAGATCTCCGCTGGTAACGACTCCAACATCATGCAAGCTGCCTATGTTGTTGCCTTGACCAGAGACATTGAGAATCTGCACGATGAAGTTTCCGAAGGTTGGAAGGTTATTGAGTTTGCCAAGGGCCAATCAAGATCATTTGTTTAAAAAGAAAAAAAAGAAAAAGAGAACCTAAGCTCTTGAGAAAATTGAGTCAAGGATAGGTATTTTTGCTCTATCCAGTTATCTTTCATGTTATTATTTTTTTTTTTTTTTGATTTTTGTTTTTCCCCCCTGTGGGAGATTTGTTGTTGTTGCTTTAATGAATAAATCAAGCAATGGTATTTGTATAGTTTTGTAACTAAATAATATGTATTTATATATATTAAAACTTGTATATAGTTTTTGCAATGGATTCTCTCTTTATATATATATAAATGCCTACACTAATTATTTGAGATGCGTTTTTAATGTAACCAGGATACTTTCGTCTTTAAATTAATAATCATACAGTGCTCTTAGCAAATGTAGGAAAGTACAGCTGATAAGAGTTGGATATGATTCTCTTCAAATGGTTTCCCATAACGAATCCGTGTCTATAGAGCACAACTGAATATTTACCTATAAAGATTTTGGCTAATGCTGTAGCGAAACTGATGATAAAAGGAAATACTATAAGGTCTTTGGCAATGACTTTCGTTAGGTATATGAAGTTGGCTGTACTTGATGTTATGGCTGTTTTCTTATTTTTAAAACTCTCAGAGTACAAGGCTTTGTTTTCTTGATATTTCTTTAAGAAGGTGACTTGGAATCTTTTATCTAAGTTATCTATGTTGATTTTTGTTGAGAAAGACATTGTTTTGATGGCTATATTATTAAGATATATTTGTTGAGTACTTTAGAATAAACTATTGTATATATATCTCTGTGGTATACATATTATACTTATTTTAACAATCATCACAAGTTGGTATATATCAGTTCAAAAAAAAAAAAAAAAAAAAAAAAAAAAAAAAAAAAAAAAAAAAAAAAAAAAAAAAAAAAAAAACAAAAATCAATTCACGTTTAGCGATAATTTGTAGCGTGAATGTTTGAAGAAAAAAAAAAAAGAAAGAATGGATTGCCGTGTCAATAGAGTCACGTGTAAATACTAAAAGAAGTTTACCCCACCATCAAAAGTCTAAACATTTTTGGACGAAAATTTTTTTTGGTTTTTTTTTTCAGAAAATTTTTCTTTGAATTTTTGTGTGTGTGTTTTTTTTTCTCAAAAAGCGTTTTGTAAGAAGTCCGTTATAAACATATCGAAAACAACATTGCCTGTTTAATTATTACTCTTAGTTAAGCAACTCTAAATAACCACATATACAATCAACAGATCAATATAAATTTAGACCCATATCAAGTCATTACTTAATTTGCCTTTTTCTTTTTGTTTTTTATTTATTTCTTTTCATACTCAAAAACAGATAACATATAAAATAAAATGAATACTAATGTCGACTCCCATTTGATCAAGCAGTACCCTGATCCAGAAATCAAGTTCAAAGAAGCCACATCGGAATATGTTGATTTTACCCTGTCTAATGTTGACCTGTCCTTAGCAAACTCTCTTAGAAGAGTCATGATATCTGAAATACCCACACTAGCCATTGACTCTGTTGAGATTGAAAAAAATACCACTGTCTTGGCTGATGAGTTTTTAGCCCATAGATTGGGGTTGATTCCTTTGGAATCATACGACATAGACAAACTGAGATACAACAGAGACTGTTCCTGTGACACCCATTGTAATAGATGTTCCGTTACCCTAACCTTGAATGTCATTGCCACTGAGGACTCCTCCAAATCTGTATACTCAAGAGACCTAAATGTCATCCAAAATGATCATATCAAAAATTTAAAGCTTGGCTATCCTGCAATCTCACCTGATGTTCCAGAGGGTATACTAATCTGTAAACTTAGAAAAGGTCAGGAATTGACTTTGAATTGCATTGCCAAGAAGGGTATTTCAAAAGAACATGCTAAGTGGGACTGTGCTTCTGCTATAGAGTTTGAATATGACCCATGGAATAAACTAAACCACACTGACTACTGGTATGAAAGAGATGCCAAATTGGAGTGGCCAGTTGGAAAGAACCACAGAGAAGAAATTGAACCAAATGAAAACGAAAAATTCGATTATGACGCAGAACCAAACATCTTCTACATAGGTGTTGAGTCTGCAAAGTCCCTACCTGCTAACCAAATTGTGATGAGAGGTATAAGTGTATTGAAACAAAAGGTGGAAACCATTTACCAAGAATTGGAGAACTTGGACAAGGGTCTGGACATGGAAGAAGACATAAACAACAACATTATGAATAACATGGTTGAAGACGCTGGATACCAACCTGAGGCCAATCCATACAGCGATGATCCATATGGCGCCCCGGAGATGGTTGATCAAGATATAGGCTATGTCAGCAATGAAGATCCATTTGGAGCTGGTTCCAACAATGATTACGAACCAGCCAACTTCTCTGATGACGATGGTGACAATGGTGCTTGGTAATGGTTGTAATTTAGAAAAGATAGAAGAGTAATAATAACTAGGAATACGTTTAATCGATAAACTTTTGGAACTTTTTTTTTTTTTTTTTTTTTTTTTT